>OX637308.1:14982234-15393234 GCA_951799385.1 Hyppa rectilinea | reverse complement strand
TAAACCAAATGAAAAAGTATTTACCTATTTTTTATATCGTACTGGCTGAATGCACGAAAGGAATTTCGTTCGTTTTAAAAAACGAATAGGTTTAATTCTCATTGAATGTCATTTGTCTTGGCGCAAATATTTTACTGTTTTTTTATTCATATTTCATAGGATCCATGTTTGTTACAACGGTTAGTTTGTTAGTAAGTTTTAATTACAGAAATTAATAATTAAGGTATCAGTAAGTGATTATTTAACGTTTTCATTCAATTACCTATATAGGTACGGTCTTTTTGCGTATAAAAGTAGCGATAAGAAGTAGCAGTTAGTAGAAACTTACAGCAGTCTAACAAAAGATAATCAATTTTGTGTAAACACTGAAACATACTTTACTTTTATCAAAGCGATAAATAAATTAGTGTCAATAACGTAAGAATATCTTTTAATAATCAAAATGATGATCTTGCACTAAAAAATTTTCACCTACGTCCCAGGTACTTTTCCGTAATGTAAAACGTTGTATGAACTGAAACTTTATTGTCAACAGCCGACAGCATGCAACGAAAAGGTGTGCCTTGGCAGTATTATGGCCATCCCTGGCCGTGGAGAAGTACCAAGAGAACCCGAGGAAGTTCTCAACGATGCCAACGATTTTCTTGGACAGTACTTCGCGTCTATACGCAGGTAAGAAATAAAATTCTAAATAATTAAAGTATCTCTCTCTCTTGTTTCGTACCTGAGTACGTTTGCACATTATAAAACACAATATAAATAATTTATGTATTCGTTTCGAATCATCAATTTAATTATACTATAGAATGCAGATGTACGTGCAATATTTACAAGTAATAGCTACCTTTAACAGCAAAGAATCTGTTATGTTTCTAAGTTGACGTTCGACTATTGATTGCCCACATTATTTCTGAAGGCTGTAGGCGTCTATTAAAATTATACTATTATAGTAACATTTTCAATGAAAAAGAAAATAAGTTGATAACAACATATTTTTCCCTACATAAATTATTATCAATCAATCAATCTTTATTGCAATCCATAATTCTTCTTCTTTTTAGTGTAGTTAGTGACTATAACCTGGTGTCAGAGTTTTTATGCTGCCCATGGGCCTCTGACATAGCTTCACATGCTGTTGAGAAATATCTCTCAGGCGTGCCGGTTTCCTCACGATGTTTTTGTTCACCGATTTTTAAGCAAGTGATAATTGCACTATACACACATGAATCCGAAAAATCACTTGGCAGTCCGACGGTCCACAATATGTATAAATAAAAGCAAACCGTCATTGACGGACTGAATGATCTATCAACACATATCCCAAACCACGGGATTGATTGATTTTGCACACCGATAGTGACTATGACGTAGGCCTCTGTTATTCTACGTAAACGAAGTCTCGGACAGAAGCTAGTGTTCATAGTAACAAATAGAACCAATTATAGACCCTGTAAGGCACAGCAAATTTTCAAATAACTAGGAGAGAGGAAGAGCGCTATAATAATTTTTCTTATTAAATTAACGTGCATATTGGGGGATATATTTTTTCTTGATTTGCGAATTACAGGCACGGCGCACCGACCAAGAACAAAAACCTATCGTTATTGAAAGATAACTTATCTTTATAACATAATCTAATGTAAACAGCTGCGTGAAAAAGAAAAACCTTTTCCCCCAAAACAAAAATTATAACGTAAAAAATAACTTTTGTTCCACACGAAAAATATGCTAATATCACGGTGAGAATCCATTCATATGGACTTGTTTTCAAAGTCAAAGTTTTTTATTTCTTTATGATACTGTTTGAAGAGGAGGAAATTTAATCATATTTCAAACGGTGACATTAGATCGTGGCAAGAAATTGGTTTAGAGAATTCCAAAGCGGTTCAAGAATGTAGAATTTGTGCAAAATTAATTAATGCATTCTCAAGTTGCATCTACCTTGAGAGAAACCAAATTTTCGCGAAGCACAAAATACTAGTTTAATTTTCTTTGTCTTTTCCCTTGGAATATATATATACTGTTGGTTAATTTTATTCTAGACCTTGACTGGTTAGTTGATAAACTTGGGCAACCATTTGCAATAAATTGCTTCAAGGGATTTGAGCATTACCTAAGGCTTTATTCGCCCCATAAAATTAGGGTAGAGAAAGTCGGGATTACATGAGCCGTTTGGATTTTGGCGCAATATGTGATGTTTTGTAACAATTCGAATATGAAAATTGTTTTAGGTCGAACTTTGGATGCTAGAATTTTATTACTGGTACATAATTTTACAATTTTATATGATACTAGCCGACCATTAAGAAAACCATTGTCCAGCCCGCATAGCAAACTCACACAAAAAATGTTATCAAAGTCCAGCCGTTTAGTGACAGACGCACAAAAAAATATATTTATGAAGATGTAAAAGCTTTTCATTGAATGTTCATCTTGTACTACTGGCACTAGGGAATACTACTTCGTATATTATTAATATTAAAAAAAAAATCAAATGAGGGGACTACGTATCTACATATCGTATTAATTTATACCTGGTTGCAATAATCTTGCTAGAGTTATGGGTCCCGAGTCTCGACCTGTTCAAGACAGTTCGGCACTTCAGCCGTTCAAACCATCAGGCTTTGAATTAAATAAACGTCAAAACTTGTTTGCCAGTTTTGATAACACTAGTCAATTTTAAGCTTGAAAATATTGTATAAGTCACGCATAGACACAATCGAAGTACTTAAGATGACTCCGAATGCTTTGCGATGTTCACCCATAAAAGAAAAACATACGAGGACATTATAAATAGCTACATTCAGGCCATACGACATAACTTGCATTGAGTTTAATGTATACTTCATTACACAACTATTCCGTCCCTCAGTAAGTCTTTTACTGCGATTTATTACAAGATGTTAAGAGAAATTATAAGTGTTGCTGTCACGAATTTGGTAGTGATGTGTTTCATGTATAACAACTATACAATATTTAGGTAAATATACCCGCAGTACGTTATATACAGCACACATCAAGAAGGATTGTCACACAGGTCCAGCTGATACAAAACCGACATCCTACGAAGCCAAATTGCCTTTAAAAGACCATGACTGTGTCATATAACTGCACATTAATTTTTTGACATGTCACAACTTTGTTTTTCGTAAATAATCGCTTGCGCAGTGACTGTTTGGCCACAGTCTCCACAAAGTGGGTCTGGTGGGCGTCATCGAAGCCGGCACAGGAAGAGGTGGTGAGACGACGTAGACGCATACCGCAAGGGATGGGTCGAGGTGGCTCAAGGAAAAGATGTCTGGAAGGATTTGGGGGGAAGGCCTTTGCTCAGCAGTGGGACAGTTAGACTGGCTAATTAAAAAAAACATTGTCTAACTTTCTATAGCTTAGTCATGTGTGTCAGATTTATTCATCATTCTTCCTGTTACAGAGCTAACACCCCAGCTCATGAAGCGCGCTGGAAGGTGGTCCAGGAAGAAGTGGCGAAGACTGGTACATACCAGCTGACTACCACTGAGCTGGTGTTTGGCGCCAAGTTGGCTTGGAGGAATGCCAGTCGATGCATCGGGCGGATACAGTGGTCTAAGTTACAGGTACGAGGATTTTGATATAACTAACAATTTGACCGGTCAAAACTAAAATATGAAATGTCATAGAAAAAGATGGCTCGTCTTAAAAACTTCCATCACTGTGCAGAAATTAAATATTATGCGAAGGTATAATTCTAAAATTGAATTTAATGTTAATAAGTATTCCACTTGATTCCAAAAATCTATGACGTCACGTCAAAAGAGTGTCCATGGAGTTTCTTGCCCGTTCTTCTCCATAGGTACCTACTGCTTTGGAATGGGCAACTAGCTTCAACACTCTGACTGACCGACACCTTGACAATTCAAAAGTGCCTGTAATTGGTTTATTTGAAATAAATACTTTGCGTTTGAGTTTGAGTTCACATTTTAATATTTAATACAAATCACGCGTTTTGACAATTCAAAAAAAGTAACCTGACTACCCAATAGGGATGATGACTACATTTATTTTTCAGTCCGCCAGCTAGAATATTAAAAAAAATTGGACACGTATTTTTTCTATAAAGATTACGTCAATACATTGTGTTAAAATATGAAACGACGTCACTGCTATGTAGATTTTATTCTGAGTTGTAACGTAGCGCGGCCCTTTAATGCGTTTATGTAAGTAATTTTTTATACATATGACAAAGCAAAAAAATACGTGTCTAATATTTTTTTATTATCTGACTGACGAAATAAATATTTTTTTAGCCTGTTATAATCCCTATTACTCTTTGATGATATTATATGGTATAGCTGTTATGGATCGGAGCAACAGTTGGCATTCTGTAGTTTCTACCCCTATGGGCATTATTAAGCTTACAAATAATAACTTTTTTCTATAAAAAAAATACTCTCAATCTTAGGTCACTTAGAATATATAAAGAACAGCATGAGAAAATGTGTAAACAATATTTTTATTGAATTCACACCTTTTCCCTTGCTGCCTCTCAAGTTTTATTAAGAAGCTGCAAAATAAAATATTATCATTAAGCGTTGTTAGAACAATTTTAGTTCGTTATTTCAGACGAGAGAAAAACTGTAATGAACACTTGCTGACTAGCCATTTCTAGACGGCCAAATTTCTTTTACGCGAGCAGATTACATAATGTAAATGTAAAAGAACCTTATTAGTGAACTACGTTGTTTTTGCATTCTTCTCTTTATTACCGTTTATTTAAGCTGTTCTTTAAAAAAAATTGCTCTTGAGTGTAGGTAGAAGTAGTAGATGAAATTTTTGCTGCAGATTTTCAGGCAATGAATGCTATATTCTTTGAGGAGATGCTATATTCGTGGCTCAGTAATTACATCGTTGATCCATCAGGTTAAGCTACGCTTGCCTGGTTGAGTTGGTCGTGGATGGGTGACGGACTCGGAAAACACGTTAAACCGTTGGTCCTGGCTGTCATTTGTGCATCTTTGACAGTCGTTACGGGTCGTCAGAAGCCCGAAAATTTGACAGCTAGTCTTACCAAAGGGTATCGTATTACTCAGTTACTGTGTTGTGGAGGTCAGATAGGCAGTCGCTCCATGTAAAATACTGGTATTCAGCTGCATCCGGCTAGACTGGAAGCCGACCCCAACATAGTTGGGAAAAGGCTAGGCAGGCAGAATGCTATATTCTTTAGGATTCAAAAACTCTACTCCGATTTATATTTGTTTAGGCTGTATTAATTGAATAATATAACAGAACATAACATCACGCCTTTGTATCCTCGAAAGGTTAGGCTGAGGTGTGTTCATAGTAGGTAGGGACATATTGCCAGTTATATTTTAGTCCCATGTAAGGGAGCGTGCCTATTACCATCAACTGGGCACAAATCCAGGTTCCGGACTTCTACTTAACTGCTGGTTACATTGAATAACGTTCTTCATTAACGAATAAAAAAAAATCGCCACTTTAGATTTTATAGCAGATAATCAATGTTATTGTTTCGTGAAATTTAACAATAAAACGAACATGTGTATTAAAAAAAAATTACTGAAATCTGCCAGGTCTTGATATATATACTACACGAGCTACGTCTGATGCAATTTCAGGATGATCAAGAAGATCTTCTGCATTCTGTCAAAACATTTCATACTTCCCAAAAACGGGCATACCGACAGCAAAACTGAGGCCCCAAGAATCAATTATACTAGTTCTTAAGTACCTATTATAGTCTAGTCGGCGACCTGCAAGAAAAACGGGAACTAAATGAATTTGCTGACTCTAATGAGAAAACTCCCATTTCGCACTGTTAGAAAGAAAAAAGCTGAAGGCAATTAACGGCTAGTTTTCCGTGAGGGTTCCACTTAGAAACTTTCACTAGAAATTTTTATAGCAGATAATCAGTTTTATTGTTTCGTGAAATTTTAATTCTGATTGATTGAATGATATTTCTCCTTTTTTATTTTTATTGGTACATCTCTTTCAATTTTTTTTTGTGGTGCGGTGGACTTTTCTCTTGGATGTCCTCTGCCCTGGAAGGGGTGGAGGGGTCTGTCAGACTTTTTCTGACTAAAAAGCACCTCGGTGTTCCATCTCATACCTACGTTGGGGGTCGTGGGAACGTACGATCTTTCTGCAACCTCCGACTGGTATCATTGGTACAAACCCTGCCCTAACTCTTCAGGGATTATGGGTGTAATGTTATGTTATGTTATTTGTCACTGAAAATACGCAGAATTGTTTCAATTTCCTCAATACTTTGAAAATTCACGATTGGCTATTTTACACGGTCAATAATAAAATATGAAATCACACAGAAAAAAGACCCTTCTTAAAAACTTCCATAACGTAAAATTGGATTTAACTTTAAATCCAATTTTTCAATTATATCGTCGTAATAAGTATTCCATTTGATTCCAAAAATCTGTGACGTCACATTTCAATATTCCATAAAAATCAAGTAGGTACCTACAAATTCCGCGTTTTGGCAGTTCATAAAAAGTAACGTTATTGACTACCCCGTCAAATACCCTATACCAGTGATACTGTAAAATACTTATCGTCGGCTAAGAGTGTAAACCTGCTAACTCACTTTAACCCAAATTTACAGGAGAAAAATAAAACTTAATAAATGTTGAATTTTACAATTTTAGGTTAAAACCAAAAATGTAGTTGGTGTTATTTTGGATATTTTACATTAATAGAAACTAATAAAATAGTAAAATTTGGTCGTTAATAAGTTATAAGTGATTTTAGGACTTAGAAGGTTTTTTTGGTAGCAAACGTTTTATTTTGTGGACATAGCAGGTTTTTCGGAAGATTTAGGATAGCAGAGGATTAAGGATAGGTTAAATAAATTTAATTGTTTAGTTAATCAGTCTATTTATTTCTTAGTAATCATTTTTCCAGTGTCTATGTCTATAAATGTTCCTTTCTTTGTTTCAATGTACTGTAAAATAAAATGAAATCAAACATCTATTCAGAACATTGACATACATCTTCAAACATATATTTAAAAAAAGAATAAAAAATGCCATTGATTAAGATTATTGTTTATGTACATTATTAGAGAAAAGATTGCGAGAGGAGAGTGAGATTACCCCAAACCAGTTTGGGTTTATGCCAGGTCGAGGAACAGTGGACGCCACTTTTGCACTCCGCCAATTGTGCGAGAAGTACAGACGTGCACACAAAAACTTGCACATCCTTGATCTAGAGAAAGCGTATGATAGGGTACCTCGTGATGTCGCGTGGTGGGCCTTGAAAGAGAAAGGTGTGCCCGGGAAGTATGTAGAGTTAATTCGTGCTATGTACAGCCAATCCTGTACCTACGTTCGGTCGGCTGCTGGCAACACCAACAAGTTCAATGTGGCGGTAGGCTTGCACCAGGGGTCGGCTTTAAGCCCTTACCTCTTCCTTTTGATTATGGATGCTCTAACGGCGGACATACAGGAAGAGGCACCATGGTGCATGCTATTTGCCGATGACATCGTTCTTGTCGGTGAAGATGGACCTGAGATCCAGAGCAGACTGGAGAAATGGCAACGGAAACTGGAGATTGTTGGCCTGAAAATCAGCAGAACCAAAACTGAGTACATGTTCTGCGATTTCGGCGGTCTCTCCAGTTCTGGGGCCATAGCGCTTGATGGCGCGCTTCTCCCGGTTTGCTCCGACTTTCGGTATCTCGGTTCACTTGTGCAAAGCGATGGCGAAATAGATCGGACTGTTAAGCATAGAATTAACACTGGGTGGATGAAATGGCGGCAGGTCACGGGAACAATTTGTGACTCCCGCATTCCCCTTAAACTTAAGGGGAATGATAATGAACTTAATGATAACCAAAAAAAAACGTATTTATTGAATACTAGACGTAAAACGAAAAGTGAATAGTAATAATAAAGGCTTACCTCTGCTATATTTCAACCATGCAATCTTGAAACAATGGAGTTATTTGACAGAAAACTATTTTTTATTGCGCGGAACGTTGTTACGCCGAAGACCCAATACAAAATGGCTTCGATCATGGAGTTAGCCGCGCAATTTGAATAAAATGGATTTGGCTGTTTTACGCATCACACTTTTTCGCCAATTTTACGTTGAGAGTGAGTTTAGCTGGTTTTACAGTCCGTGTGGCCTAACTTTCTCTAACAGATTGTATAAAAATGTAATTTTGGTCAAAAGTGGAGTTAGCAGGTTTACACTCTTAGCCGACGTTATAGAACTATTATTTCAGGATTCACTTTAATGACTATGGACCTATTTGAAGCAATGACAGCTTCTATTCACTAATTAATTCTAAGTCCTTTCAACTGAGAAGAGTAAAATAAAATTTAATCAACCAATAGAAAATTCTCGTTCGTTATACGTATTCCTGAATAGAGTAGTCTCAGACGTTTACTCGTTAAACCTACAAAGCTCTGAGAATGAGTACAATTAGCTGTCTATTTGTTTCAAGTTAGAATAGATAATAATAATAATTCAAGTCCGTCTTGAACAATGCCTGAACAAAAGTAATCACATCTTCATTCGCTTTAGTTTCCCTTTGACGTTCAAATTGAATCGTCCAGAAATATTTTAAGGAAACTCTTAGACAATGACTTTGATATTATTGCTGTATTTAAATAAACAATATTCAGGCCTCAATACCTTCAAGATTTCCCAAAAAAAAAGCTTTAAAAACCTTTAAATAATATTTTTGTAATTAGAACCGCTAGCAGACGTCGCCGTCGTCGTAACGACTTTAATTCATTCGTTCATTTCCATTCACTCTGTCGGTTAGCGAAGGATGAGGGTGACTTAAATCGGCATTACCAGACCCGACTGCTAAATCCTTGTGATGTTCGCGAGTACGTTTTGTAATTACGCGGCTTAAACAGATTGCTTCGGTTAATCGGAACGAGCGATTTGATTATAGACTCTCGGTCTTGAGGGACTATTCTGAGAATCTTATTTACCTATGATAGCTTTTGCCCGCGGCTTCACTCGAGTTAATTTATAATTAAACAATCATTTCGGGTTGTACTCTGCTTGTTGTTGGGCCGTTACAGTCATGGGCTCAGAACGGAACGTACACGTGGCGCCATCTATTATCATAATATCGTTATCGTTGTTTTCTTCGAGAACAGTAGTTTTTTTTCGGGGTGAAAGTTTGTGTCATGTCCGTTTCTGTACACCTGACAACGTATATGCAAAATTTCAGGATGATCGGTTGTTTAGTGGTTTAAGCGTGAAAAGTAACAAAAAAACTGACTATCGCATTTATGATATTGGTTAGGATTAGGATAGTTAAGTTACATGGGTTTTTTAAATAGTGACTGAATGGAATCTGTACCTACATAGATATAATATATCTGAATATTTAAAAAAATACGCAATTGCTACGTGGCAACGTCTGGTGGCGAAATATAGGTTTTCGGATTTTTGTTTGTTTGTCTGGAAGTAAGTTCCAGATTGGCATGGATAAACACAGCAGGGTACTTACTTGGGGTGCCGGACGGCGCGTATATGTTCCACGCGCGCCTCAAAGAGATGTCAGCATTTATGAAGGGGCCCCTCAGGGCCAAGCCTGCCGGGTAAGCGGGATTGTCCGAAAGGGTTACAGCTACCCCGGAACATAAAGGGCTACGGAAGGAACATGGATGGGTTTTAGTCAGTAAGAGTCTGACACTCCCTTCCGCTCCACCCAGAGCAGGAGCAGTCATTGGATGATTTCCCAGCCTTAAAAAAAAAAAAAAGGTTACTTAATATTAATCCCGATAACGCTGCCGAAATCGCGGGCAAAAGCTCTAATCTCTTCAATAAAAAATCAAAAGACTTGCTTTGAAAAAGATTTGACTTTTAAGATTAGATCATTCCGTTAAATTTGAGCTGACACAGTAAAGAAAATATTTAAAAAAAAAGTATTTCTTTCGAAAATATTATTTTTGAAAAGAAATATGTTTTTCCGATTTTCCAAACCGGATAACATTGATAACATAATGAATAGCATATAATAATAATATCAGCTTTTTACGGCTCATCGTTAGTTTGTAAACTTAAGAGAATCCAATGATGCGCAAAATCTATTTTTAATCTGACATGCTGAGTCATAAATCCTGAGTAATTCACGGTCTTGACAGCTCTAAATATAGATGAAGAAATGTTCAATTGATCTGGAGTTGCTACTTTAAAATTAATTAAAATCGGCCATTGGGTAGACTACTTATTTAAGGTAGAGTAGGCTGCACGTCGGTACAGTACGGAGTTTCAAAATAATATGAGGCCAGTTTATACTGTTTATATTTTCACTAACGTGTGGCTTACCGTAATATATAGAAAGATTCTTAAATCGAATTTATCCTAATTTATTTAGAAGGGACGGCACTGATAACATAACCTAATTGTGCTAAACGCTTCGCGCAGATTGTACACTTAAGCAACGTCGTCGGGTGCTTAAGCTTTAAAACGTCAAAATGAGTATGTCTGTTTTTATTAACGATGGGAAATCATCAAATAACCGCAGTGGAGCGGAAGGAAGTGTCAGACTCTTACTGACTAAAACCCATCCCTGTTCCTTCCTTAGCCCTTTGTGCTCCGCGATAGCGGTAACCTGTATCCGGGAAAGCTTTCTGACTATCCCGCTGACCCGGCAGATTTCGGCCTTAACGGGCCCCTCAATGCCGACATCTCTTTGAGGCGCTGATGTGTGCTGCAGTAACTATTTGATTCAATTCTCGGGAAATCCACACTTCATATCTTTTTCTCTAAATAAAATCAACCAAAAAAATAAATTGCCCTACTACAGAATAAGCCCCGCGGCGTATCGTGCTCCCTCGTTAGCACCTCTCGACCTGTTAAGGTGGAAGCTACAAGGTAGCCGGCGAAATTTTGTTTTTCTTACAATTTTGCTATTTGTAGGTCAGTATCAGGTTGTATGTTGATCAAAGTATTATTCGTGACCGTAATAAATATGTGTTCATAGAATTATAACCATTAAAATCATCAATAGAACTACTCTATTTAATGGCTATGTCAAGCAATTCGTGACATTTTCTCATTTATTTATAAACAGATGACTGCTTAAAGTTAAGACTTAAACGAAAAAAAAAGATTAATCAGTTGCTATTCATTAACTGTAAGCAACGTTTATAAATGAACTCCTTTATGTCAATTACTAACATAGAGATTTGTATCGATCGATGACTATGATGTTATAGCCGCGAAGCGTAGACACTGACCTGTATATAGCAGAAAAATTAAAATAAATAATTATTTCGCGGGCTATCTTAGCGTATACCCCTTAATACGACAGTGAGCGATGCGACGATTGCCACCACTTACCACTTTGCTTAACATTTATCTACGAGTATCTTATTCGACACCCGATGAGATTTTAACGAATTTCTTTAAAGCTTGACGCATTAAGTTGGATTTGTGGGATAAATTTGAATTTTTCGTTTGAAAATCTCCTTCAGATTTAACAATTTACTAAATAAGATTGCTATTTTTAAGCACCTAATCAAATGCTTGTGAATCTCATTTCTTTTTATATACATAGTTACAGTTTTAGTTAATAGTGCTCTGCTCTGCCTAAATACACGAAATAATATGTTTCATCAATATAAAGTTAAATCTAGGTGAATATCAGAAAATAAAAAATAAAAATTTGAGCTAAAGCTAAAAAACATCAACTAGCTAAAAATATAGGTATGATGTGTCAAAGGGGTCAGCAAAAAAACAAAATTTTACAATTCGTTGCAGTTTTTTAATAAAAGCTAATATTACCACTCTCTGATATCCGCTCGGAATGTTGTATGACATTCCCAAACGGCATTCAGTAAACTCTATTAAAGCTTGCCTTTGTGTTTCATGTACCTAAAGGTGTGCTTACATGAACAACGCAAATTGCTCTCTCCCATCCAAAGATCACCTACCTAATTAATCAGTAAAAAAATCTGAATAATCTAAATCGCCAAACGGCTGGTTTTCCGTGACCCAAAGGCTGGCATTTACCTTGGTCAAAGCATTGCCATTCAACGTGGCAATGCCGCCAGTCTCATACATTACCAGTCAACAGCTAGGAATTTATTGACGCCATATTTTATTTAGTTAAAATTTTTATACACTTCTACATCGTAAGTACTTATATATTTATCAGTTTAAGTGTTACATTCAACATTACTCACGACTTTCGTTACATTCGTTCGTTACTATTTCTTCTGTATTTTTTTAATTACTTATTTTTCTAATTAATCTGTTAAAGTTAGTCGTAAGGATCTAGTATGTATATGAGTATATCTAGATACAAGTCAAGGACGTCAAACATGATATCACAACTACAACAATCATGAATACTGCGTTGTCAACATGTAATAAATTATATATTCAAGATGCGGTAACTGTTACCATACTAGGGATATGTCACCACATTTTTGAGCGTTGATCATGTTAATACAATAAACCCACTTATTAACCTGTAGCTAGGCAAAGAAATACAAAATATATTGAGCACTAGATAGATAGCAGGGATTTTTAGGAATTAAACTATGTGTCCACTAATTGCCCCGGTGACATCCACCGGGCAATAATTGCCGAAAAATATGCCCGTGTAAGCACATCTTAACATTTATGTAGGTATTAATCATGTATGTTCGTGCAACAGGTATTCGATTGCCGGCAAGTGACAACTACGAGCGGTATGTTCGAAGCGCTGTGCAATCACATCAAATACAGCACCAACAAAGGGAATATTAGGTAAGAACATTTTAGTATTCATAGTTCTGCATTCTTCTATACAGTATTCGTCGGTTATTACATTTCAATTTGCTGTTCCATACATTTTCACTGCGTAGGTATTGCATTTTTTTTACTGACGAAAAATTCCAACGCATGGATGTCCGAATCATTCACTAAATTGGCTTCGCGCTGATGTCCCTTCCATCCTGTATTATTCAATGTGAAGGTTCATTGTTTGTTTGTTAAAAAATGATAATGAAAAATAGTGCCTATTTAATTTGATTTCAAGTTATGTTTTCTAAACTGTTTTCTTATCTTGGTTATGTTGCTTTTTTTTCTTATTAAATCTTGGAAATCATGAGGAGAGTTTTTGTTGAGTGGGATCCACGTTCACAGTAATCAATTTCGGTATCTTTAATCTTATAATAAACTACGGTCATGTATGGCAATATAATTATAACGAGATAATATATCACCATACATTTTATGAATAGATTCATTGGACATATTACTCAATTAACCATATTTTCCAACAGGTCAGCCATGACGGTGTTTCCCCAGCGCACAGACATGCAGCATGACTACAGGATATGGAACAGCCAGCTCATCAGCTACGCCGGGTACCGACAGCCAGATGGTACCATACTGGGTGACCCTATGCACTGCGAGTTTACTGAGGTAAGTCCATATAATTTGTAAAGAAATAATACTAGGAATAGATTTATGAGATATTTATGGTAACTTTTGTGGTGTTTATCTATACTAATATTATAAAGAGTTAGTTTGTAAGTTTGTGTAATCTTCGGATCTACTGATCTGATTCCGAAAATTCTTTTAAATGGAAAGCTAAATTATCCCTGAGTAATATATTAAAACACGGGGACGAAGTCGCGAGCGATGTTCTAGTAGGTACCTAATAAAGAGTATTCTATTCTAAGCACTTTTAGGCAACTAGTGATATGAGTCTATGTCACAAAATGTTACGGATGCAAATATACATAGGTGTAGCTGATACAACCTTCAATCATTCATTCATTCACTGACAGACGACGCACAGCTTAAACCGCTACTTCTAGAAGCATGAAATTGTGCACAAGAATTCATTGTTTATTCAAAGTGAGCGTTAAGGAATATTTATGGAATTTCATTATTTTAAGGGGTTGTTAAATAGGGGATCAAAGCTTGAATGGAATTTCGTATTTGTTTTTCCGCTGGGATCCTATTAGACATGTGACTTATATAATTATTACCTACATATCTGTCTTAGTGTATTACCTATTGTATTATGCTTAAACGTATGAGAATGAAATTAAGTCATAAATAAGTTCACAAGACAGGACATAAAAAACAAAACTGTGTAAATTATGTAACAAAAACAAAAAAATATCATACCAAAACCTCTATTTAATTTTCACCAAACTTTCAGAACAAAAACCTATTTACTTTTCAGTTGAATTACTCCAAACCGTTCCCATATTCCTCGCCTCTATATTCACAATAAAACTTTTACACTAGATCGTATCACACGATTGATGGTCATTGAAAAACATTCAGTTATTGCATCCGGTATAAATAAATCATTCAACAGCTGACATATCTCGTTCCCATGCACCTGCTACAAGCAAACAATGCGAAAACTCCAAAACTAAGTATATTACACACATCATTGTATACACAACCATTGTTGAGTACTGAATTTAGTTAGGCCGTTAGCTTTGTTTATTTTAGAATGACTGATTACCTGAATAAAGCGGTCTTGCATAACGAGGTACATATTTGTTTAGGGGAATCACAATTGTATTGCATATTTGGGTCATGTAATCTCAAATTGTTAATTATATTGTCAGTTTACGTCAATTAAAAACACATTTTAATGGCTTGACTACCACGCATCATAGCTCCGTTGGGTCTTATAGTAGATACCTAGTACACACATTGATACACAAAGCCGTGATATAGCTATTCATACAACTGTCAAAGAATGACAGTTGAGATCTGAATATACGGGCAATTTAAATTGGTAGTCAATTTGCGTAACAACTTGATGACTGAATAATGGAGAAAAAATTGTGAGGATGCGTGGTATAAGCACCTACGCTTAATAAATAAACGTGGTTACGAATGCATGCTACATCATAACACAAAGAGCGGTCTCCAATCCTGCAGTAACAAAGCGCTTTATCAAAATGTGCAATTCTATCACTTTAAACCAACAAGTTCCAATTGAAATTCCTGACCCAATAAAACTTAACTTCCAATCTTCATGAATCACAATCCCACTTGGTACTTTCTAATTGTCTGTCTGATTCGAACATATGCGATCTACAAGTTGACGCAATAAATATTGTTGCAGCTTTGTCTCAAGTTGGGTTGGAAGCCCCCGAAGACGGCGTGGGACATCTTGCCCCTTGTCCTGTCCGCTAATGGAAAGGACCCGGACTACTTTGACATCCCCAGGGAACTTGTCATGGAGATAAATATGACTCACCCCACGTAAGTTGACCATTAGTGCGTAGTTTAGTTATGCTTTTCGTTAAATTGGTTTTGTGAAAGTATAAATTGTGTTTTTTTTTCAAAAAAAATCGCAAAGAGAAAAATGCTACATTTTTGTCAGCAAAAACTACGCGTCCATTGAGGATTTAAATAAAATTTTAAACAGCCGGAACACCTGTCCCTTTATTAATTTCAGGGACAGAATGTGAGTTTTAAAACTCGCCGAAGCTTGCATTTAACGTGTTGCATGAAATAATAAATATGTTGAACAGTATTTTATTTAAAAAGAAACGCAACGCAACGGACGTCGTCGTTTTGATAATAAATTAGGGAAGTAGGACACCTATAACTTAGGTAGCTAAATTAATGAACAATATCGTTCATAAAACTATTAAATGGAAATGATAGGGCAACAAGTCTGCTCGTCTGAGTGGTTTTGGATTCGCCATGTTTGTCGGTTGAATCGGTTTAGTTGGGCCAGAATCGGTTCCAGAAGACGAGCGTGACCATCTAGACGCGTTTACGGGAGCTAGATTGGTCGAAGAACGCAATTCACAACATGCAATGGGAGGACCTTTCCCCAGAAGCGGCCCAATACAGGTTGAAAAAACAATAGATTTAATAAAACCATAGTTGGAAACGATAAAATATAAAAAAAAACTGTCGTTACTGACGTCATTTAAAAAATCACAATGAATCGTTATTGTTTTTATTTATAACCCATCGCAAAGGAGATTGTTCTAGACCGCCCTATAACCAACAAACATTTGACGTGTACGTTAATTTTAATTATATTTTAATATGCTTTTTAAAAATAATAAATTCAAGCGGACACTGTTTAATTCTTAATAGGTTTTTAAAAGTGACCTCATTGATTTTATTACCAACTGAACTCGCCATCTTTCAAGGAATTGTCAATGTGAATGTCACAAAAGATTTGATAGTGTCGCTCTCGCTCATATTACATAAATATCGATATCGACGACGATGTCCATAATATCTGTGTGATAAATAATGGATGTTCGATATTTAACACTTCCAAAACATTGAAACTGTGCAACATAAAAGTTTTTCATGCATATTTTTTTCATGGAATTAGTTCCGTGAACATTTTAATGGAACTTATGAAGAATATGGCCTAGCACGATTATGATGAAAATATAATGAACAAAACAAACTCACAAAATGTACATACTAGTCGAATGAGGGATTTTCTCACAAGTGAGAAAATATTAGTTCAAAAGAGGCGTTGGTAAAAAATACGTCACTGTCTCAGGTTTTTGACATCAAATAAGCTTTCTTATTTACGGATCTTATTTTTGTTATCAGTAGCCAGTAAAACAAAGACGTATTTTTTACCCACGCCATCTATTGAACTATGTTTTTTCACTCGTCAGAAAATCTCTCATTTAACGATTGAAATGTCATTTACGACGCAACTCTAGTGAATTGTTCTCATAACCATTTCACGACTTCAATAGCCATATTTTTACTTTTTAAGTACTTAAACTCTATTTTTAAATGTCGCAAACTAAAACGTTACACATTGTTCGTTGGGATCAAAATATTTTATTTTAGCATTAATATAATTGAACTAGAATCATAGCAACAACGGGTTTATGTTTGAAACGGAACAAATTAATTTACATTTGACATAATTATTGATCTGTCATTTTGGTCTGCTAAATTAAAACCACAGATTAAATAGGTGGTCATTGATAATCGATATACAATGATTGATATTCAAGAGAGCATCTCTACGTCACTACGTCAGTCGGTGCCTCTGGCTGTGTTGTGTTGTTGTGAATACCTACCTATTTGGCGATTTCTTTTGGCGTTTTTGATTTTGTTTCTGTTTAACGGACTACAATTTGGATTGCTTTCAACGTGACCTGGCTTCGAATAACTGATTCTGTGATCTGCTTAAACGACACCTAGTATTTTGACAACGGATAACGGACTTCGCTTAAAGTAAACTTCAACCAATAAATAATAACTGTACCTAAAAGGCATAATACAACTGTATTTACGGTAGGTAATATTTTACTGTATTAGTTTAATGCTTTGTAGAAACCAGAAATAGCGATTTTAGAAGGAATTACTTACGTTTTCTTTTATTAAAAATAACCTCAAAATCGGTTCCTTTTCTTTAAATAAATCTTTTCTCTAAAGTGTCCGTCAACAAACTTTGTTCTTATGGGCTACTAAGGGCAGTTTACAAATAGAAAATGATTTTTTCTACGCTGTTGGCTCCAGGGCGAACAATGTATGGGCGTAGAACAATCTCCTTTTGTAAATTGTTCACTGTTTAACGTGGTCTTGACATTTGCGGAACTCATAATTATTATTATTTATTACGAATTACTGGTTCCACTATGCTGTTAAAACCCGGGTTTTTTTACACCAAGTGTTGGAAAGTTTGTAGTCTCAAAAAGATGTTTACATATACTTAGACAACAAATATTTTAAATCTTTAAAAAACTAATAAAAAGATTGTTTCATTCTATTTTATTTTGTGTAGCCACAAAACATACAAATTGGGTAACTTAACACTTTCGCTGCCAAGCACCCGGCTCCCGGGTCGAACGAAAATTCGTTCAGGTGCCCACAACCCGACTCCCGGGTCCTACATATAAATAGTTATACGTGGCTTGTGGCCATGCCCAGCACCCGCCTACCGGGTGCAAATCAAAACGTGCTACTAGGGTTGCCAAAAATAAGCTAGGTGAGAATAGTATGTAAATTTTGAGTAAGTCTTTCATCAATTATTTATTTACTTTAAATGTTGTACGATTTAATATTATGCTGACAAATCTCTAAGAAACATACTAAAGTGGATTTATTATTAATTGCCTTTTCATCATAGGTACCTATACAAGCCTATGGCGCCACGCAATTTTAATGAGATTTCTTGTTATTAGGTAACTATTTTTCTTTATCTGCGCGTGTTTTATTGAGGTAAAAACCGCCGCTGAAGGTTTAAAAAATGAAAACAAAGGCATCGGTTTGGTTTTATTAAGATTAGAAACAAAAGAGGTAATGTTAAAACTTTTCCTTATCTGTATGTGTTCGTTCTATTGAAGCAAAAACACTCGTTAAAACATGAAAACAAAGGTATCAGTTCGGTTGTATTGAGCTCAAAAACAAAAGAAGACAAATGTTTAATCTTTTCTTCATCTGCACGTGTTTTATTGAGGTAAAAACCGTCGCTGAAGGTTTAAAAAATGAAAACAAAGGCATCGGTTTAGTTTTATTGAGCTTAAAGGTTTTTAATCCCTTGCTGGCGATTTAGACAACAACTGTTTATACAACTTTAGCTACCTTACTTTAATTCACTTAGCTTAGATAATTCTGTTGTTATGCGTGTGAATCATCTGGCATCAGAGGGTTAAAAATCTGCATTATTGGCTGTATGAAGATTTGATATTTTGACATTTAAAAGTTTTTGACTAACAACAAGTTGAGATTGAGAAGGAGGAGCAAGAACATTAGTACAATGTTTTTCGTTATTTTGTGGAGTGTGTTACATATAATTTCACAGAAAGTATTCTTTGTTCTGTATTGGTTACATCTCCGATAAACATTCTTGGATAAAAAGTGTGGTATCGTATTCAATAGGAAATACATTTCATAGGTTATCATGAAACTTAAAAAGAAAACCAATTAAAAAGAAAAACACTACAACTGCGAATTAGGCAAATCATGTAAGGTTCTCTTGGCGTAAGTGTTATGATTTTTAAATACCTAGAAAAACAAATAAAAATATAAAAAAGAACCGTGTAGTTTATTTCTTTCAATAAAAAATTAGACGTTCGACAACCCTACTATCGCTGGCTGGTCGTGGGCGTGGCTTAGTGAACTCGGATTCGGGTGCTGCGGCATAGTGGTACCGTTACGTAACCGTTGCGCCGATGGACTCAACAGATGGGTTGTTATAGATATGCGAGACACATTTTGTGGCATGCCAATAGACATGCAATAAATGTGCTTGGCAGTGAAAGTGTTAATTACAGTTACACATTGATACAGTGTTAAGGAACACAACTTACAGCTTAGTCAATCAAATGATTTTTTTTCGATGTTTATGTAATTTTTTTTTGAGGCTGTTTGTACATACATACCTTGTTTAGATAGATGTGGATTTCATTGGGTTTTGCATTACCCATAGCTGTATCACCAATCTTCATGGGGTTTCCTAACATGCAAAAAGCTTTTGATTATGAATATATTATTAAGGTACTTTAGTTTGGTTTTTTTACGACACAACTTTTGCCAACAAATTCTAATAAAATAGTTGTTCAGTGCGGTTTTCAGTACAATGCAAAATAAATTCCGAGTATCTCCGTAGGTATCATATTTCAGCTGTATCAGAGATTTGTAAGAGTTTGTTCGACCTTCATAATATAGTTTCATATTTATGCAGCAAATCTGTTTTTCCGGCTTTATAGCCCGTAATAGTTCTAAACTTTAAACTGTCATATCCAAAAAATATCAATTTTGATATATATTTTTTTTATTAAGCGTGCGTTATCTTTATGAGATCTTTGTTTCAAAATTTCCAAATAGTGCCTATGATAATCATAATGTAGAACTAGTTATCAATATTTTGAACTAGATAAGTAGACTTATACTTACTTGTACTTTTCCCAACATTGTTGAAGAAAAGGCTAGGCAGGTGATAATGAAGTAGGTAGACTTTAGGTACAGCATGAGGTACCCACTTATTTACTTATAAGCAGGTGCATACCACATGAGAGCAATGAAATTTTTGAGATTGCCATCTAGAAAACCCCTCAGTGTTACAGGTGCTCATAGATAACTTTACACCGGATGGGCAATAAAACAGGTTACGTATATTTTTTCTATGACTTAAAAAAAATATCTTGTACAGACGCCAGCACATCAAGCTATCCCTAACTGTCAAATTTTCTCAATTAAAAATGAACCTTATGTCTTTGCAATAAAGTTGAAATACTACCAAAGAAATTTGACAGATTGTGGTAACTTGATGTGCTGGCCTCTGTACGTAAAACCTTAAAACTTTTTCCAATCTCTCGGAAAAATACCTAAAACATGATCACTATAGTTGTAGTTCTTCAGAAAATTATACTACCTTCTCACGGAATAATTACGTAAATGTCACGTACCCAGGGAATAAACCCAAAGTTCTTACATTCGGAAAACGCTTTACAAGTACTTGAGATGTTATTAACACATCTTGTACGGTTGCCCTTCCTTATAAGAAACCCTCGGTCCCTTCTAACAATACCCGAAGGAAGAAATGGGTCCATTCGCAGCTGAGGCTTCACGGTAATATTAGGTACGTTTACGTAAATAACTTCCAAAAAAATCATTTATTTTCACAATAATTATAAACATGAGTGGTTTTTATTTGATTTCACGTGTAATTTAAACGTACTTGTACACATTTTCACATCATTTATTTGCTGAGTCAACCAGTTAACGTTTCATGCTCATTGCGTCGCATTAGAATTCCCGTCGTGGGTGCTTTAATATACACAAATCATTGCGCACACAAATAGACTCGGAACAAATATAGACGTACAAACATGTGGGAAATACATTGTCAACCTTGGGTACAAAAGACAGCTGTTTTGCCAAGCTGTGCATAAGTAGGCTTGATAAGCAAAAGTGCGAATTTTCTCGTTTCAATTTACTACCGCCTGTATTTTTAAGCCGCAATTTCTATGATACAAAAATATTTGTAGGTAAGTCTTAGAATTTATAATGCAAAGTAAAGACAGCGTCTTAACAAATTGTAAGTACAAAAGATTCATTTGTAACACATTCCCAAGTTTGACACAACGAAGTTCAACATTTCCTCCGAACTTTACAACAATGTAAATACTTTTGAGTAACAATAGACGTATTTAAATTTACACAGTGTTTAGCCTAAGGACTAGTAAAACTTAAATGGGACCGGGAAAATACATTGAAACAATTTCGTCTTTGAACTTGCTTTAGCTATATATTTCCCTACACTATTTCTGTGATACATCGCTTTTCTAATGGACCATTTGGGGAAAAGTTGAGAACAAAAATCCTAAGGGAATACTAATGGTTTGTTTGATGTATAACGATGACAAAATATACCATTTTTAAAGCCTCCTTTCATGAACAGTTTAACATGTATTTGGACAGATTGTTTAGCACGCTGTTCCGAACGTTAACTGACCTATTTCCCACAGTCGGTCTCTTTATTTTGGTTCTTAATTTACTGATGCAGTTTGTGTTTATTATTCTGAAGATCATATCGCGGAAACCAACGATGAAGCCGCATTTTATTAATAGACCATTACACAATAGTAAACTTTTATTGTGTATGCAAAAAATGCGTTACGAAAAATATATGGGGGAAATGCAAAGAAAATGAAACATGTGCTTACTATATTTCCACAAACGAAACAGCAAGGAACCAACAAACTCTCAACTATAAATCTAAACATTGTTCTTTAGCTGCAAAAAAAAATGGTTCCTTCGGAAAGGTCGCAGATTTACGACGAAAACTATGTATAACACGGCAACGCACGTCTTTCTTATTTTCCATCAGGAATTTATGCTCGCATAAAAAGGTCTGGGAATGCATATAATGTCGAAAAGTGGTCTCGGGAACACACGAGCATTCGGCGCAGATTGCTATCGTTAAACTGTGGTCCAGTGATCTCCAATCTTCGTTTATTGATCATAACTTCGGCCTATTCAATAATGTACTGCTATTGGTAATGTTAACAGGCGTTAATGTATTGTACACAAGCTTAAGTTATGATGGAGTCCGGTAATTCCTTGGTTGATATCATTTTATTTTATTTTAATATTAGCTATTAGGTGTGAAGTTTACGGCCGGTAAATATATTGCTTTTAGAAGGTTTATTTTTATATTGGAAAATTACCTTTGGACACTCGTGCTTGGAAAATTATGTTTTTGTTTTACCATATTATATACTCACTTCCCACTGCCGACACAGTTTCCACTTCAAGTTAATTACAGAATATTATGGGATATTAAGCTTCTAATGCAACAATAATCCTAAAACTCAGCACGATACAGCACCATTAGTACTTTCGCGTTCGTGCCTTCGAAGTTTTGCTTGGGGCTTTATTGAAAACGGTAAACGGATTTATAAGAAAACAATGTGCATTTCTAGTCTTTGTTTTTTATTGAGAAATAATTCAGGTTCATTCCTGTTATTTTATTTCGAATAAAAACCCACAGACAGGCGCAATGCGGCTTTAGTAGAGCAATTTCTATGAAAACTTCATGGAAGTTTTCTCCCAAAATCGTGTCGCACCGTCCCGTTGCGCCTGTTTACGGGGGCTAATGCTTTATTATTAAAAGATTAATAAAAATTATTAAGTAGGTAAAAAAAATAATTATTAAGTAGGTAAAACACTGTGCCTACACATACGTTTAATGATACTTAGTAGTTAGTGGCAATATAAATTGCCCAGCGTTAAACATTATCACTTCCCACATTAGCGGTTCACGGAATTTTTTATTATACCTACTGATTCAGATGGAATCATTTTCAGTCCATTTCTGAGAAACTGTGTAAACCTGCGTAATTAGCTCAGAGAAAATGACGTATCGCTTTATATTCGTAGGTAGATGACGTGACTTAAACAATGAATGACTTGAAAAAAATCACTTATAAACACTGTAATGTATGTCTTCATGTGGCATTTACCTATTATTAAAAAAGCTACAAAGAAAAATATTGCAGATCGAGAACTATCGCAAATCTCGGGATATCGAAAACTGAGTAGGTTGCGAAGGTCAGGAGATAATAAAAGTATAAAATACTGACATTCGGACACATCTGGTGACTTCGAAACCCAAAGCCAATCACAAAAATGGAATCGCAGAATTGTAACTTGTAATAATTTTGGACAAAATAGCTAAGTCTAGAGTAAATTTTACGTTTCTAGTATATTCAGAAATTCAACATTTAGGGAGAAAGGAAAAGTATTCTTTCCTTGTATGTGTCCCAGTGTTATTGGGTTTTTCCATCTGAAATTTCTCATTAGCAGCCAGGAATCTATAATTCCGCCCGGTTGATGGCAATAGGCTTGCCCCTATTACATGGGACACAAACATAACTGGCGAAATGTAGGCAGGTAAGGTCCCACGACTGCCTATGATGATGATATGTAATAATGTATGTAGCAATGGTATCTGTAGATAAAACGTTCACAGTTTTCCTGAGTTTTCCAATTTTCTGGGCGTCTTTTCCATAAAAACCTAATTCGGACTGTTATGAATATTTTAAAAATAGCCGTTCGCAGCCTTACCAGCAAACGGCATTTCAATTTAATTTATGTAGGTACATTTTCAACTAGGTATATACATTATATTGTAGGTAATTTCTAATCGGTAACCCTCCCGCAGGTACGAATGGTTTGAAGAGCTGAACCTCCGCTGGTATGCTTTACCAGCTGTCGCTAACATGCGTTTCGACTGCGGTGGCATCGAGTTCACTGCTAACGCATTCAACGGATGGTACATGAGCACCGAGATCGGCTGCAGAAACTTTTGCGATAGTAACCGACTTAACATGATGGAGGTAAGCTTCAATTACTCTTTAATATTTTGCTTCTTCAATCAACTTAAGTTCTGAGTTGAGCTGCACGATTAATGACAAATGCGTGCACTGATTGGACAGGCCCACTCAATCTCTAGATTTACCTGAAAAGACCATTTCAGACACGTGATCTTCACCTGATATGACCAAGAATATGTCTGGACTTTAAAATAGACTGTGAACTCTAACGTTTGTTTCCGCCTTTCTTCTTAGAGTAGTCAGGTAGGAAACGCTGACGCCGAAAAGTGTTTGTGAAAAGCTATTTACAAATATTAAATCATTTTTCATAACTCCACTGCAGAAAATCACTATTTCAAATTGCACTACAACTTTGCATTTTTCGTTTTCTACTACATTCTATTCCAGTCGTGATTTTGTGGTTGACATTTTTTCAATTTGGGAAAACCCCCAATTGACATAATCACGATTGGGATAGAATACACTGTAGTAGAAAACGGAAAATGCAAAGTTGTAGCGCAATTTTAACTAGGTATTTTACGAAAGTAAATCTTCCGTAATCACACAGTAAAAGTATTACGTTAACTACATAGAATGAAAGTCTTACAAAATGTAACAGTTTTTTTTTCAAAAACTTCCTTTTAAGAACATATCTTTGTAGCAGTTACATCTCGAGGGACTGAGTTGCTACTAGAACTAAGTGCAGGAGCTAGGAAGATTGTTTATTTGTTGTTGAGCTTTTACCGGTTTACAAACATGTTTAAAGTATTGCATTAAGGCTCACTTACACGACAAATCACTAACTGTATTTAGCCATAAACTTATTTAAAAAATAATCCTGTCTCTATCATCTTTGACAGAAATAGAACGATGTTTTAATTTCGTTGAGCTCTAAACACTAAATTTTTGGTGCAAGCGGGCCTAACCGACCTAAATAGCTCATGTCGTATCTAAAACTTGGTACTACAATAGAAAACATGTGGGATTCCCCGTACGTCATAACAATTCCGTCATCACAGGCAAACATTCCATAATAATTTCCACGAAACATTGATACTAAACAATCTAAAATTAACTTATTAACTAGCCACCGAATATATCAATATCTATTGTAATGAATCATACTGTAAAACAATTGTACACGAGGTTTCACTTTGTTTGGCTTTGTATTAAGGTGAGTGCAGACCTAACGAATATGAAATCAATGTTATGTCATTATTTTGGTTGCCTCGTTGGTCTAGGAGTCGTTTTTCCGTGAGGGATTTCTTCGGCTCTGAGTCTGGATTTGTACCCGGTTGTTTATTTTTTCAAACTCAAACTATTTATTTCAAATATCTTAGTATAGATATTATAAAGAGGAAAACTTTGTTTGTTTGTAATGAATAGGCTCAAAAACTACTGGACCGATTTTAAAAATTCTTTCACTGTTGGAAAGCTTAGTTTTTTAGGAGTAACATAGGCTACTTTTTATCCCGGGAAAAATAACGGGTCCCACGGGAAAGACCACGGGAGCGAAGCCGCGGGCAAAGTGCTAGTTTCAAATAAGTTGTTAGTTTCAAGCTAGTTGCCCATTCCAAAGCAGTAGGTACCTAATGGAGAAAAACTGGCAAGAAACTCCATGGACACTGTTTTAAACAAAATATGGTTACAAAATATTGGTTACAAAATTCATATTATTATTATTATACATGTGAGATTTTTATATTTATATTATATTATTCGGATATTTATTCGATAAAGTCGCTAAAACACTGAAAACTGAAGCGACGGTTCCTAGGAGTGAACGCGATTAAACATGCATACTAACGCTGTAGAGAACTGTTTGCAGCACTTGTTTGCAGGTTTTATCAAGCGAACATGCTTTGAAAATTCCTTAAACGATTCATGGAATCGTCGCGAACAAAGATAAAACAACGAAAAAGTGATCTGCCTTTTTTTACATACAGACTGATAGGATGGCGATAGATGCATTCAATAATTTGGTCTAAATGCCCCTTTACCATATCATGCTGCGAACATTGCCATTCGTATGTGGACTGTGGTTGAAACGTTGGTCGGATGATTGACAACTAATTACCGGTCAGCCGATCTCGTAATGTTTTGCTTCAGGAATTATGCTCGTACGTTCACATTAAAGGGCCATAAATGCTTTGATATGGCAGTCGGTAGTATAATTTGTCATGTCCAAATGGGTGACTGAATTTCAATTGAAATGTGTGCTTATTCCGCGAATGTATTTGATGAAATGCAGCTGAAATTGTCGAGCACAATGTTTCAAAATATGAAATCCTTAACATATACAGACTATACACGGTGATTTTGAATTCACTGCTTTTCAGGGCGTGAAAGTAGTCATAATTATTAGCGACTTTCATTATGGGACCAACTTTGAAATATAGGAAAAATATCGGCTTTTTTACAAATATCTAATATTCAATCGATTAAAATGTATGAAACAGATGTATATTTTTTAGGTTTCGTAGTTTGTCCCCTAGTGAAAGTTGTTTATAATCATGATCGAATTACTCTTATCTCCTGAAAAGTTAACAGTACATTAAAAATCACCCTGTATTCATAGTTTATTTAATGTTCATTTGGAAATATATCTTTTAAAATTTTCTTTCCCACAGAAAATAGCCCAGAAAATGGGCCTAGACACAAGGACTCCGGTCACTCTTTGGAAAGACAAGGCCCTCGTGGAATGCAACGTTGCCGTTCTTCACAGCTTCCAGCAACACAATGCTACCATTGTTGACCATCATACTGCTTCTGAGAGCTTCATCAAGCATCTGGACAATGAGAACAGATTGAGGTAAGCAATTATAAACTTTTTAGGGGACAAAATAAAACACATATTCTTTCACAGAGAATTAGATGATGTCATTGGGCCAGTATTTATAAGTACCAAAAATCAACGAACAATTACAGGCACTATTACGAGAGATATCAATTAAAATGCTTGACACACTTAAAATCTCCTGTTATCGCTGGGTAATTTTCTGGTAGTACA
The DNA here is from genome assembly GCA_951799385.1 of Hyppa rectilinea. Lineage (NCBI taxonomy): Eukaryota > Metazoa > Arthropoda > Insecta > Lepidoptera > Noctuidae > Hyppa > Hyppa rectilinea. The sequence goes on along the minus strand of OX637308.1, from coordinate 15,366,456 downwards.
GTAAGCTACTATTAACATCTGCCAAACATTTTAGGTACAGTTGATTACAAAAGCCTTGCTCAAATAAATTATGCAATTGTTACTTATAATAATCCACTTTATGGATGAACAATTACAAAAGTATTCATAAAAAAAACTATGTTGTGAATAGGTCAAAACAAAATTCAACTTTATCTATGTCAGACATAAAGCAGATACTTGCGATAAAAACATTTTTTCACCTGTTTATGCGACTCGTTGGTTACCCCCTTCCGGATTTTGTGGTCGGCCGTGTCCCATAAGCTACGTAGAATAAACATAGATAATCAGATTAATGTCGTTGTGGAATGAAAGCATCCGGATCAGGCACATTAAAAATGCCCAAATTGGAGTAATTTAATGATTTACATTCCTGCGAGCGTTCATTGAATGTGTGAAGAATTAGTAACTTCTTTTAATGCATATTTTGTGCGTCATCACCTAGAAGGTATATTATTTTCTTTTTGCACATCCTATTGTGTTGATATTGTTATTCCATTTTTATCGTACATAATCTAAATCCGTGTTCTGTGTATGGAAAAAGACGAAATACTGACACTATTGAACAATCGTTCCTGACGTAAGCAATTAAAAGACTCGAATTGTACTACAAAATCTATTAAAGTTTCGACATTGTTGCGCCCGCTTGTAGTAAACAGATTGCGGATGAGAAAACTAGACTTAATTACAACCAGACCCGCTTGGCCATTAAGCTGTCCACACTAGAACCTTGCAGATGGACCGATTAGCTTGGACATGTGGTCAGAAGGACATGTAAACATCAATGTTTTGAACAATCGTGTGATTGTTTGGGTTTGCAGCTTCACTTTATGCGGCGACTGTACCAGTGACGTCATTACAGACATTTATCAGTGTCTAAGATATTGTAAAATCATCCTCCTTGATACTGTTACAGTTTTTGTGGTAGACGAGTAGGATATCGATAAATGGACTTCGTTTTTGCATCAGTTAATTTCAGGTTAGTGAACGACGGGGTAAAAATGACGAAGCTTGTTGCCTACCAGACATAGAGGTGACGCAAACCTTTGCTAATGTTACAAAAAATGCAAAGAGCTTTATAAAGATTTGATTTTCAAATTGTATTGTTTAAGTATTCTGAGAATCAATAGACTTGCTACAATGCTAACAACCAATCATGTAAAGCTATACATTTTAATTGGAAACCAATTCATAGAACGGACTATAGTTAAATAGCGACTTGGTTGTTAGATTTCAACGGGCGTCCAATTAGAGAGATTCTAGGAAATGAAAGTAATCAAATAGAGCTCAAATTTATTTTCCTTATAATTTCATGCATTATATTATGAGCCACCAACTATAGATATTGGTGGGGAACTCGAAATAATGTAATAAATAAAATACGTAATATTTGTTACCTAAATTACCAAAGTATTTAGAACACAATGTTTGTAATTACGAATAATAAAATCCAATTTACGAATATAAATCTTAGCGCGCATAAAGCGCTGTCAACTGTCAACGCCGATAGCGGGGCAAATTGAAACTAATTTATGGTATGGTCAATAATTAATGGTTTACTATCTCGTAAAGTGATCAGAGACGCTTAATAATTTTGCAGCATCACCATGCGTTTTTGTTGTAAACATATTTTATCAGTCTACTCAAGCCAAATCAAGATCTAACTACATTCAGAACATAAATACTGGGTGTAACCAAAGGTTCCATAGTAAAAGTTGTTTAGTTTGGTGGTCTGTAGCATATCCTTTTGTATGTTTATACCCTTTCGGTTACACCCTGAATATCTACTGAAGTCATCATTGAAACTAATTTAAATCAACTATCCTATGAATCAGTAAATCTTTGATTCAGTTCATTTTAAGGTACAACTTATATATCCGAAACAAAAACACAAAGTACAAAGTTATGAGTAATTTAAATACACCATGCAACAAAAGGAAGCGACCATAAATTGCCCAAATTATTTCGTAAGCTAATCGAGTCTAATTCAATTTGGGCGTCCTTGGGTAGGTACATGATTACGTTATCCAGTTTAGGTGACAATTTCGAGGGTCGTCTGCGGTGCATCAAAATTATTAACATCACGCTGTTTTTCATTCTACCGCGAAATGAGAGAGGGTTTTTTCGAATTAAATAAATTGTAGTATGAAATTGTTTTGTAGAGTTAGTGTCTTTACAAAAATACTAACTTAGCAAGGATTTGAGCAATAATAACCGAGGCGGAGCATTGGTGGCCCAGTAGTATGGGCCCCGACTTACGTGGGTCGTGAGTTTGGACCCAGGCAGGAGCTTTACATTGTGGATTTCCCTCTACTCTCAAAAAAGTGAGAAATCCGTTATGTCCTAGGACCAAAAAATTCAAAGACAAGTGACATCTCCAACCCGCACTGGGCCCGCTAGATTACAGCCAACACCTTCTCACAGAGAGAGGCCTGGGTCCCAGCAGGGGAAACATTATAGGCTGATCATGAACCAAGGTGACTAACTTTTCTAAAACTTCTAGTAAGTAAATACGTGATTATAAAATAAAAGGGAAAGATTTAATAACCGAACAAATTAATAAGTATTAAAAAAAAACACGGTCAAACTGAGCAGTAACAAGTTAATCTAATGTTATTATTTTTCACATTATATTTATTACGCTTTAAAACTACGTTGTTGCGCAATCATTATACTATTAATTGTGCATGCCTACCTGTTAATAAAGCAAATGCCAAAGCTAAGTGTGCTATATTATTATTTTAAACACGTTATTTCAATAAAAATACCGGCTTTCACTCGGTTGAAGACCAATTAATTACAACCTATGTATTAATTAACTAGGTAAAAGGTTAAAATCGTCTCACGGGAACGTACTAACGGGATAAAAAGGATCCCATGTGTTAATCCATGCCAATTAATCCATTTAGCCGAACTCGCATGATTGAATAACACAAACTTTCACAAATATCATTATAAAAGGATTTTATGAAAGTAAGAAGCACCATAATTCATTTAAGTTCCTTGGTTATTGTACTAATATTTGACCGATTTTCTTCGATTTAACGTAATTTGCTCGTCATAGTGGAAATTCTAGGTATTCACCTTTTTCTGCAAGAATAAAATGTAGCTCTAGAGTTTCTAATAAAATTATTGACGCACGAAAAGAGTTTTATCCGTTAAAATGCACTGTTCTTTCCCCTGGGAATTCGTAACTAGTAATGAAAAAAGAATTCCATTGTAAAAAATATGGTTTTCCTTCCTCAGTAAGTAGATACATACATATTTTTTTGACATCTAGAAGTTTCGCAGTCAACTTGCTTAGTAAGACTTTCAGGTAATAGCATAGCCTTTGGACATAACACTCGCTGGACGTTGCCACTACTTCACTCGCTCTACTCGCTCAGCTCGCACGCAATTGGTCACTGTTTTAACCTTACTGGCCCGTTTTGTAGGGGTGACCAGCAGTACTTCGATTACAACGGCTCACGCGTGGTTGTTCACAGTCCAATTTAACCTATAATGATTCAGGCTGCTAGTTGATAGGCGCCATTTACTCATAAGTCTAGGCTGTTAACTGGAAGTGGAATTAAGCTTGTTGGCTATGATATCTATACAATAAATTAAAATTAATTCTCTTTCGCAATGGTAAACAGAGCTTTATAATTAAACCATTAGGTAATAGGATTTTAATTTTTCATTTTACAATCTAGAAGGAAGAGTTTACCTCGATCCGTAACTCACAGCGATTTCAATTCGTTCAAGGAAGTCACGATGTTTTTGTCACGCACGACCAAATAGTTAGGCTGTACCTTTGTCATTACCAACATGTTTCCGCAAAATACAATAAAAGCAAACCTAATCGTATTACAATTAAAGAGTTACGCATTTCAACAGGTCCGGCTGTCCAGCGGATTGGATCTGGATTGTCCCTCCGATGTCGTCATCAATCACTCCTGTGTTCCACCAAGAGATGGCTCTGTACTACTTGAAACCCTCTTACGAGTACCAGGTCAGTAACTTCTATCAAAACAATGTTTAGACACAATTTTATGTACAGCTTCTAAAAAAATTACATGGATTGGTGAAACTTCACAGACATACCTGGTGTCGAGATCAAATCAAAAGTGAAAAGTACAATTTTTCAGTTAATTTATTCTAAACATGTTTTCTTAAAATTAAATAAATGCTTCGATTTAACCAATCTACTTTGTAATTAGGAACCCGCATGGAAGACGCATCAGTGGCAAAAATCCAAGCCGGTAACTGGCAAGAGACCGATCAATAGGAAATTCCATTTCAAGCAAATAGCTCGAGCTGTTAAGTTTACCTCCAAACTATTTGGACGCGCCCTGTCCAAGAGGATCAAAGCTACTGTTCTTTATGCAACCGAGACAGGCAAATCTGAACAGTTTGCCAAGGAACTAGGAGTCATATTTGGACACGCTTTCAATGCTCAAGTGAGTCATGATACATTTTTTCCTAAACGTTTGATATCAATAAAAATATATAAAGCCGTGCTTGTTCCAAGAACTATAAAGGTCACTAGCACTTATGATTTGATCGCGTTTTAGGTACACTGCATGGCTGATTACGATATAACATCCATTGAGCACGAAGCTCTGTTGCTGGTCGTGACATCAACATTTGGTAATGGAGATCCTCCTGAAAATGGCGTTGTGAGTATAACAGAATAAAATAAATAAAATAAGAATAGAAACATGATGACATTTTTCCAATAAATTATTTTGTTTAGGCTTTTGGCGAACATCTTTGTGAGCTTTTGTATGCTGATCAAGTTGGTGAAGAAGGCTCTGGGTAAGATTGAATATGTTGTTACTAAACTGCACGTAAAATATTTTGTCACAAATAAAGTTTTTAATGCAAGCAAATATTTCCAGGAATCAAATGCTAACACCAAAATCATTTATAAAAGGTAATACCCAAATGGAACTACAGAAATGGTCTGGTAATCCCAAAAAGTTGAACCGTTTGGAATCATTGAAAGGTAATAACGACAATATAAACAAAAATATGAAATTTATGCTTACTTTGATAAAATAAATTAATACCCATTTCCATATAACAGGCAGTACCACAGATGCCACCTCCATAGACAGCTTCGGTCCACTAAGCAACGTTCGTTTTGCCGTATTCGCTTTGGGTTCGAGCGCGTACCCGAATTTCTGTAACTTCGGCAAATACGTGGACAAGTTACTAGGTGACCTCGGTGGGGAACGAATTCACGACCTTGCTACCGGTGATGAGATGTGCGGCCAAGACCAGGCCTTCCGGAAGTGGGCCTCCGGTGTCTTCAACGTAAGTTGGAAATTACTCGCGACGAATTCTGTCTCTACAATCTGTTTGTCACTGAATGATTATGTTGTGTGTTATTTGCATTGTAACAGATTATGTGACATGGTAAAGCAACCAGCTCAAATTAGTGATGTTTATGCAATTAAGTTTTTTGCTTAATAAAAGATCATCAATCACTGATTTACCATTCAGGAACTTTTCATGTATAAAAAACAAATGATGGTGTGTTGCCTATCCATTAATAAGAGACTATAATGTTACAAAAACAAAGTATGCTTACTTATATAATTATTTTAACAAGTAATCTTCTAAATAGGTATCATGTGAGACCTTCTGTCTGGATGATGACGAAACATTACAAGAAGCTAAGAGAGCCCTTGGAACTGTTGCTCTCAGTGAGGAGACTGTACGCTTTGCTCCGCCAGAAGTTCGTCCACCAACACTGCAAGTTGCTTTACAATTAGCTCTGAACAAAAAGTTCATACAATGCATCGTGAAAGCCAACAAAGACTTAGGCCATGGTTCTTCTGAAAGATCTACTATATTTATTGATATGGAACCAAAGGTAACAAATCTAATCATTTGTCATTCCGATGCATTGAGTAAAACAGTAAATATTTTAATTTTAATTATTCATTTGCAGGCAGAAATTAAATATGATCCAGGAGATCACGTAGGTATAATTGCGTGCAATCGCAAGGAGCTGGTGGATAGCATACTGGTTAGACTGAAGGACGTTGATGATTATGATCAGCCTTTACAACTGCAACTTATGAAGGAAACACATACATCAAGCGGTAAGGAAAACAACAAAATTTTACTATTTCCATTATATTTTTAGAAAATCATATAAATAAATGACATGAGAAATTTCGAACAGGTCCAGTAAAATCCTGGGAGCCACATGAGAGACTCCCAGTTATGAGCGTACGGGAACTGTTCACACGATTCTTGGACATTACGACACCGCCTACCACTATCTTACTGCAATACTTAGCAACCACCTGCGAAAATGAAGACGAGCGTAACCAACTTAACTCTCTTGCTACCGTAAGTATCAAAGTAATATACACAGTGACGCAATTTTTTTAAAGAATGTCTAAAATGTATCGTTAATATAATATTTTCCCTAGGAACCTGGAGCCTACGAAGACTGGCGTCATTTCAATTTCCCAACTGTATCTGAAGTACTGGAACAATTTTCGTCCACTAGACCGAGCGCGTCTTTGCTTGCTGCACTCCTCTCACCTTTACAGCCGAGATTCTACTCCATCTCGTCATCTCCTCTAGCGCACCCAAAACGACTTCACCTGACCGTTGCCGTCGTCACATACCGAACTCAAGGTTAGTACACGTAAAACATAATTTTAACCTTTACTGTAAACAATAATGTCTCATAGTTTATTACTGCTCATTCCCACATACACTGACATCGCTGATTCCATTGAAATCCAGTTTACAATATTATGATCTAATTTTAAGTTAAACGACGTCCGCTCCAAACAATCTGATAGATGAGTCGGCTGTAGTAGCGACATCAAAAAGGTTATTCAGTGTTGTGTTTATGATTTTCTATTTATGATGTGGTCAGTTGTAGTAAAACAATGATGTCATATTCAAACAGATGGCGAAGGACCTCTCCATTATGGTGTATGCTCAAATTATCTCATGGACCGTAAGCCTGGCGATGAAGTTTATTTGTTCATCAGAAGGTATTTGAAGAATTTCAAGTTTTACATAATTAATTGTCCTCTATGTGCACATTTGTAACTTACATTTTATTTTCTAGCGCTCCTAACTTCCACCTTCCTCAGGACTTGTCAGTTCCACTGATACTAATAGGACCTGGAACTGGTATTGCTCCATTCCGTGGTTTCTGGCATCACCGCAGAGTTCAACTCAATGCTCGTAAACGTCCAGCTGCTGGCCCAGTCTGGCTATTCTTTGGATGCAGGACAAATACTATGGACTTGTATCGGGAAGAAAAACAGCAAGCCTTGAAGGATAACGTTATTTCTAAAGTGTTCTTGGCTTTGTCTAGGGAGAAGAACATTCCTAAGGTAATTTTGATGATAAACATTTTAACACAGTATACAACAAAACAGAATTGGACACTTACTCATGATTTCTTTTAGATGTACGTCCAAGATTTAGCAGAACAAGAAGGATCCGAGATTCAAGATTTATTAGTAAATAAAGGAGCTCACTTCTACGTTTGCGGTGATTGTAAAATGGCTGAAGACGTCCACCAGAAGCTTAAAGGCATTATTAAGAAACACGGCAACATGACCGATGAGCAAGTGCAAAACTTCATGTATATGCTCAAGGTTTGTAAACATGTTATTATTTTTGTCGAGACAATTATCCTCAGTACACTTACAATTGTTATCAATTTCCTCGTTGCTATCCCGATTATGTACTAACCATACAACTGTTTTCCTATTATCTTAATTACAAGCAAAGAAAATCCCATCGAGGGGATTATCCGTCGGTAAAAAAGACTAATGTCCATACAGACTTTCTTCCCTTATTTAACACATTCTGGATTCAAGGAACTCTAGTGCAACATTTCAAGTACCTTGACCCAACGGCTGACGCAGTACTCGTTAACTGACGAAATTGACTGAATTAAAGAATTTATGATTTCCCTAAGAATATTGTTTTTAGTGCCAGTAGTAATCTGAGGCAGCTCTGAGCTACTATTTAATCAAATTCTTTAAATATTGGATTATTGTCAATGTTTTTTTATGTTGTATTTATATAGGAGGAGAACCGCTATCACGAGGACATTTTTGGCATCACGCTCCGCACCGCCGAAGTACACTCCGCGTCTCGAGAGTCAGCTCGCAGGAACCGAGTGGCCGCGGAGCCATGACGCCGGTCCTCCCGCTTTCACCCCAACTCTTCCTCGCTCACCTAGCCTGACTCGCTTTGGAAACCTAACAACTCCTACATATAACTCGATGACACCAATAAGCGAATCAAGTGCTTCATTCATTTCAACTTCATCATCAATCTTAAATCTAACAGCTTCTAAATTTGCGAAGATTTTGTAGCAACGTCAATTTATATTGCTGATATTTCTGGTTCAAATGAGTCAATTACTCTACTTTGGCTTTTGTCAAGCGTAAGAATTTATTTGGGCCAAACGGCCACATACCTAGGTTGTGCGTGTAATAGGTCTTGAATTTATTGTGCATAGTCTTCAATATGTACTTCAGAGTTACATTCCATTTCAGTACTATTATTTTTGGATGCTCATGTTCAGAGGCGGCTGAAATGTTTATATATTTTATAAAATTATTTTTAATGAATTCCAAGCAGGGTGATTTAATATTTAATAACGCACAAAACGCATTAACATCTGGCTATACTTTAAATGCTTAATTTATTAATCATTGGATTGTATCGATTGACTTCGAAACATTTCAGAATTATAAGAATTTACCAATTACATAGAACTTAGATGTAATTTTATTCCATTTAATATTAATACTATAAAACTATAATGACTTTCATTGACGTCATAAAATAAAATATTGTCCATTTGTTGCTAACAAAATTTTAAAACATATTTTGTTAGTAGATTATCATATAAAATTTTAACTAGTCTAGTTACTTGGTAAATATTCTCAAAATTGCTTTTTCGTTAATAAATCTCTATCACAACAACTCTACGTTGTAATGCCTTTATTGCCAAATATTGTACAGATTGTGGTATAGTTATTTTATGCTATCAATGTAAATAAACGTATTTTAAGTTCTATTATAATCGTGAATGTTTTAGATTTAAAATTTATCTTTTATCTGAAATTATTTAGAGAAATTATCTAAAGTATAATTATTTTGTTTAAGACTTTTATCATTTTTATTATCTACCAAACGACCATGTTTAACGCATATAGTACCTACCTATATTAAATATAATATTAAATATGAGCAGCTATATTAATAATGTATATTCAAATGTATTTTATTCATATGTCCTTTATATTTGACTATTAGGTGTGAGTGTTGAATTTGTGATCCTTAAACTAGTCTTAAGAAATGTATTCATATTTTCTATTATTCGTATTATGAGAATTTAATATACAAATAAAAAATCTTTTCTGATGTTACCTAATATTTCTATATTAAAATAGTATATATAATATAATAACTGTCTTTGCCGAATATTTACAAATTACGGATTTCATATCTTCTAAATTTAATCGAATGCACATTTGAGACTAATAACATTGTTGTTACTATCAAGTTCATATCACGTTAATATAATCATAACGCACTATTTCATCTAATAATGAAAACTGTTCGGAAATGTTAAACGAAGAAAATTATGATTGATTACGAAATATTTGTCTGTTATTGGTCAAATAAAGTTCCTTCCTATTCGAAAATGCACCAGGGAGTTTTTTTACTATCCTACTCCTCCTTATAATGAATGCGGTCGTTCCTTCAAAGGTGACGTCTGCAATTCCTTCTATTTTTCGTCCTATAGTCTTCCCATACCATCCCAAATATTATTGATAGGTATCGACATCTCCAGATATACGCAGATTTTTATTAATTCTGTCATGTTTTAGAAAATTACAAAGGTCTTACTGACAAAATATTCAGATTTTATTATGGACTTAATACAGAACGATAAAATGTAGACACGAAAAAAAATAGATGTGATAACACGTTACGTGGTGTGTGATTGTTATGTGTGTGTGTTTGGTTGTGTGTGTGAGAATTTAAAATTTAGTGACCATAATCAACATCATACAAATACCTAATTAGATATATGCAAATTAATTCGTTCTGCCAACTTTGATAATATCAGTCAACTATCTACCTGTTCCAAGTTTATGATCTTGAAATTTTTACATAATATCAAACGAAAGAAGCCTTTAGTTTTTTTTTTTTTTTGAGAACGGCATCTCGCAGTTCAACCAAAGGGTTGTCTACTGCTTAACCGGGCTTGCCTGTGGCTGCCACAAAAGAATTGTAGCCTCCAGCCAGGGCTTAATAAAAACTAAACCTAACTTACAAAACTAAGCGACTACACGCTAAGGGCACCCCCTGCGGGGTTCGGACCTCGGCTTAGGGCGTCGCTGGGGGGGGACAGCAAGGGACAGCTGGATCGGGGGTTTTTAAAACTACTGGCTCAGCGGCAACGCGGGCTGGCTCGAGCAAGGGTCGGGGGGATGAGGGTGGACAGGGTCGTCGCGACGGGCCTCGACGGCGAGGACGGAACCTGAGAGCATTTTATATCAAAGGCTAAGTGTCAAAGTTGAGTAGGTGCGTAGGCCAGCACATCAATCTACCCCAATCTGTCAAATTTCTGTGATAGATTTTCAAATTAATTCAAAACAATTAGGTTCATGTTCAATTGGGAATATTTGACAGTTTGGGATAACTTCATGTGCTGCTGATCCTTCATGAGAATTTGTGAAAGAAATTATTCATTATTGATAATGCATTGTCTTCAATCTCTTTTCATCCTAGGAGACATTTCTGTACATTTTTGCACATCTACAGGGTATATGCAAGTATCTAAAGCAAATGTTCAAGAATAAGGCCCAACTCAAAGCAAGTGAAGTTTGAGAAACAAATCAGTTCAAATTCGTATCTCTCGATCGGAATAAAGCATATCAGGAAAAAACACCGTTCGTAAACCGGTCCATTGGTTGGTAATAATATTTGATTATACAGTACATTTAAAACTAGGTAGGTAGTGAACAGCATATCCTTATATTTGTCATCGTGATGAACAGATTAGCCAATCCACAGAAGGCAATCGCCCAGGGTGCGCTAGACGTAACAAAAGGTCGGAGAGTATAAAATTTCATGAGGAGCCATTCATGCACCATCACTAGAATCAATCAATTATGGATCAATTAGTTATCCGAAATAAATGTTTTTTTTTTTCATCTCGTCAATCAAATCAAAATCAATCGTGTTATTTTTGCCATCGACTTGCTTGAAAAGATAATTATCCTAGTCGAGGTCAAGTAGCTGTTGTATCTTAAATTTATCTTCTCTTTGTATCAGCATATATATATATTATAGGATAATTCGCCAAGCTGTGGTGATAATATTTATCTATCAGGCCACGTCTGCCTGCCGCATACTGGGCACCAGCCATAAAATTCAAAAAACTAAAATTCACTATCACCTTTATTTTTCGTATCTATATTCAAATCACAATTACTGTGGTTACTTTACAGCTATGAGTAGAAAAAAGTGCAATTAGCTGTAAATGTCAAATTGTTGTACAGGTCCAACTTACTTAACGATTAATATCCTGACTGTACACTTAAGTCAGCCACACGTGCTATTTTAAAGAATATTTTCAAATGGAAATACCAAAGAAAACAGAATATACCCAAAGGCAGAAATAAAAATGTAAGTAATTCATTATTTAAATATTTATAGGCGTCTTTTCCCAGCTCAATATGGTTTTTCAAACTTTTACCGCTTACGTCATGATTTACGAATGACAAGCAAAGTTATTGCTAATCTTTCATCTAGTGACGCCATAGTGGACGTCACTATTACTGAAAGTGCTTCGGTTCACGTAGGCTTCTGTAATAAGTTATGCCCCCGGTTCCAAGAAGTTGGTTAGGACATAGGTTTAGTGACTAAAGACTAAAGATGTGAAAAATCTAAAATTGGGATTTTGAATATTGCATTTATCGGTAGAAAAGCCATTTACTGGTAAGGCTGGTTGTAGTGATACGATTACAAATAGCTATACTAGTCTATCTAGACAGGGCTAACAGCGAATACATAGAATCAGTCTCGAAAACCGATTAGATATGAACGTTTGATTTACCGGGTCATTGGGTGTAACAATCTTGGGTTTTGAACCCTTTTGTTTGAGAACTATTGGCAGAATAGTTCGTTTCTAATCCGAGAGAATCTCCTGAATGCATTTTGTGCCTTTTATCTATACTATCCTACTAATATTATAAATGCGAAAGTTTGTGAGGATGGATGGATGGATGGATGTTTGTTCCTTTTTTGGGCCAAAACGGCTGAACAGATCTCGATGAAACTTTCCAATAATCTAGCTTATATATCAGAATAACACATAGGCTACAATTTACATAGACTTTGCGTGATTTGGCCATAATATAATGATAAGTATCATGTAAGTCGGCAAAATTCCTGCCCTCTGAGAGCTATCTTGGCGTGCGCTGCCTAAACCGTAAGAGTTACACGAAGGTTGTGATTGTGGGACTGTTTGTCTTAAAAAGTTCTATATAAAAGTCCGCGACAGCATATGTCTACCAATTATGTGCAAGCCATTATATACAAAATAGTGAGCCATAAATACATTTCAATTTGATACTTTTTTTACAATGCACATTTTAGAGTACTCAGTTAATTCTTATCGAATTGAATACATTTATCACGTTTGGTATTTAATGAAGATAAACTCTGTCTTCTACACTAAGCAATTTGGACGAATATTTAAAAAGTTATCACGATAAGATTGATATGAATAGGGCACCATTAAATGCACACTATTAGTCGGCGGTGCGCAGAGCGCAGGGAGGACTCCACCCAGAGCGGGAACAGTCATTGGATGATTTCCCAGCCTTAAAAAAAAAAAAAAAAAAGGGAGGACTCCAGAGGGTCCAGGCAATGACGCGTCATCGCCGAGTCCACGGCGTAAAGGAGAGCTGTCAAAAGATTCGAACAGATTTTTTTTTTTTTGATGGAGTGAATTCATCAAATATCCTGACTTCCCGCTCTAGGTGGAGCGGAAAGGAGCGTCAGTCTCTTACTGACTATAAACCATCCAGATTCCTTCCTTAGCCCATTATATCCCGGAGAAGCACTAACCCTTACAGCCAATTCCGCTGACCTGGTAGGCTTCGGCCCTAACGGGCCCCTTCCTTAATGCTGACATATCTTTGAGGCGCGCGCGGGAACACGAAAGCGCCCTCCGGCATGAGTCTGGTGCTGATTGGCCGGCGGCGGAGCATCTACCGCGACGGCCGGGACGTGAGGCTCTGTGCCTCATCCATCCCGCCACCAAACATAACTGCTTCCCAGAAAACGGTGACTGCCTCCCAATCCCACTCGCTCTGGATCATAGATTGAACCTGGGCCATACGCGAGAGGTAGTCGCCGCTGCCGATCACCGCTACGAGAACATTGCGGTGCTCCACCTAAACGGGGCAGACCTCCACCTTATGCTCCAATATGTCCTCCGGGCGAGAAAGACAGCAATCAAACGGTGTGGTGGTTTTACTGGCTGCCTCTGTTAGCATCTGCAAACTTACACCCTCCCGGCCAGCCCGGAGTGATCTAAGTGATTGGTGATTGTACAACGTGGCCAGGTGCTCATTTCAGCATCCGGCGGCGCACACCTTACTCTTATTCGGGCACTTAATTATCAATTTTGTAAAATAGATTCTAATTGTTTTATTAAAACTTTACTATTTACGAGTTCTTTAATTAAAATCCTAAAATTCATCTCAATCATCAAATCATAATAATATAGTTACACACACAGGAGTAGAATAGTTTGCAGTAAGTAGAACCGTCAAAACATATCGATCATTACTAATATACCTTATTATAATCCTTTTAGTTTTAGTTTTTATTGTTTAATTGCTACCATACGACATAATTATAAGCCTGTGTTATCTTACTGCAGGGCAAAGGCCTCACTTTCCACTTTTCCCCGTTTACAGCGATTGTAGGCCAATCCTTTAAAAGGGAGTCCAGCTCATCTTGCCATCTCTGGGCTTGCCACGCAAGTAATCCTCTTCAATAATAACACTACGCGAACTAATCCTTACCCATTCAAACGTTCTGACATTATAGAAAACGAAAGTAACTTTAAATGGTCTGTCTGTCTGTTTGTCTATCTGTGTGAATGTATATTTCACGGTTAGTCTGATGTGCCATTTTGTGATGTGGATTACTTTTTACCAAAACACCGCGCGGGCGGAGCCGCAGGCGGAAGCTAGTAATATTATAAATAGGAAAGATTTGTATGTATATTTGTAACGAATAAACTCAAAAACGACTTAACGGATCCGGATGAAACTTGGCACAGAGATAGATTAAATTATAGCCTGGAACAGCATATAAGCCACTTTCTATTCCGGAAAAATGTACCGTTCCCGCGTGGGATAATTTCCTACATAGGTACACGTGGGCGAATCTGCTAGCAAAAGCTAGTGTATCAATATAAGAAGAAATCCCTGTGAAATGAATGTTATACCAACCTCCTTTGTAATATTATATTATGTAACAAGTCGTTTAATGTTCCCACTGCTGGGACACAGGTTTCTTCTCTTTAAGAGGGTGTAAGCTATTATCCACTACCCGGGTCCAGTTCGGGTTTTACGTGGTGCTGGTTTCCTCACGATGTACTTATTCGCCGTTTTGAGAGCAGTAGTGATGATTTTTTTTACTCAAAATAAAGCGCCTGCCTTTATTCGAACCCACGATCTACAACTCGTAGGTTGTGTCGTTACCACTGGGTCATCACTGCTCGTGCAGATTGAACAAGCCGTGTGTCGACGGTTTTTTTAACTTCGCGGACCACGTTTAACAACCATTGTTCTAGACCGTGCGGTCAGTGAATTTAAGATTTATTTTGTAATGATGTTGGTTTACTTCATATGTTTAGCACGTGAAGCTTTTAGTATCAGATAGTTTATTTACTTGCCTGACAAGCTATCTACGCATATAATACAAATGATGATTCATTGTTATGTAGTGTTGTTTCAACATTACAATAATATATATAAAAAAAAAACAGATTTATTATGAATCTTCTGAAAAGCAAAAGTTTGATGATGCACATCAAACTTTTGCTGTTCCACTGGTGAAAGTAAAAATGTTGGTGATATCAATGAAGGCTTTATTAAATCCTTTCTCACTATGAAGGTAACCCGCTTACTCGACACGCTTCGGCCCTAATGGGCCCCTTCCTTATTGCTGACATTTCTTCGGAGCGCGCGTGGAACACGTACGCGCCGTCCGGCACGGGCCTGGTGCTGATCAGACGTTAAGCTACCCATTACTCACCGTCCGCAGGCCTGCGCGGTGGCCGGGAGTCGTCACGCGGCTCCCAACGCCCGGAGTGAGGGACAATAACCCTGAGCCGATATACCGGAACTTTTAGAAGGTGATACAGTCATAGTTTTCTAATACGTGTGACATTTAGATGAGGTGTTCTGTAAGTAGAATTAAACTAGGAAATGTTACAGCTTATCACCGTGAAGAATCTACTCTTAAATAGTTCCTTTCTAACTGCTATGACGTAGGAACAAGACAAGTTACATTCAAGATCAGTCGGACTAATTTGGTAAAAAATTTCACCATGAAATATTTGGTGAAGCGAGATTGAAGTGCTGTCAATCCTTGGCCTCAGTTGAAATGGCAGTTCAGTTCAAGCTCAGTTCGCGATTCGCTTTAAGATAATTATAGAATCGACCGGCTGTAAGACACGTATATTTTTCTATTTACAATCAACGCTTATTAATTAAAAAATCGTTTCATTTGTTATGGTGTTGGTACAGACGCCAGCACATCAAGCTATCCCTAACTGTCAAATTTTCTCATTTAAAAATGAACCCTATGTGTTTGCAATAAAGTTGAAATACTATCAAAGAAATTTGACAGATTGTGGTAACTTGATGTGCTGGCCTCTGTACTATGAAAAATTAACTCTTCATATATTTGAGTAACGTAAACGTATGTAATTTAGAAAAAAGTCCGTCCGATAAATTTTGTCAAATTGAGTTTTGACTACTTTAGGTACGGTCAGCGCCTCAACTTAAACCAAACTTTCAAATTTCTCCAAATGATTTTTAACCATAAAACATTAACTATTAAGTTCAAAATCGATTGAGAAAATTTGACAGTTTGTTGTAACTTGATGTGCTAGCGACTGTACCAAAATCAATGAAAACAAAAAATAATATATCAATATATCATTCGAATTCTGTTTCTTCATACAATAAATCCATCCCGGACGCGGGAAAGTCCAGCAGTGGACATCCTTCGGCTGAAATGACGATGATACAATAACAAAGCACAAGTCATATTATATGACGTGACGTGTATATTTATAATCGATATTATCTCTCCACTTGAGGATAAGAGCTTTTCGATGTGATTATCATGGTGTCTGATAATAGTAACAAGAAACTTTTTTAGATATGATAATGAGTAGGATATGAATCATGTTAGTAAAACTCATTTTATTGCTGTCAGATATTTTGGAAACATGGTAAAAAAAAAAAACAAAAAAAGCAGTGTAACGTGCATCCAGCGTGGAAACGAAAATTCGTCTAACCAACTAACACCGTCACCCACTGAAAACATAATAATAATATTATTAAAAAGAGCCGATTTGCCCATTTCTGGCGAGCAAATTCGCGCTAATTGAACAAAAAGTAATTTCTCCAAAGTACATGTATTTGTGTAATTTTCTAGACTATGACGGTGGTGGACGGTAAGGTGACTGGTAATTAGTGACCGATATTTAAACACGTGATTGTACTACTCAAGTAAGCAAGAGTATACAAAAAAAGTTTCTTTGGAAAAGTTGATTCTAATCATGAGTACAATCACGTGTTTAAATATCGGTCACTAATTACCAGTCATCTTATATATTTTAAACACAATTTGCACACACAGTATAATGGAGTCCTATATCGACCAGTCAGGTTACTCACGTTCGAGTATGAAAGTTTACAAGTAGGATTCAGTAGTTTCCCTAAACCAATATCATTAATAGCGCCTGTAAAAATTAACTTGAATTACTTACGACGTTCCGAGTTATAAGTAAAATCACTCATAATTAATAAGTAGTACTTAAGTACAGTCACGAGCAAACATTTTTATACACTTCTAAAAGTGATTTTCCCTTTTTTTTTTCTTTCTCCAACTATGTTGGGGTCAGCTTCCAGTCTAACCGGATGCAGCTGAATACCAGTATTTTACATGGAGCGACTGCCTATCTGACCTCCACAATCCACTGGCTGTCCGACTTTCGGGCTTCTGACTACCCGTAACGACTGTCAAAGATGCACAAATGACAGCTGGGACCAACGGCTTAAGTGCTTTCTGAGGCACGGAGGAGTCCCGATATGTAAAGATGGTCACCCATCTACGAACCTACCAGCTGATGGATCAGCCCGTGCGGCTGTTATTACTCAGCCACGAGCTTCACACTTTATATAGATTTTCTCATACTACTGATTGTATTTTTTTTTTGTTCCAAACGTAGTATTTTGGAGCTGATTTTATGTCGAAGTTGCGTTGTCGTTTTTCACGAGAGACTTAACATCATGCCTGCATTCTCCAAAGGGTAAGGTGAGGGTACCTACATTACGCCAGTTATGTTTAAGACCTATGTAATTGTGGTGAGGCTATTGCCGGGCAAAAAACCTGACTCCAGGCTGCTACAGGGAAATTCGTGATGAAAAACCCAATAACACATTGCACGACCTGGTAATCCAACGCAGGACCTCACATAAGCGCTTCAACCAACGAGGCGTCCATGAGAAAATCACTTAGAATTTTGATAATTGTAATATACTATGAAGTGCTCCGCAATTGAGTATTTGAAAGGGTAGTTAATAACCTTAATTTTCATGAATTTTCAAAACATGGCATTTGTACGTGATTTGTATGAAATATAATAATGTGACGCCACACATATTTACAATCAAATGGAATACTTATTAGCATAACATGCAATTTTACAATTATATCGTTGCATATTATTTCATTTCTGTACGGTGAAGGAAGTTTTTAAAAACGTCGGTCTTTTTTCTGTGATTTTTTTTTTATTTTCTCACCGTGTCATATAATCGATTGTTACATTAATGACTTGTAAATATTGGGTGTATAATTAGTCACCGTTTGGTGCATCAGCGTGTAGGGTTTATGGGAGTCACCTAATCTTTCAGTTCGTTGCGCTTGCGCTATTTATCTGTAATATC
Source organism: Hyppa rectilinea (assembly GCA_951799385.1). Taxonomy (NCBI): domain Eukaryota; kingdom Metazoa; phylum Arthropoda; class Insecta; order Lepidoptera; family Noctuidae; genus Hyppa; species Hyppa rectilinea. The sequence goes on along the minus strand of OX637308.1, from coordinate 15,348,175 downwards.
CCCGTACCAGGAAATGTGGTTAGTTTATTTAAGATGATTGATTGGTTTTATTTGAGTTTTCCGTAATACATGGGGATCGTAATGTCATGTCCTGATGTCCCTGTTTGACATAAGGATGCCCAAAGTTGGTTGCGACCATTGCGTTTAAGACTACAAGAAAATAGGCAAAAGGTAAATTGAATTAGTAAATGAAGCTTTGATAAAATCGATAAATCACTATAAAGTCGATATTTTTACGTAACAAATCCGCAGTTTGTCTGGTAGGTGGGTTAAGGTAACATTATAATGTGATTTAGTAATCCTTCAACAGATTCATTAAGTAAGTTTGATAATCTTTAGCTGCAGTAATTTCCAGTTAGAATCAGAATATAAGGCGAAGAACGCCTGAATATCTATACAAATAAATAAAATTGATATGTCATATGACATATCAATTTTAGCTGTTAAGCTTCTTACTAAATACACATGTAGTATACAGTATTTATAACAAAAAACGTTTTTTGAAATGGTTGTCTGTTCGTGCGGCTAATCTCCGAAACGGCTGGACCGACTTTCACTGCCACAAGCAGTTTTATGCAGTAATTTAGGCTACTTTTATTTTGGATAAATAATTAGGATCCACGCGAAAATCTGACAGCCACTCTTACCAAGGGGTATCGTATTTCCCAGTTACTGGGTTGTGGAGGTCAGATGGGCAGTCTCTCCATGTAAAATACTCGTATTCAGCTGCATCCGGTTAGACTGGAAGCCGACCCCAACATAGTTGGGAAAAGGCTAGACAGATGATGATGAATTAGGATCCACGCGGGCGAACCCGCAGGCAGCAACTAGTACATTTGATCTCATAACTACAAACATACACACAATATGATTGACATACTAATAAAAAGGTTTACACACTTAAGTCCGGGATGTTACTACCATGATCTCATTCTGACTACCTTTGTGTGTCTTTGATTAATTCGCGATTAACTAGCGATAACACAGGTAGTTTGATGAACTAAATATAGAACATCGTATTGTTAATTAATTGGGTTTTGTTACTCCCACTTCGTTATTAGGACTTCCCATAAACGCCAAACGATGTGCACTTTATATGAGTAAGTCAATATTGGCTGATATGATCGTCAAGTTTTGTGGAATGATTTGTGGTTTTGGTACCTCTGAGTTCTCAAGATGCGCCCACACCTTGAGCTAGCTAGCTTGGGATTTCTAGAAAAGTGGTTCTCGGTTTTAATAAAACGGAAAGAAAATCTGACATTTTAACTAGTATATTTTGATATTAACTGTCAATTTCTTCATTGAAACTGACCGCGACAAACCAAGTTCATAACTTGTCAGTGTCAATATTCTACGGAAAACATGAAATTCGCCCTAAAAAAATGCCAGAGCATATTTTTTAGTGTAAAGAATGCCAGAGCATATTTTTAAGTGTAAAAAATGCTAGAGCATATTTTTAAGTGTAAAAAATGCCAGAGCATATGTTTTAGTGTAAAAAATGCCAGAACATATTTTTAGTGTAAAAAATACCAGAGCATATTTTTTAGTGTAAAAATGCCAGAGCATATTTTTTTACAAGTTAGGGTTAGTAGTTATTTTTTTTTAAGTCACACAATAACAGCTGTCCAAATGAAGGTCCAAATACAGATATTTGGACAGCCGTTATAGTGTGACTTTTGCGATTATATGAAAGTCATCACATGACGTGGTTGTCGTTTTAAACATTCCTTTACAAGACAGTCATTTTTTACGCACTAAGAGAGAAGAGATTCGAAAAGTGTAGTTGAATGCTTGAATGCTGGCGGATTGGTTTTTAATAACGTTTAATGTTTAATCCATTCAACGCCTCTGAACGAGCTGCAATAGAAGTTTTGTTGTTATAACGCTCCGCGTTTAGAGTCCCTCAAAGTGTAAACTAAAAAAAGTGATAATGACATTGAACTTTATTGACTGCGCTGTATGAGTCTCTCATAGCTTAAAGTTCAACAGATTTTTGAGCTTAAAATATCTAAACATTATGAAAAGCAGCTTTTACGACTGGTTTAAGTGTAAAACAGCTTTCACTGTAATTGAGCTTTCGTATTGCTAGGTAGTAAAATTGTACTTTCTTACTATTTAAATTTACCTTTACTGCTTAACCGAGAAGTGACGGCGAAAACAACGCTCAGAATGTGAAAACGTCGAGTTGATTTTTCATGTTATCAAAGTTTCTGACAGTCTTTGTAAAGTCACATTTTTAGTGCGCTATAACGCAACTTTTGATAAAAATATCAGAATGCGGTCAGATACCAACTTACCAAGTGTTAATTGCTTTGCAAAAGTGTGCATGTAATTATTCGGCATTTTAGCTTATCTAAAAATCTTAAAATTCTCAGTATCGAGTGGATTTCCGTTCGTCACCTACTATTACATGTCACTTGAACATAACTGGCAAAATGTCGATATAATACGCAGTAATACAACTATCCAACTGTTCTGGAATTATCAGTAGTGATGTTATGTTATGTATGCTGTCTATCCAACTAAGCGTGGCAACGCTTCCAATCTCTATCAGGAAGATCACTGGTTCATTGCTAGAAAAAGTAGGTATATTAGTCTTTTGTTATTTTTTTTTAATCTTAATCCGATCCAGCCTGGGCTATGTGGCCCTTCCCCAGCGACGCCCTAAGCCGAGACCCATCGGGAGTGCCCTTAGCACTCGCTAAGGGCACTCCCGATGGGTCTCGGCTAACGGGCTCGGCAAAATACTTGAAAACATTTGTGACTACTCAGTCACAAATGTTTTCAAGTATTTTTTAAGCCCAGGCTGAAGGCCTTAATTTAGTGAGGCATCTCCAAGCAGTCCGGTTAAGCATCCGACCTCCTAGGTCAACCTGCGAGGGACAAAAAAAAGTTGTTTATAATTCAAGGTTCCGTGTCATTCATCTTGTTTTACTGATCCCAGTGGGAGTTGTTATTGTCAAAACTTACGTTACCGGCGCTCATTATGTATTTACAGACAAATTTTAATTAACCGTAATAACATTCTATTGTTCAATTTTATTGACCTGTAACTTGTTTTTCAAATAGTCTCTGTTTCAATTTCTATGACTGTTTTAGAAACCAGTTAAAAGGAGGCTTTGAAATCACTGACCGAATACAGCTTTAGCGGATCATCAAGTCTATCTCTTCTTTCATAAATTCAAGTAAATATTAACGGCCTATCATTTTCCAACGATAAAATGAATTCTCATTCGTAAGAGTAGCGTTCAGGATAAATATCAACTTAATGTCCGGGACCTGGGACATTTTTACAAACGGAACTACACCAACGGTTTTTTTTTCGAATAGAAAAAACTCGTTACATCCGTGCATGTGGACTTTACGCCGTTTAAGTACATAAAAGATGATGCAAGGCAACACAAACAATGACATGTACACGAACAACACTGATTTCCTACTAACCATTGATTACTTTCTAATATTTTCGACCAGCTAAGTACCACTCCGGATTAGTGGCCGTAGTTTGTTTGCCTGATAATGTCTCAACGTTACCTTGATCTGCGTTGATAAAATCCGTCAGCCAGTTGGTCGAGTCACAGGCAAGCGGCGCGGGCGCGCGGTGCTGATCATATAATTGTTGTTATTTTTTGCGGACGCTACTTAGAATGCCCCGTGCTCCGTTGCCGAGACAACCGATTTCAGTTCTCGTCCGGATCTGCTGCGGTATGCATATATATTATGCTGCACACGCCGCGGCAGCCAGTTAGACCGTTAAACACGCGAGAGACATTTCTGTGATCGACTTTTCGATAGACGTTTTGTAATCATTGTTTTAAAAAAGGAACTAGTAAAATGGCGCAGCATAACGGACATTTTATACCGGCGGTTTGTCCCTTCAGTGGTGAAAGTGTGCAAATGAACGGAGATGCTGAGAAGACAGTGAAGACACCTCTTCGTATAAAAGTTGCTCAGCCGATTGGATTGGAGAACCATGTGATTGATGGATATGAAAACTTCGACACTCTATATTCTCACATCGACGAGGTGTCGAGTAGCTTCGTAAGTAGCATGAAGTTTTATTTTTTACTGTTTAAGTCTTCACCGAGCTTTAACCCATTGACTGCTGGAACGCAGATCTACACGAGAAACAATCGCTTTTTAATTGTCTTTAATTACTACACAGGAAAGGGCAGTCGAAAAATCTTAAAAAAAACCTTTCTACTATTGAAAAATTGTAATTAAACTTCATCTATCACATAGTTAATTAATGACTGATCGGAAAATGAAAACATTTTAAAGTTTTATTTTAATTAAATGGATTCACTTCTCAACGGTACATCTGTGCAAACTTTTGTCTCCCAAAACAGAGTTTATCTTCAGCAAACCTACATGAATTTCAGAAATAAAATTAGTGTGTTGGCGTTAATTTATCAGCTACATCCTTATAATATGTTAAAATAACATTACAAAATGAATGATAACATAAAATATTATACAGGGAGGTATTAATTAAACTATTTAGCAGATGTTACTGTATCGGAAAATTTATCTCAATAAATCATGACTCTTTGTTGATAAAATCTTGAAGATTCACTGTTCTTCGTAACAAATGATTGGTAAAGATAAGCAGTTTTTCTATGATCATGTAATCTTATCTTTAAACTGCGTGTTAACTGACTTTGGATTTCTCTCGGATTATGACTTTTAAAATAGGTACCTACTAGAACATTCGATTTTTAAAGAAACTTGTTTGATAACAAAAAAGTTAGATTGGTACGAAGGTTGTATTTGTCTTGAACTCTGGCCAGACACAAAAAATATATTTCAAAGTTCAGTACAACTTTGTTCTTACAGGAGTTTACAGTGTATACGTAAACTTTTTTTTTGATGGTGGGAATTGGACCCCTCCCGCATTGGGTGGAGCGGAATGGAGTGTCAGACTCTTGCTGACTAAAACCCATCCATTTTCCTTCCTTAGCCCTTTATGTTCTGGGGTAACGGTAACCTTTCGGGAATTCCCGAATTGTCAAAGGGTCGGTCAGTCAGAATGATGAAGATAGTCGCCCATTCCAAAGCAGTAGGTATGTACAGAGGCCAGCACATCAAGTTACCACAATCTGTCAAATTTCTTTGATAGTATTTCAATTTTATTGCAGAGACATAAGGTTCATTATTAATTGAGAAAATTTGACAGTTAGGGATAGCTTGATGTGCTGGCGTCTGTACCTATGGAGAAGAACGGAATTCGTGTTATCAAAGTTAGCCGTTGCAGGTTAATTATCTAAATGATATAATAATAACTTGAAAAACTAAACATAAGTCGTAAACTTTTAAATCATAACTTTAACCCGGAACCATAGAAATCAATGGAACGTCTCACAAAACAAACGATAGATTATATAAATATTATAATATTAGCAGTTGACCTTTATCTTCCAAAGACTGGAATTTATATTTTTATTATAATTCTAGAGCAATGATGACCCAGTAGTAATGACCCCGACTTACGAGTTGTAGGTCGTGTGTTCGAACTCAGGCAGGCACATTACATAATGTACAGACGCCAGCACATCAAGCTATGCCTAACTGTCAAATTTTCTCAATCCAAAATGAACCTTATGTCTTTGCAATAAAGTTGAAATACTATCAAAGAAATTTGACAGATTGTGGTAACTTGATGTGCTGGCCTCTGTACATTTACATTTGACGACACGGTTGGCGCAGTGGTTGAGCGATTGACTGCTGCGCACTATGTCGCGGGTTCGATTCCCGCACGGAACAAATATTTGTACGACCTGCAAGTATTTGTTACGAGTCTGGGTGTTTTCTATCTATAATATGTATGTATTTACAAAAAAAAATGTATATAAGTAGTATATTAGCCATCTCGTTACCATAACACAAGCATTAGGTTGCTTAGCTTGGGATGATATGGCGCTGTGTGAAATGTCCAAGGATATTATTATTATTATTTGTTTTAGTTTTCATTTGTTTTCATCGCCACTGCTCTCAAAATCAAACACATGTAGGTATGTAACATCGTAACTCGCACTGGGCCCGCGAGATGGAATACAATCCATTCCCTTTCGAAGAGAGAGGGCCTGTGTCCCAGCAATAGGAACATTCAAGGCTTTTTATTATAATTCCATAAAGTATACATTTTTAAAACTCTTTTGTCGAACTTTAAAAATACCTACTCAAGGTGTGAAATTTTCCTTGAACAAGTCCTCCACCCAATGCTGAGAGTACACGTCCCTTTATCATTTTTCCCAGTCTTTTGATTCTCACATCCAACTCTTACTAGCTACTGAAATCAGGTTGTCGATTCACAAGGCTTCTGGCTTGCAAACGTACAAACGCGGACATTTTCAGTAGACCAGTTTTCACCCTTTTACTCTTGGTAATAACGTTGGAAGTGGTCCTCCGCCAGTGTCTGCGATGGTAAAGACGCCAGCACATCAAGCTATCCCTAACTGTCAAATTTTCTCAATTGAAAATGAACCTTATGTCTTTGCAGTAAAGTTGAAATGCTATCAAAGAAATTTGACAGATTGTGGTAACTTGATGTGCTGGCCTCTGTACGTTTGGGCCAGTTCTGGGTGTGGTATAGAGTAGCAGAGATATAAACACGTAAATATGTGCATATGTACTATAGAGACTCAATAATTATCTACATAAGAAGTTAAACCAGTCAGCTGTAAGGAAAACATAGCTTTATATTGTGGTTTTTATTATGTACATAAATAATAAGTAAACAAATATTCGACATACCTTTTGGCCAATGTCTGGCAAAATATTTGTAAAAGGCTGACTAAGCGATTGATTAAAAAATATATTGTTTACATGGACGATGGTATACGATGGCCATACATGTCCAATTGTTTAGTTAGATAAAACAAATAGCCGAGAATACAAACAACATTAGTTCAAATAAAAACTGAGTTAACAGCACACATGTAATATTGCTGAAGTTTTGCATCTTAGGTTGGTGATAAAATAACTAGCGATCGACCATAGCTTGGCGCGGTTTTAACGACTTGACAACACTGAAAAATCTCTCTACTATAAATGTATTATACTCATAAACCAGATGATTACAGATAAAATAAAATAAATTACGTATATAATACCGCGGGTACTAGCGAAAGCTAGTTACTAAGTATACATAACCTTCCACTTGAATCAATCTATCTATTGATTAAAACTGCATACATATCCGTTGCGTAGTTTACTCCAAACGCGATCTACGAAACAGACTCAAGAAGCAGTTAAATTGTATGTATAATAACGGATGTTATTAATTGCTTAAATAGTTCTGCAGATTTTCACTTTCCAACTATTATTGCCATAACAAGTCAACGTTTGTGATGATTAATTTTCAAACTATTCATCATTATAATTATAAATTAAGTTCATTGAAAGCTTTTTGATAATCAAATTCGATGATCATTTCGATAAAAGTTAAGAAATCAAATATTTCATTATAGTCCGCCTTCCTACGGTATTTTTACTTGTGCATAAAGTTTTAATAAATAAATACTTTGCTACCGATTCTTTGGCAATAACAATTACGGCAGTGCGGTGCTAGAACAGGAGTCAATGACTTATCCAAATCTAAAAACCGACTTTAGGAACAGGTACTTCTGCCGGGTAAGCGGGATTGTCCGAAAGGGTTACCGCTACCCCGGAACATAAAGGGCTAAGGAAGGAACATGGATGAGTTTAGTCAGTAAGAGTCTGACACTCCCTTCCGCCCCACCCAGAGCGAGAGAAGTCATTGGATGATTTCCCAGCTTTAAAAAAAAGGAACAGCTACTTGAACGAATGATGCAAGCATAATAATAGCAGCCTATTATTGTCCAACTGTAGGGCAAAGACCTCTTCTCATACATAATAGGCATGAGCATTAAAATGCCTGCTCAAGACGGGTTGGTGATTACTTAAATAATTAACTGTAAGTCCTGGTTCGCTCACAATACATTTACCGATGTCAGTAATATCCAAGATCTCAGAAAGGATTTGAAAATACTCTTTGGGAATACTCCAAAGTAACTGCCCAGCTACTGGGTTGTGGAAGTCAGATAGGCAGTCGCTCCATGTAAAATACTGGTATTGAGCTGCATCTGGTTAGACTGGAAGCCAACCCCAACATAGTTGGGAAAAGGCTAGGCAGATGATGAATACTCCGAAGTAAGTGTTTAAATTGAAATGAATACTAAAGTTTTTAGGTACTTCCATGTACTCTGCGTTTCATATGTGTAGCGTACATAGTAGCCGACATTCGCACAACGTTTTGTGGCCCAATTTAATGCAATGGGAAATGAGCTGTTTATCTCAACCCACAGACGAATTATTGCTTATCTTTCGGAATTGTGGTATCTTTGCCAGTTCGTCACTCATCAACGTTGCCTTTGTAATTTACGTTTTTGATGCCTAATCTTAACCTGGTGCTCATGGCTTAGTACAAAATATGACCTGTCAGCAGGTAGCAATCAATTAATCTGCTGAGCCTTTTCCCAACTATATTAGAGTCGGCTTCCAGTCTAACCAGTATTTAACTCGGAGCGACTGCCTATCTGACCTCCACAACCCAGCAACTAGGTAATACGATACCCTAGGTAAGACTGAATACCAGATTTTCGGGCTTCTGACGACCCGTAACGACTGTCAAAGATCCACGAATGACAGCAATGGCTTAACGTGCTTTCTGAGGCACGGAGGAGTCTCGGTATGTAAAGATGATCACGTACCTATCCAAGGACCAGCCCCCGGCAAGCTTAGCTTAACTTGATGGATCGCCACGAGCTAGTCAGCAGGTAGCAATATACGTAAAGTCCTCTTTGGGTAATTAATTTAATCTTACAACAACTTCTGTTTAGTTTAAAGGAAACCGTGATTGACTGATCACCATCTTATAGCTCAAACCAATGAACGGATTGGCCTTAAATTTGTCACAAAACACTTATTGTATTAGGTAGGTATCCGCTAAGCATTAGATTTGGATAAGGAGTTGGATTTTTGAAAATTCAGTCCCTAATAGAGTGTAACCAGGGTTCAAATTTCTATGCAGAATTTTTTTAGATTCTCAGAAATCTGGTAGCTTGGCTCTTCATTTTGTATAAATATTGTGTTTTGATGACTTCCACACGAAAAAAGTCGCTCGCATAAGCTATTTCTAAATAAATATCCAAACCATCCATAAATTAGGTACCTACTCTATGGTCAAACTAGAAACAAAAAGTGTTCCGACTTGTTTAGATTTTTGCCCGAACCAGTTAAGTATGCTAATGAATGAATCGTAAATTAATCAACTAATCGTTTTCAAGTCTTAGAACAATATTCTCGTGTTATATTACTAAAATAATAAAAACTTTACAGAGAAAACAATGTTCCATAATCATACTCTATGATGTTTGCCTTCACTGCAAGGAAACCAGCACGCCTGAGAGACATTTCTCAACAGTATATGAAGTTAAGTCAGAGGCCCATGGGCAGTATAAAACTCTGACACCAGATTACTCACTAACCACACGAAACGAAGAAGATACCCTATGATACCTAGAAGACTGTCAACGTTTTTGTAAGGTTTTTTTACCTAAACAAGTTTTAAATGATATAATAAATACTCCCACGATCCATGTACCGTTGCATGTGTTAACAATGTTATTTTGCGTGCGTTACATTGTGGAGGGCCTAAACAGAGAATTTTCGCACCTAAAACAAAAGTAGTCTCCCAACAATTATGTTTGCACAAGGTTACTTAGCTTGATGTAGGTACAGACGCCAGCACATCAAGCTATCCCTAACTGTCAAATTTTCTCAATTAAAAATGAACCTTATGTCTTTGTAATAAAGTTGAAATACTATCAAAGAAATTTGACAGATTGTGGTAACTTGATGTGCTGGCCTCTGTACAAAATGCGTAGTTGAAGACTTCGAGATGGGGTTACTTATAATCCACACTGTATTCAAAAAACAATTGTTTCGTTATATTTTAATAATTTTAAGTACTACCTAAGTATACATTAAAAATATTTATATTTTAATTAATATTGTTTCCATTACCTGTCCTGCATTTGTTGCCTTTTTTGGAGACAATCATCGAACTGCAATTCATCAACAATCATCGATTAATTAAGCAAGAATAAAATAATTAACTTAGCAATAAAATGAAATAAAAATAGAATTGCTTATTCTGTAAATATGATATCAAAATCACTTTTTTACAAATAATTTATAAGAAATATAAAATAATAAACGTGTATTTTTTTTAGCTTTTTTGTTTCAATAATTAAAATTATTTGTAGATCAAAATATCTTTCTTTTATTATATTCTATCTTTTCTAGATATCAAAATCGTATACATGCTTAAATTAAATGACTATCTAACTAACTCTATGCAAATACAAAAAGGACACTTAGGCGTCGAAGTACTCATCCGCATCGCTGTCATCCGGAAACCTGTTTACTTAAAATGGAGTTAGCATTTCCTATCTGACTACCTCTGAGAAGAAATGGCTAAACAAACTCGGAGAGCGTGTTCAATTTTATCTATAGAGATAAAATTGAACACGCTCTGTGAGTTTGTCTAAAAAATAATTGCTAAAGTAATTCGTTGAAAAGAGACTATTCTCTTGTCAACGAATTATTTTAGCAATTTTTAACTTTCAGCAGTTTTACTGATCATTTGATCAGCTGGTCAGAAGCCGGGACTACTCAATGAATACAGGGTATAGATAAGTCAAAGTCAAATCATTCATTTCAAATAGGTGCAAAAAAGCACTTTTGAACGATAAAAACACGTTTCATAATTCGTTATGATTAGTCTACGTTTCGTTAAACAGTTGTTATTTCGGTCACAACACAAACGTTTCGCGTACACATTCTTGCATGCTGATTTGTTTAGAAACACAATCTATCCCCACATACTGAAACTACATGCCTACATTGTTATCGTATCAATCGGTAAAAGTTCCATATTTTTTTTCTTTTCGTGTCAATAGAATAAATAAATAAATTAATCGTTTAATTTAATTAATTAGCTAATTAATTTGAACGAGGTACTGAAAATAAAATTACTATATAAATAACTATACAAAAACAAAAGGACACGTAGACATCGAAGCACTCGCATCGCTGACATCCGGAAACGATAGTACATTTTACCCCAACGTGTCAAATTCCTTTGATAGATTTTCAAATTGATTACAAAAGAATAAGGTGTCATGTTTAATTGGGAATATTTGACAGTTTGGGTTAACTTGATGTGCTGGAGTCTGTATTAAAAAACAAATATATCCCAGTAGGTGACCAGATTAATCGCGGCGTATCTCTAATTTAGCTAGGTTACTTTAGACGAGAAGTAAACAAAAAATATTATTTGTAAAAATATGAGTGCAAGACCCATTTTATAAGGCCTAAAAGTACAAAAAAATTACTATTAGGTACTATGTATTTCCCGGAAGAAAAGTTAAGCATTGATTGAATACATTACTAAATAAAAACGTTTTAAAAGTCACACGAACTTCCGTGATACAATCTCTGCTACGCTAAAGTTAGCAATTGTCGATTTCCCACGAAACGTACGTGCACTGGCTTGAAAATTCAGGTAGTGAATGGACGAAAACGAAATAGAATGCACGTCTACCTGTTGGAAAAGTAACAGGTGACAGATTTCAGAAGGACGTGTGGTAAATACTTTTTGGTAAATACTTTTTGTAGTTTGTTTTCAGCTTGTTCTTCTTATTTTTAGTTTAAGAGAACAGTGCAGTGAACTCCGTTTGATTGAAAAAAAAAACATTGCAAATATTTCATAAAAAAAGCGACTATCTTGATATATAAAAGGAATTATAATGAACTCATTAGCGTTGGTATTTCACCGTATCAGGCGGCGGTTTCAAGAAAAATCCAACAAAAAAAAAAAACAAATCAAAGCGAAAATTAAGCCGGATATCGTAAAAATCGTACATTGAATCTCAAAGAAATTACGATCAGAGGTTACTCATTTCGATCGTGTACGATTGGAATTTTATCGCGATCCCACGCCTGAGGGTTGGGCGCCCCGAGCCGTGTAACGAGCTGACACTGAAACGGATGCGTTTATGACTTACGCGGTTTTCGTTGTTCGTCGTAAATCTATTGTGTCTTTCGGATGTGTTGATGTCTTACTCACTAGTCCCACTTTTTATGCAGGTAAAAAGTAGGACTAGATTCTTATGATAGAAAGTCGCAAGTAATAAATCCAATTTTGTACAGTATTTTTTTACTTGTGCAAAATGTTTTAATAGAAAAAAAAAATCGTCTACAGTTGAATAAATCATAGACCTAGGTACCCAATTGAATTTCTTGTGAACTACGAAGCCTTTGCAATATAAGTACTTAATAAAATGATAATAAGTATACTTTGGCAGAAAACCTATAGTGAATACCACTTTATTCATAGAAATCCTTCCCCTAGAGAGCTCTTGAAGCTCTAATTACTACGACCATTTCGAGAGCTCTTAACTGATTAAGTTGATTATTTAATAGTTAGAAAGCCCATAATATCTTTGATCTTATGAACCAATTAAACGTTTAACAAACCAATAAGATTATCCACAGCTTAAACCGGTCTCGCTAGTGTCTCTCTGATAGGTTTTTGATTATAAAAACTTAAAAACTATAGTATTATTATTCTGTTATAGCGTGTCTTTATTATTGTTAGAATGTGTCAATTATCACAACAATTAACATCAATACAAGACTAAATAGTCTTCAACCGCGGATATTTGGGACTTTCTCATGAAAACTTTTTTTCACCACTCCTGAAGCAGTAAATTTGAAAATCCTTAAGTCTTCAGTGGTGTAAGTTCAGCAGTCAGTCACGACAGTAACTGAGTAATAAGATACCTTTTGGTAAGTCTGAATGTAAGACTTTCGGGCTTATGACTACCCGTAATTACAGTCAAAGATCCAAATGACAGCCGTGATCAACCAACAGCTTAACGTGCTTTCCGAGGCACAGAGGAGTCTCGGTATGTAAAAATCGTCACTCATCCACGGACCAACCCCAGCAAGAGTAGCAAGCAACCTATACACTGCCCCGAACACGAATGTATGTTGATAGCCCCGAGTTAACTTGATGGATCGACCCGTGCGGCTGTTATTAGTTAGCCATGAGCCCCTCTCAATTAGCAACGAGCACCTCTCAGTAGTGAAAAAGTCCTAACAACAGTCTAAAACCATTGTACTGGCTGAGCAGGACATTAAATAATCTTTTATGTTCGACTATCTTAAGCATTTATATCGTCTAGCACAATAAAGACAAACATTAACAACTACGACTGCCTAGATATGGCCAGTGGCTATTTGTTCAAGATATTACAACACTGCCATATGTTTATTATTACTACCTACATGTCATTACTTAAATATACATCAGGTCTGCCTACGCTGTACTCGACACGTTGTACAGACGCCAGCACATCAAGCTATCTCAATCTCAATTAAAAATGAACCTTATGTCTTTGCTATAAAGTTGAAATACTATCAAAGAAATTTGACATTGTGTGGTAAGTTGATGTGCTGGCCTCTGTACAGTGATGTAGAGCAATGAAAACATGACTTATGATCGCCGTTTCGATAAATTGGACACAAAATGTTCTGTCAGCATACATTTTTTTATTGGATTTTTTTTACTTTTGTCTCATGTTGACATAATTATGTGGAATTATTGTTATGTTTTCATAGAGTTACGTAATCGAAAAATGGTTGACGCTCTTATAGACAATGGTTGGTGTTGAAGATAAGTTTGAAGGCATTTACGTAGGTATTAGGTGCCTGGATACTCGTATATTAGATTAATTAATTATTTTAGCAAATGAGCTAGTATTCCCAGAGAATGGTAAAGGCCCTACAGAGTCCAAGACTCTAGGTGTAACTTATTGGTTTTTTTTATATTTTCGTAGTTCTATACATGTGTCGGCTTAAAAATATTTAAAGACAAAAGACCCAAAATAAAAGCGTTATTACCATAACCATTTTTAAAGGTATTATTTTATAGAAACTTTGACCCAATATTTTTTATGTTAATTAGGTATTGTTTTAAACGCAAACGCATCTCCGAATATCGCTAAAAAATAACACAACTTTAAAGAATATCATATTAGACGGTCGTTCAGCGGGATTGTCCAGAAGGGTTACCGCTACCCCGGAACACAAAGGGCTAAGGAAGGAACATGGATGGGTTTTAGTCAGTAAGAGTCTGACACTCCCTTCTGCTCCACAAAGAACGGGAGGAGTCATTTTGCGATGACTTCCCACCCTCAAAAAAAGACGGTCGACATGATGGTCATCACACACATCAGGCATATGAGGACAACTAAATAGAATCAATTCAATTTTACTCTCATTTTGAACGTCAAAAGTTAGTTTCGGCAAATGAAAAGTCTTCAACGGCAAAATAAAATTAAACAAATGATTTGACTTTGATTTGGATAAATAAATACACACATATAATAAATACATAATATAAACATTACGCAAAATATACACGTGCTATTACAACAAAACGGGTATTCGTAATACGATATTACATCCTTGTTAAGCCTTCGTTTATCGGTCGTCTCGTTTGATAAGACAAGAGCGTGTAGGTTCATCGATACTTAGAGATTTTAATGAATCTGAGTTCAAAGGATCTCGTCTCGTTAGCACACGTCAGAAACATAGGTATTCCTTCAATGTGACATTAAGGGCTGATTTCACCAACTGAACGAGATCAGCGCATCTAAACCCAATTTAAGGGCTGTCAGTATTAACATTGTTGGGGAATATTGATACTGACACCTCGTGAACGAAGTTTAGACGTTCTGATCGCTTTCTGTTTTATTGGTGAAATTGGTAGGTAGGTACTAAGGATGTTTCGGTAAAATAATTAAGGTTTCCAAAAGGTTTCAGTTGCTTGAACATTGTTAAAGAAAAATTTATTTATGTACTGAGTTCTTTATTTTGTGTATCCATATTTTCATCCATTAAGGACGGATTTTGAAAATTCTTGAAGCCGGTGGTTTTTTTTAATTATGTATTTCAATTTTCGTTTGTGTGGCTTGAACTATGCTTGTCGACAATACAGCAAACATGACAATAGACTGCAGAAAAAAAAAACTAAGAAATGTGCCCTAGCTCGATCTTCTCAAACGAGCTTAAATCAAGATAGCTTAAACACTAAGTCAGCAAACTTTACTGGGTCAGTGGGATTGTGGGTCAGCGGGATTGTCCGAAAGGGTTACCGCTACCCCGGAAAATAAAGGGCTAAGGAAGACACATGGATGGGTTTTAGTCACGTCTGACACTCCCTTCCGCTCCACCCAGAGCGGGAGGAGTCATTCGAAGATTTCCCACCCTCAAAAATAACAGCACACTTCAATAATTTCGACTGTAAACATTAGATCTATTAAATTACACGGCAAGTACTCAAACGTAAGTACCATAACAGCTTTAAAGGCAGCTCTGATAAAAATCATCGCGACGAAACTAATTACGATTTGAAAGTCAATCAAGGAACAATCATTTATATGACAACAGGCACTTTGTTTGGTATTGTTTTGAAAACAATGGACAACATTCAGCGGATGAATTCTCTTCCCGATTAAGTTTTAATTGGTTATAAGTTTGCGGTCAACCGAGGTATTGTCACGGAATAGATATTGATACAGAAGGCTGGCTCTATACAACGAGTGGAAAGAGGCATACGCACTCTTAAACCCTATTTATACGACAGAAGTTCCTAGCCTCTGCTTGCCTAGCCTTTTCCCAACTATGATGGGGTCGGCTTCCAGTCTGACCGGATGCAGCTGAATACCAGTAGAAGTTCCTAGCCAATGACATACAATAACATTTAAATAACATAAATAATGTAAATACTCACACACACGCTTACGTTCGTATGTATGTGTGATAAATATGACTTGTAACGTCTTAACTCTGTTCTGATTATTCGCCGTATCGCTGGTTCCTAGTAGTTGAATTCTTGTAAAACTAATATAGAGCGCGTATAACGTTGGCAGCGTTAGCATTGGCCTTTCAAAAGGTTTTTCTTAGAGCAGGTTTTTAGGCAGGGTTTTCCATTAAGGATTCGATTAGTGGCAATAGGTTTATCCCTATTACATGGGACTTAAACATAACTGGCGAGATGTGAGTGTAGCTACTAAACACACCTCTGTATTCGCCTTTGGAATCCCCAAAGGCGAAGACAGGCTTGGTGTTATGTTATGTATTGTCAACTAATGTTAAGCCATAGATTGGTTTACAACGTGTAAACCCGCACGCATACAGCAATCCCAAACTATCTCAAACCTCCTAAAGTCGTTAGTGATTACACTCACTGTACGTGAAACGTGTCTGTGTGTGCGTGCGGTTTCGCTTTTTATATGGAGTTCACCTTCTGTAGGTACTATTCTGTGGTATTGTAGTAACGAAGTACCGTAGTACGTTTAGGTGGATTACCTTGAAACCGGAATAATAATATCGTTCGCTCCACCAAGGACTTATTTTGAAGGAAAAAAATTGTATTGTGATATGAATAATGATTTTATGTGTAGATGACCAAGTAGAGCAATGGTAGCTCAGTGATAACTAACGTCCGCGATTTACAAGTTTTAGGTTGTGGGGTTCGAACCCGGTACTTTACTTTATGTATTTTTTTTTATTACCACTGCTCTCAAATCGGTGATGGGAAACATCGGATAGAAATAATAGACTCTAAGAAATGTGCACATTTTATACCCTTATTGCAATCCCGTGGGATAATTTACGAAATGTATGGCGAAGTCTTGGGCAGAAGCTAATTTTCTATGAAAACTTGAAATTGATCTACCGTTGTTTTAGCTCTAATTTGTCCATGTAAACTATAAAACAAAGAAATAGTTTCTAGAAGTATCAGAAAAATTCACGTTGAAACAAAAAAAAAACAGAACAATCACAATAAAACGTATTTCATTACCTTCGGGATGTACCAAATAAATTGATACATTACTTCATGTCAGACATGGGACAAGCTACCCTTATGATGCCAATTAAGAACCCGACAGGTCCTAGGGCTTTGTTGAACTACAAAAACAACAACTTTGTTTTTCGATAATTAAGTAAGAGTCTCTAAGGTTGATGGTCAAAAGTAATCATCGATTATAGTCGTGCGAAAAATTATTATGACGGTACCCAATTACCCGGGAATCAGAGCCAGGATGCCAGGACCATACCCGGGTCGGGAAAGGTGTTATTGGGTTTTCCATCTGGTATTTCTCAGTAGCAGCCCGGAGACTGGAATTTGTGTCCGGTTGATGGCAATAGGCTCGCCCCCTATTACATGGGAATTAAACATAACTCGCCAGGTATAGGTATAGGGTGTAATTTTTAGGTACACCTGTTGTTCACCATCGCTCAGAGAATTTCTTTCAGAAGGTTTTTGTGGTTCGATTAATAAAAATAAACAAGGATTTAGAACCGTGATTATTAATATAATTTATTATTTCAGATAAATAAGTACTCATACTACTTCGAACAAAACCATCAAATACAATACTCCAAACATAAAGTTAAAGACACACCGAGGGCCGTGAGAGCAAGTCATAGTGTGACGTGTTAATTTTATAACAAAGCAACGTTGTGAGGCAGAGGCATAAAATAATGAACGAGTTTTCCGAACACCTTGTTAGGAACATCTTATTAATTTAGTGTTAGTTGGAATTCGTATGTGAAGCAATGTTTGTGATGCGTCTCCTGGCGAGAAAAACTTAGTCTTGGCATTTTTATTTCAGCCCACTTGCATAAAAAATTGCTTAGTAGAGAGGCCAGCACATCAAGATACTCCAATCTGTCAAATATCTTTGCTAGTTTTTCAACTTTATTACAAAAGCAAAAGGTTCATTTTCAATTGGGAAAATTTGACAGTTAGGTATAGCTTGATGACATCGTTCCATTTCTGTCAATCGTTTGAAGTCGACTGAGACACAACGATGTTTTTAATATGTTAAACGCTAAGTGTATTTAATGACTTGTGGTGTAAGCGGGCTTTGATAGCCGACGAATTTTGAATAATATTCAGAAATAGTATAAACATTTAATTCTAATATTAAAAACATAAGTCAAGGTGTGTATTGTGATGTTTTTAACCGGATGAAGGACCCTGAACGAGACACAATAGAAGTTTTATTGGTATTAGGCCTGTGTTGAATCGAATGTGTTGAAATATTACGAAACTACCTTTTGGAAGGGGCACCTAATCGATTCTATATTTTTTTGTCAATTTGACGTTCATAAATACCTTTCACGTGCCTATTTGAAGTAAATTATTTGATTTATTAATATTTTGATTGTGCATTCAGAGAAATGAGTTATTAAACACATTGACGTCAGTTTGCCGTGTTTTAGACATTTTAAACAACTGTCAAAGAAGTGACAGTTGAGATTAAATCAATTGACATTTTTTTAAGTTCGTACCAATATAAATATTTGTAATTTATGCTTTTTTGTGTGTGAGTGTTTGTATTCTAAGTTTGTATCTGTGATTTTTATGGTGGACATAGTAAATATATTCTATTCTACCTACTCAATTTGCGTGAACAGTTAAATTCCGTGACTTAACTAAAATCAGTGTACTATTTTAGTGCTAGATACACACACCACATACACACATACCAACAGACAAAAAAACAAAAGAATAACATACAGATTCAGTTTTTTCCAAAGAGTACCCTCTTCAGATTTCTTGTAAGACTATCGTCATCATTATATTGAAACCTACAATTACTGGGTAATTGATTGGTCATTGTCACTTATTACGTTATGAAATATAACTAGGTTCTTTACAGCACTCCTTAAGTCAATTAAGATTACTAATTGTTCTAATGAGTTACGGCGGAGTTCGTAATGTGTGAAAAATACATTGGTACCATTAACCAATCAGTTAGGGGTCATCATGTTATGCTATCGAAGGAGGTGGCGGGCTTATGCGGGAGATACGACCTGCAAGTATTTGTTACGGGTCTGGGTGTTTTTCTATCTATAATAATTTATCAGCCATCTCGTTACCATAACACAAGCATTAGGTTGCTTAGCTTGGGACTATATGGCGTTGTGTGAAATGTCCATGAATGGATGGATTATTATAATTAATATTATAAGCTTACGTCCCCGTTTGCTGGAGATGCTCCGGGTGTCGGGAGCCGCGTGACGACTCCCGGCTACCGTAGGATGGTGAGTAAAGGGTGGTAGTAGCTCACTGTCCGATCAGGAGCATTCTCTGGTGGACGGGGCGTTCGTGTTTCGCGCGCCTGTAAGGGATGTCAGCATTAAGGAAGGGGCCATTAGGGCCCATGCTTGCTGGGTCAGCGGGATGGTCCGAAAGGGCTTCCGCTGCTCTGGAAAACAAAGGGTAAAGGAAGAAACATGGATGGGTTTTAACCCATCCATTTTATCCTGACTGACTAATGTTAGTAAGAGTTACAGCTACTAGGTAGGTAATAAAACTTACAATAGGTTAAGTAAATCATACACCTTTAGACCGAATTACAGGTACGCAGGATTGTCCGAAAGGGTTACCACTGCTCCGGAACACAAAAGGCTAGGGAAAGAACATGGATGGGTTTTAGTCAGTAAGACTCTGACACTCTTTTTCGCTCCACCCAGAGCGGTAGGAGTAATTTAATGATTTTCCATCTTTAAAAAAAAGGGATCATCATGGACTAGTTCGAACATAGTTTTCCTTGCAAGATTCATGACTGCCTTTTGTATTAAAACCATGACATTAGAATAGAATTGTTCTGATGGTAAAGAGGCAGCGTTAAATGTTGATCACACAGTATGAAGTACACAATAAGTGAACGGCAAAGATGTTTAGATGGTTTAATGATTTATTTATCTACAATAATTTTAATTATACTTCACTAGCTTTTGCCACCGGCTTCGCCTGCGCTGATGTTTGAAATTATCCCAAGGAAATGTACTACCAGGATAAAAAGCATCCTATATATAAATCCAGGGTATAAACTATCTGTGTGCCAAATTTCGACCAGATTCGTCCTGTAGTTTTTGCGTGAAATTGTAACAAACATCAATACATGCTCACAAACTTTCACATTTATAATATTAGTAGGATTGTAGCTTTAATTTCATTGCAAACGTACTCGAGAAGCCAGCCATTACAACTTATAATATCTAATCCTGCAAGTGATCTGATAATAGGTACATTTATAAGCATTCGAATATTATTTCAATGGGTTTTTTGGCCCACACTGCAAACAGCCGGGTACTGGGCCGTTAAGTTTATCTTAAGTGAGCAAAAATTTATGCAGTTAGCCAGAAATATACATGTAGAAAAGGGACTTCGTTTGCCGATATAAGAATAAAATTGAGATTGAGAGAAACAGGCACAGTTGTATTATTAGGTGTGGAATTAATAAACTTTATAAGATTCACTGATTATATTTAAAAGTACATACATATTATCAAACATATGACACATACTTGTGACATAACAGGTTACGAC
Source organism: Hyppa rectilinea (assembly GCA_951799385.1). Lineage (NCBI taxonomy): Eukaryota > Metazoa > Arthropoda > Insecta > Lepidoptera > Noctuidae > Hyppa > Hyppa rectilinea. The sequence goes on along the minus strand of OX637308.1, from coordinate 15,327,672 downwards.
CCCAGAAGTTTGACACAAGTTCTTTATGGGTAAAAAAACTTTATTAGGTTCCTTGCAACCGAATGCAATTTGGAAATTATTTTCGAATTCTCAACAGTCACTTGTTTTGCGTAAATTTAAATGTAGAGTTTCTTCAAAGGTAGCTCGAATGGTTTGTGTATGATAACAAGCTGGTGTTACTTCGCAGAACTTGACTTTGGAACACTGCAGTGTGCCTAGATATTTAGCACAATAGATACTGATTATATTATGAAGAGTCTATTCGGTCCATTAGTTGCGGAAATTTTAAATACAGACTGCTATACAAAATAAAAGATGACGAGTAACTTTTAAAGGTGTTTAATTATATTGTTTTATTTCAGAGTTAGCCACAGGATAATGTTTAGGAATGTATTATTGATGTTACATAATTTGAAACACATTAAATGAAGAACTTTGTAAACAAAAAAGCTTTTATAATAATTGCGAAAAAACTAGTAAACAAAATTCTTAGCGACTCAAGATGTTTTATAAAGTAAGGTAGCTGTTTTATTTGAGTTAAGACTTTTTTTTAAGTTTAAATATTCTGCGAAAGTGACTGACGAAATTAATTAGATAAGCCGTATGAATAGAACTTCTTCTTGAAGTCGTATCTATTTCAGTAGGCTCTAAGCACCGAAGCACCTGTTTCAAGCAATTGTAAGTGGATCCCTTTCATACCGTGACCCTTTGCTAATTAATACATAGAATTAACCTGAACACCGAACGTTCAAAGTTATATTGTAGTTAGCTATGCAAATATCTAAACTTTTGGAGCTAAAGATATCAATTATGGAAAATTCTGGAGCTTAGGATTTAAGAACGAGTTTAAGAAAAACAATTTGCGACATGTGTCTGCGATTCTGCTGATCGCGTTTCTTCTCTGTGATGTTAAGATCAGCGTACAGTCGCAGCGCGCCGTATTGCAAAGATCTAATTTATTTATATTATGACGACACGGCTGGCGTAGTGGTAGAGCGATTGACTGCTTCGCAGCATGTCGCGGGTTCGATTCCCGCATGGTACAAGTATTTGTTCCGGGCCTGGGTGTTTTTCTATATATAACATGTTAACACAAGTATTAGGTTGCTTAGCTCGGGACTATATGGCGTTCTGCGAAATGTCCAAGGATATTATTATTACATATTATGCCAAAGCAAATTAGGAGGCAAAGCGGACGGCAATTGTTTCAGATAGATCTGTTTCCACTTTACGGCAAAGAGGCTTGCATAACATATCCGCCATTCACATCCGCTAGTGCGTTGCGTTACAACCAAGTGCGGCACACCTGTAAAGTGCGTTGGTTCATACGTTTGTACGAAAGTAGTATAGAAAAATTTATCTTTATTCGAGTGTCCAGGACTCAAAACTCTTTGTTATTAACACAGATAAATAAATAATGCAAGAGGATTTTTGCGATGCGTTGCGATGCGGGGCGGGCCCCTCAAAATGTAATGTGCGCGAGCCTTTAGAAACCTTTGTATTACGGGATGTAGATATCTAGATAATTAATTTTCAATCTCGTCAGAATATTCATGAGATGGAGACGTATCATTTCCCATATCAATGGTGCTAAGCAACTTCTTTTTAATCTGTATCTCCTATTGCACATAAAACCGATTTAAAAACCGAAGGAGTTTGAGAAAAAATCCATTGTTTCATAATCAGCCAGTATTATGTTACCATTGCTGAGGCACATGTAATAGGGGTTAAAGTATGGAATTGCCGTTTTATTGTATAATATTATAAGGTGTTTCCTCGTGGTCCTACTATTTTGTCCTACCTGTAAGACCATGAAGCTATTGAAGTTTTGAAACCAAAACATAGGTACTTCCCGTATAAAGAAATTGAAATAAAGAAATCAAATCAAATCAAAATATTTTATTTTTTCAAAATAAGAAGCGATTTCCATAATTTAATTATACAGATAGTAAACATGAAGTTGTGATATACCCATACTTTCCTTTATACTGAACTAGCTTTTGCCAGCGGCTTCGCCTGCGTGTATGTAGGAAATTATCCCACGGAAACCGGGGATTGACTGAAGTAATTTAATAAAACGAAGTGTATAAGATTTTCTTTACAAAATGTCAAAAGTTGTTGGTTGTGAGATACCTAATATCACGGTAATATTATCTATACAGTATTGTAACTCAGCCGCATCTTTGAAATAAATGCTTACAGCCGCGCGGTACGTAAACATGCGATAGGGCTGCCCGCCTCCAGCATTTGAATTACATTTGTGTTTCCATTTAGTTTTATGAATGTAAATACCTTTTTTTATAAACAAATAAAATACTTTGTGTTCAATAAAAATGCGTGTTGTTTTTTGATTGGTAGATTTAATTAAAAAACCATGTTTATGTTTGAATAACAAATCGGTCTTATAAATTTGCGACCGAAAAATATTTGCGCCTCGACTGAGACGTACAAAATGCTTTATTATTAAATTTTAAAGTATAAAAAAGCCGCATTCTAATATAAAGCAATTTTAGTAACCCTTTCGGACAATCCCGCTTACCCGGCAGGCTTGGCCCTGACGGGCCCCTTCATAATATGCTGACATCTCTTTGAGGCGCGCGTGGAACATGTACGCACCGTCCGGCACGGATTTTACATCATGGACATTACTCACCGCCTGCAGGCCCAAATTATACTGTTTGTCATAGTTCTTGTAAAGTCGAAACCAATTTATCTGAAAAATGATTTAGGTTGGAAGCACCTATGAACCTACATACGTATTCTAAGCATAATTCTTCCGTAAACCACAATCGACTTATTATGTAGCCAATTTTAAACGATTTTATATGCAAACACCTATAGGTAATAATGACTTAACATAACTGGTTTTCATCCAATACAAAAATGTCGTATTACAAGTAAGCACTTGCATTTTTTTAGCATATTAATAAGTATTGACGTAGAACTAATTAACAAAGAAGTACCTAATTCAATTAGCTTATTATTTATGAAACTATTAATAATAGGTAATAACGGGGAGGTGGGTTAAACCTCGCATAATAATGTTAAGTAATTGAACTTAGATCATTGAGTTTGCAATAGCATTGTTAACGGCAGTTCTGATAAAAGAAATATTGAATAGCGATTTCATTCCGCGGTTGGGTTAGGAAACGAGCGAGTTTTGTGACCCCAAAACTTTCCAGCATCTATATTATATTCCTTTCCGCTCCACCCAGAGCGGGAGAACTCATTGGATGATTTCCCAGCCTTAAAAAAAATCTATATTATAAAGATTTTATATAAACCTGTATAATAATTATGTATAATACATATTCATAATAATTTGCTAGCGAAATAGAGGAAATTATATGATATAACACGCATGTAAACGCCCTCATTAAAATAATGGAAAAATAAATACCGTACTTATTACAAAAAAATACCTACATTCAACCGACGAAATTCCAAATCATCATATCAGGACATGACGCAAAAAGTGAAGGTTAACAATATTATTATAATTAAGCTACATCATTCCTTATCCCTCTATAGCTATAGCAATCGACACAAAGAATAGTTTTTTTTCGATTCAGACTTGTTAGTTACAAGGCTTGCATTACAATACAAAGTTACTCAATCAGTTGCCGACCATTGATCCGGATAATGATCGAGGGAATAATAGCAATAGACATGAAGTCAAGGAGGTACATGAAGGATTGAGCCGGATGTGGGGAATACCGACTCTCGCGCAACAGACAAGATCATTAAAGACGATGTTACCTACCTGTACTAAGTGATAATTGGTAACGATGTTAATCCTTGTTTGAACTGTTAAAATTGTTTGCGCAAGATCAATATTTTGCTTGTAATTCGAGGTCAGAATTAGCTTTAAGTGAATATGATTGTTTTTGTCAGAAGCTCGTAAATCTGACAGCCAATCTTACCAAGGGGTATAGTATTGCCCAGTTACCGGGTTGTTGAGGTCAGATAGTCGCTCCATGTAAAATACCTACTGGTATTCATGCTGCATCCGGTTAGACTGGAAGCCGACCCCGACATAGTTGGGAAAAGGCTAGGCAGATGATGAATACGATTGTTTTTGAAAAGGCTTATGAATTCAGATGATTTATAGTTCTTTTGTTGCTTTAGATAATTCAAAGACTCCGTTGCGCCATTTAAATTATCATTTAAAAGATCAAAGTTATGTACAGTCGCCAAGTCAAGTTACCACAAACTGTCAAATTTTCTCATAGGATTTTGATCTTAATTATAATCATATTAAGGTTTAAAATCATTTAGATAAGTTTTACAGATAGGTTTAACTGGATGCGCTGTCGATCGTACAATAACCACATAACGATCACAGTTTATCACCTTTTAACAAATGTCGTTGTAATTATGATAAATCACCTATTGTGTGTAGTTACAAATTATTGAGAATCTATTATAATCTACCTGGATTATCGGTCTACGAAATTTAAAATAACTCTTTGAAATAAATGGTGCGATAAAAAATATTTGTGAAATCCCTCGACGAATGTACAATAGGTACTATTCTTAGGAAATGTCGGGTGAATTGGCTTTTGTATAAAATTAGATTAAAATGTCTTGATATGGTTAGTGAGTCAGACCTTGGCTACATAGAAATAGTCTGACAATATTGCACGGTGGTCAAAGGAAACACGGTTGGCGCAGTGGTTGCGCAAATACTTGCAGGTCGAACAAATATTTGTACGACCTGCAAGTATTTGTTACGAGTCTGGGTGTTTTTATATCTATAATATGTATGTATTTACAAAAAAAAATGTATATAAGTAGTATATCAGCCATTTTTTTTTTTTTTTAAGGCTGGGAAATCATCCAATGACTGCTCCCGCTCTGGGTGGAGCGGAAGGGAGTGTCAGACTCTTACTGACTAAAACCCATCCATGTTCCTTCCGTAGCCCTTTATGTTCCGGGGTAGCGGTAACACTCAGCCACCTCGTTACCATAACACAAGCATTAGGTTGCTTAGCTTGTGACGATATGACGTTGTGTGAAATGTCCAAGGATATTATTATTATTATTATTATTTCGCTGTCTTTCGTCGTATAGCGGCATTTAGCAGGAACCAAAAGCCAACATTTAAAAAATTAACTCGTTTTCATTTCGGTATCTTTGATAAAATAAATCAAGGTTTTGTTTAGTGTTCCTTCTAGAAACGCTGAACAAAAATTCCTTCCTAAGCCCGGAAATCAGAATTTTAATCAACATACCTACAACCTAACACTGACCTCCAATTGCAGAAAACGGTAAACCTAGCAAAATAATAAAGTTCGTGGCTAAAATAGACCCGTAATGAATAGAATAGAATAGAATAGAATAGAAATTATTTCTTAGTATATGGTATGGTAATTACATTCAGGTCTTACAATATAAAATAGTTTCACATACATTCAGTCAAAAAAGTATCGGGAATGGATGATTTGTTTATGGTTCCAAATTCAATTTTTTGTTTTTTTGTAGTTGTTAGATTGGCACAACTGTTTTCCATTTTGGCGCGGAGTTTGAGTTGCATCTGTTATTTATATTAAATACAGTGCTGGTTTTAGTAATATCATATAATTATAGTGTGTATTGCGAATTTCATAATGGACAAAAATATCGAACAAAGAGTTTGTCTTAAATTTAGCATCGCCAATGGAATTTCGTGTTCGGAGTCACTGAAAATGTTACAGAAGGCTTACGGTGAATCGACTTTATCAAAAACTCGTGCTTATGAGTGGTTCAAAGCATTCAAAAGCGGTCGAGATGTGATGGAAGATTTGCCTCGCTCTGGTAGGCCGTCAACGTCTGCAACTGAAGTTAACATCGCAAAAGTGAAGAAAATAGTGACTGAAAATCCCCATTCAACTCTGAGAGAGATAGCCGCCGAACTTTCTGTATCTCACGAGTCGATCCGTACCATTTTAACTAATCATTTGGGTATGAAACATGTTGCTGCTCGGCTAGTCCCAAAAGATCTGAATTTTCTCCAAAAACTCAATCGCATGAAAGTCGCTGAGGACATGCTAGAACGAGTCAGTTCGGACCCAACATTCATGAAACGCATTGTTACGGGTGACGAGACGTGGGTTTACGAGTTTGACATGCAAACTAGTCAACAAGCTTCGGAGTGGCGCCTTCCAACTGAACCGAAACCGAAAAAGGAGAATTCGCGGCGAGAACTGAACTCAATTCCGGAAACAGCTTAAAAAATGTTTTGATGAATGGATTATTCGTTGGCGCAAGTGTATCGTTTCTAAAGGAGCATACTTTGAAGGTGATAAAACAAATTTGGACGAATAACAGACATTTTGTGTATTATTGATCTTTTCCCGGTACTTTCTTGACAGAGTAGAATGCTACCGTTGCCGGTGTAGAAATATTTAATTGAATTTAATTAAAAAGAAAAAGCTATATAATTCACTAATCAACTACCATACAAAATGTCAAAAATGAACTATCTAAATAAGGTACAATGTACAGGTGAAATATAAAAAAGGTACTATCTATGTCTTACTATACAGTCAAGAAAAAATAAAATTTAAATTGTACATACATGTCAAAATTTGTAATTAAAAAATTCAGCAACTGAGTAGAAGCATTTGTCTAGAAGCCAATCAAATACGGTTTTCTTAAACCTGTTAATGGGCAAGATTCTTATTTGTGGTGGTAATTTATTAAATATTTTGATTGCCATACAATGTGTTTATTGTATTAACAATTAAGTGTCCCTGTTGGCAACAAACTATATTATTTCAACGTTAAAATCCATTTTAAAGTTTCGACCCGATTCACCCTTTCGTCACCCCGTTTTACCCCGTTTTACCCTTTCACGTTGGGTAATTTCTGACCAAAAGCGAAAGAATTATAATCGGCTCTCTACAACTACGACGGTTCTAGATCAATCGGCCTAGCCTTTTCCCAACTAGGTATGTTGGGGTCGGCTGCCAGTCTAACCGGATGCAGCTGAATACCCGTATTCTACATGAAGCGACTGCCTATCTGACCTCAACAACCCAGTCAGTTACCGGGTTATACGATATCCCTTGGTAAAACTGGCTGTCAGACTTCCGGGCGTTTGACTACCCGTAACAACTGTCAAAGATCCACAAATGACAGAAGGGACCAACAGCTTATCATGCTTTCCGATATGCAAAAACCCATCCATGGACCAACCCCGGCTACCGTAGCTTAACCTGCTGGATCGATCCGTGCGACTGTTATTACTTAGCCACGAGCTCTTCACTATTACGACTGTTCTAGATATTTTTTGTTAATTAAAACCAACTTTCAAAAACCTTTTATACTTAGACTGCAAAATCACCGTTGAATCATTTTGTGTTGATTTTAACTCACGTTATCAAGTAAATATTTACCTATTTACCTCTGTACGAGTAATGTGTACGACGGCATTACCACGGGAATGTTGCATTACTTTATAAACGACGGCATGACAAAAGCTTTTAACGGCGGTTAGATCAAACTGTAGATAGTGTTCAAAACTGTTTACCACAGTATCAATAATGTGATCAGCGATATAACATCGCATTGTTAGCAGTATAACTTAACGAACGTTTATGGTATTGAATTATGGATAATAGGCAGGTTAAACATAACTATCGATTTTAAACTGAGTTCATTCGGGTCATTGGTTATGTCTATTTTACACTATTTACAATGTTAGAGTTCACATATTTTATTCAAGCTGACTTTGAGTTCTATAGAAGTCGTGGTTTTTATTTTAGTGTCATACCACTTCGATGCGAAGGAGCTCGTGGCTAAGTACTTACAGCCGCACAAGTCGATCCACCAGGTTAAGCTACGCTTGCCGGGGTTGGCCGTGGATGGGTGACCATCTTTACATACCGAGACTCCTCCGTGCCTCGGCAAGCACGTTAAGTCGTTGGTCCCGGCTGTCGTTTGTGCATCTTCGACAGTCGTTACGGGTCATCAGGAGCCCGTAAATCTGACAGCCAGTCTTACCAAGGGGTATCGTATTGCCAATTACAGGGTTGTGGAGGTCAGATAGGCAGTCGCTCCATGTAAAATACAGGTATTCAGCTGCATCCGGTTAGACTGGAAGCCGACCCCAACATAGTTGGGAAAAGGCTAGGCAGATGATGAATTCGATGCGAACGGAGTCGCGGCAGAGGACCATCATTCTGCTGCCCTTATCCAAATTTATTTGGGGTCGGCCCAATACGTCTTTTTCCTCCATACCTCTATTAGTCGTCATCTCGGTAGTCACTCCCTTTCTGGCCATATCATCTTTCACTCAATCCAGCCATCGTTTCTTTGGTCTCCTTCTACTTGTATAGCCATCTGCATTCATATTCAGAATTTCCTGACAACATTTTCATGAAGAAAATGTTGCCCTCTACATAACATGCCCAAAGTGAAATCATTTATTTCAAATAGACACAAGAAAGGCACCTTAGAACGTCAAAATGAAAGAAATAGAATTGATTCTAGTCGTCCCTTCCAAATGGTAGTTTCGTATGGAGAAAAATGGGCAAGAAACTCCACCGTTACACTTTTAAAATGTTTTACAATGTTTTGTATCATACATGAATTATAAAATTATATGTGAAGACGATGCACCCAGAATAAAAATACTACACCATAAAAGGTGAAAATAAAAACACATAACAATATATTTTATTTTATTTATCTTTATTTCAGGTATAACCCATAAATTTGTTAGTATTCATTAACCTATGTACAACTACGAATGGTTGGTTGGTTGGAACATAGGTATACTAACAAATTTATGGGTTATACCTGAAAAAAAGATAAATAAATAAAATAAATATTGTTATGTGTTTTTATCTTCACCTTTAATGGTGTAGTATTTTTATAACAGACTAAAACACACAATAACTTAATGGTAGGTTAAATTAATTATGTCATAAATACAAGGTGCTCAAATATTTACAAACATTCTAAAAGTTAATAATAATAAATCAATGAATAGGCATTCAATCAATTAACTTTTCAGTTACCGGTGTCACTTTCAGATAGTTTTTAATAATAAAAGAATAATCATTGTCGCTAGCTATTTTCTTTAGCTCATGACATTTTCGCGTCACGTTTTGGCGGATATCTCGAACAATGGGATTATCACCGTGACATGACGAGACTAAATAGTTTTAATCGTTTTTGTTTGTATGACTTCTCATTGTTTTTAGGAAACATAATAATATTTACGAAGGAAGTTACCTCATGTTGAATTCAGCCGTATGCGAATATTATATTCCCTGATAAAGGTTTCTTGGTAAATAAATAATAGGAGAGGCGATTTCTTCCATTAATCAGGCTCCCAATTGCTCTATATCTGTGATGGGAACTTCCAAGGAAATAGGGCGTTAAGAAAGCTTAATTTATTAAGTAAGGCGTTCGTATAGTAAATTATTTTAATAAGAACCAACATCAAGTCAATAATAAGTTCAAAATGATTAATTAAAAAATATCGTTAATAACTTTGCATTACATTATCGATCTATACAAATAGCTACAAAGCTAATGATTAAGTAATAGCAAAGAATATGACATCGCCAACCGGTTGGTCGACTCTTCACGTGACCAGAGGGCTGGCCTATTTTTTGGTCAAACAATCAGCATTCCAATACAACGTGGCAATGCTGCCAGCCTTTTGGGAACTTTCCTGTTGACTGCAATGTGGATGAATTTTTTGATGACCCCTTTTATTTCTCCGTCCGTTTTATAATTAATATTTTAACTTAGATATGTGTGAACAGCTTATTTTGCAATGTAGGGCTTGTATGACCTTGTATGAAAGAAAATGAAGCAATTGGAGTATGTAAGGATCGTACCAGGTAGCGTTCCGTGGTTTCTAACCCCATGGCAACAAACGTTCGTGTGAAGATAATCTAAATAATTGTGTTAGAATAGATTCTAATATCGGAATCAATGGGGAATAATTCAAAAAAATATATTATCAAAAGAATATTACCTACCTATTTGTTATTATGAATTAATGACTTTAACATTAATGTGATGTATCTACTCATTACCCTACTATTATGTTAACCTATTTAAAAAGTGGCAAATTAATGAAAAAATTGTTTAATTAAACCATATCACTACAAAGAGGAACTAATTAAAAACATTAAAACAGTACTAAGTCAAGGCCAGGTACCAGGATACCAGAAAGGCATAGAGACATTTACATAGAAGGTTGTATCGCTGTTGGCTGATTGGAAGACGTTGATTAGTTCTAGCAAACACACAATCGCACAATGAGCGCTCAGCAACAGATAATTAGTAGCAAAACGCAAACAGAATACTTCGAACCAATAATAGTTTATAATAGGTCTACGTGTACTTAATCATTGATTGTGATTACGTGATTGATAATTACTTTTTTTTTTCTATAATGCGTACGAAAAAAGCGGCCAACTGCGACTCGGACTGGCATAATATGAAAGGTTCCGTATCAATATTAAAATATTTACTTTGAGTTGACATTGATTAGTTTAAATATTAAAATGTATGCCTCGATTGTAAATACAACGATAAGAATAAAAAAGAATCTGTGGTGTTTTACGTGGTTTAAAAATACCTTCAGTTCTTTTTGAAATAAAAATTTCAAAAAGAACTGAAGGTATTTTTTTCTGTACTTAATTTTAAAAAATCTCATGGATAGAGCCGTGAGCATAGCAGATTAGTGGAATGTCTTACATATAGTAAGATAGAAAAATTTAAAATTTAGAAGGATTTTTTTTGTTCATCGTTATATCCCATAAATGCTTTTTTTTATCACATGTAAGTAAATGATGGACATACATTTTACATGCTTGTTCTCACAAATTTAACGTCACGAGCTATAAATAAATCGTTTCAGCTAAATCACACCACCATCTTCGTTAAAACAAAACATCTTATCTTCAAAATTTATGAATGGGTCATATTTATGGCCGCATACAAGATTATTAGGCCAAAAATACTGATATCAGATGACTGATAATCTCGGTCTCCTGGTAATGACATTATCTTCTTAGAGATAAGGTAAAAATATAAACAAAAGAGTTACAAATTAATCGAGTCATGACTTGATTTGACACATCAATAAGATATCCAAAGACTCGTTAGCTTAATTTAAAATTCGAAGACTGCAAGTCTTCAATTGTTTTGTCGGCCATTTGCAATTATTTAAATTACGAATCTATTGTAAAACTAAAAGGACAATAGGCAAAGGCGTTTGTACAGTGCATTCATAATTGACCAATGCACGCTACAGAGACAGGACGCGGATAGGGCGTAAATGCAGGATGTGTGTATTGATGACGTGGTGTTCGTGTTGTGTGGCATAAATTAAAAATAATAAAGTTTGAAGAAAATGGCTGGTTTAGGAAAGGCATAAAAGGTCAGAGAGGCACAGAACTTGTATTGCTTAGGGACTCGGTTTCATCCGGCCCTAGCTATATCTACGCGCAGCCTAGGCTATGTCTCCTCTGTGTGAACTGTGCTTTACACCAAAAGATTTATTTTTATTACTCTGAACGAATATTCTAATCTTGAACTTGATCGGAATTCGAATGAATCTGAGGCTGATGCGACACCACTGCAGTGTATTCAAGATTTTGTTTTCGATATGAAATAGTATCTCGATTGTTAGACCGAGTTACCGTTACCGTAAGAGCCGTAGAAACATCGAGATTTACTATTATGTGTAAGTTTAATTTAAACACATGAACCTCCCGCAGTAAATTCTCTAAATGATGCTGGAAATAGAACCAAAATTCGTTGCATAGTTTAGAAGTATTATGCGGTCACATAGACAGACATGCTTAACCGCAGATATCTTCAAAAATATATAAAATTTCAAATTAAGGGGGTAATTTGGCTGCAAATGATCTTCCCTACATTCCCTTAACCACGGTAATACTATCTATCTATACAGTATTCCAACTTCATACAAACGGACGAAACGCGAGTTATACCTACGCGCTCGATTGCGGCATGCGCCAGGCACGCGGACAGTCGCGACTGTGCCGCAGCGACGAACGGACGGTGTATTGTTTTTTTAACCATAACCGCGCGATTTTTTCTTTAAAAATAAGTTCAAGTACATATTTAATATGACGAGTAGGATACATTATGCTGTTTTTGGTTGCATGTTTTCTAAAACGATTTTTAATTAAGCTTTATATTGGAATGCGGCTTTTTTATACTTTAAAATTTAATAATTAAGCATTTCGTACGTCTCAGTCGAGGCGCAAATATTTTTCGGTCGCAAATTTATAAGACCGATTTGTTATTCAAACATAAACATGGTTTTTTAATTAAATCTACCAATCAAAAAACAACACGCATTTTTATTGAACACAAAGTATTTTATTTGTTTATAAAAAAAAAAGTATTTACAGTCACAAAACTAAATAGAAACACAAAGTAGGCAAATGTAATTCAAATGCTTGAGGCGGGCAGCCCTGTCGCATGTTTACGTACCGCGCGGCTGTAGGCATTTATTTCAAAAATGCGGCCGAGTTACAATACTGTATAGATAATATTACCGTGCCTTAACGGTTGCTGTCATATTACCAATAACCCTGTTTAGAAAATATATTAACATCACGCTTTATTTCCCCGAAGTGTTAAGCAAAGGTGTAGGTACCTATAGCACACCCATACTTGGCCAGTTATGTATAGTTAATGATCTCTTTGAAACCAACCATTACATTGTTATCTACACCTCATTTAAGTGTGTATTTATTTTTATTCTAACTCAAATAAAACTCAAGTAAATTCCTTCTGTTCTTGTCATTTATGTTTGCAGATTTGAATAAACAGACGCGATCATTGTAAATAGTTACTTAAATGCCATGACACGATCATCAAATAATTGATTACCATTTACCATACACGTCATATAAAAAAAAATCTAAAGATATTTTTTTTTCTGATTTTTTTATGCGGTAGGAGATATAGTTAATTTATGCGGTCATCAGAAGTTACGGATTTTGTATTCTGATAAATTCTTCTTCTTTTCGTGTGGTTAGTGACTAACCCGGTGTTAGAGTTTTATGCTGCCCATGGGCCTCTGACTTAGCGTCACATACTGTTGAGAATATCTCTCAGACATGCTGGTTTCCTCACGATGTTTTCCTTCACCGATTTTTAAGCAAGTGATAATTATTTAATACGCACATGACTCCGTTAAATCAGAGGTGCGTGTCTTGAGTTCGAACTCGAGGCCTACTCGAGGACTTAGCAGTCCGACGGTCGCACGACTAATTTTTATTTACTTTTTATAATTAAATTCTGATAAATGAATTATGCCGTTATCATTAAAACTTGCACGGCCTGCTGCGTGGTCAATAAAGATCTTCCATATACGCGCTTAAATGTGACTAATGAGACGCAATTACTTTTTCTATCGTTTTCATCTTCAATCATATTTGATAATATTACAAAAGTTGAGCGGATAAAGGAAGTTCAAGAAATCTGTTGGGCCTTTGAGTGCTTTGTCTTCTCGCATTGAATTTAAAAATTACGATTTACTGGTTTTCCTATCATTCAATGTATCATGTTTATTAGAGAGATTTGATCCGTGTAATTGACCCTATTGATTGATGCCATAAAAGTGTAGGTTATTTTTTCGGATGTTAACATCCCGAGTGCTGCGAACGAATTTTTGAGAATCGATGAATGCAGTTTTTTTTTTAGTTAAATGTTTCCTTTGAGTATAATCTGCTATTTCCAGTGTTTAGATTACTTTCCTCCAGGTGTGGTTCCACCATGTATAGGGGAGGCGGTGACAAAGGTTAACATACAGGTAAACTACATTTCTTTACAGCGGCTGATCAGCCATTCCAGTAGAAATGTGGCCTAGTGAGCTATCTTTCCACCTGTCTCGCCGTGATGGCTTATTAGTCGATTCGCACGAATTTACTCGCCCGGAATGTGTGAATCGACACTTCAAGTGTAAATCACTACATAGTATAACACAAAGTCGCTTTCTCTGTCCCTATATCCATATTTATGCTTAAATCTTTAAAACTAAGCAAAGGATTTTGATGCGGTTTTTTTTAATAGATAGAGTGATTGAAGAGGAAGGTTTATATGTATAATTTGTTGACATATTATGCCGCGGCCGGAAGCTAGTATATAATAAAATATAGTTATATTATTTTTTCTATAGACTACTTGAACGAAGTTAATTTATTTGTGGGTGAATTGACAATTCCAGAAAATAGTCAATCGCCACTTTTTTTATTCTACTTTATTGCATAGAATTCCGGGATACAAAGGAGCCTATATCCTATTCCAAACTGTAATCTATCTCTGTGCCAATAAGATCCGTTAATAGTTTTTATCAATATCAGGATAAAAAATATTCTTACAAGTAATTAGTGACGAATGATGACACAATGCTACGGATGTACCTACAAACAGTGCGCCAAGAAAACCCAAGTTTTTAATGCATTTTTTATTCAATTGTCAAATTGACTAATCACATACAAATAGGTAGACCTTCGTTGACAGTTTTTTAAAAATCATGACACGACTCTTTGCGGGGCACGTGGTCAAATGAAAAAGTCGCACGAGTCGATTAAAGGGTAAGCTACGCTTGCCACTGTCGGTTCCTAGATGGGTTTACATATCAGCTCCGTTTCCGGCTGTCATGCATTGCAGTTTGTCAGAAGACCAAAAATCTGACAACCAAGAGGTATCGTTATACCCAGGATATAATAATTATAATTATACCAAAGGAAAAAACCATCAAAAAATCATCAAATACTCCTGCCGCTTTGGGTGGAGCGGAAGGGAGTGTCTCTTACTAACTAAAACCCATGCATCATCCGGTTTCGCCATTTTTATTCCGGGGCAGCGCCGCAGTAACCCTTTCGAACAATACCGCTGCCGTTACCCAGGATTTCAGATAGGCAGAGCCTCCATGTCAAATTCTGGTATTCGGCTGCATCCGGTTAAACTGGAAGCTGCATTAGGGGCCTAATTCTGATTGTATTAAAATTCTCGGCAGTAATTTGTATACTGTGTGCGATATTGAACTTTATCATTGAAATAGGCAAGTGATGTCAGCTGTATGTGCTGCTAATGTAGGTAGTCTGAAGTTTATGTCAGGTTATTTATTATTTGCCTAACGGCCCCGTTGGTGTCATGGTCGCAAACGTGACTGCAGAGTGTGGAGCCCTGGGTTCGATTCCCAGCTCGGGCAAAATCGTATTGGGTTTTTGGACTTCTTAGTAAGCGCGCAGTTTGGAAATTGGCGGTGTGATACTTTGTGATACATCGGTTTTGCGTCTGATCTCTCCGTCTGTTTACTCGTTTATTCATTTAAATTTTTATTTTATATATATTAAAACATTGTTACAAAAAATTAGAAAATGTGGTCCAAGCTACCGGTAGCTAGAGCTGCAAAGACAAGAACCTCCTCACAATGTGAGCCGTATCGAGGAGCACTGCCTTCTGAATCTGGCTCTTGATCCAACCGCGTTTTAAACGAGTAACGAGGGCCTCGAAAGATGTTGGTCGAGGCTTTTGGCCATCAGGCCATTGGCTGTTACGACAATCATTGCAATGATCGCCGAGCTCACATTCCACGCACAATTAAAGAATTATAATACATCATAAAACAAAATAAATAAGTGCGCTTTTTACTGCTGTAAATAAAATACGCATGAGTAAACAATAGTAACTATTCTATTTTTGATCTAACTTTATTTCACACTCATTAGTCATAACACTTAATCGAGTACTGTTTTAAAGTTAGTAATTTCATGGTTCATTTTTAGCTGCTTATAGTACTAAATAAATTAAAGACATCTAAATGCAAACATTGCCATAAACAAACAAAATGTTATCAACATCAACATCTGCCTAGCCTTTCCTAACTATGGTGGGGGTTGGCTTTCAGTCTTACCGGATAAAACTGAATAACACCTAGCTATCCAAAGTATTTTACATGAAGCGATCGTCTATCTAACCTCCACAACCCAAGTAAAATACAGTGTGTTAGGTTAAACGAGGGACATTCTTTTAGGTTGTATAGTACTCACGAAAATAAACAACTTTGTCCATGGGACCAACTCTGAAATATGAATAAAAAAATATCAGCTGTTCCATACATTTTGTCGAATTGTGCGTACATAGATGTACTGAACAGCTGATTTTTTTTTCATGATTTCAGGTATAGTTCCATAGTCAAAGTTGTTCATTTCCATGAGTATAGTACCCCCTTATGTTTCTCGTTTAACCTAACACACTGTATAACTAGGACATCATGTCGATCTTCTAACGTGTTTTCCTTCACCCTAATTAAATTCAATACACAAAGTAAAGTGCCTGTCCGGGTTTGAACTCTTCACGTTCAGTGATTTGACTTTGACTTTGACTTTGACCTACAACTCGTAAGTCGCTGATACTAATGACCCACCACTGATTCAACATAGGTTCTTGCAAATACAATTTAGTCACGATTCCAGTAACAATACCTACCCATATCAAGGAAACAATTCATCGATCGAAATGGACTTAGTCGGCCGGCCGGTCGAACGGCCGTCGTCGGTCGCTACCTTGATCTTTGCACCAACCATTTAATATGACGTTGGTACAGACGCCAGCACATCAAGCTATCCCTGTCAAATTTTCTCAATTAAAAATGAACCTTATGTCTTTGCAATAAAGTTGAAATACTATCAAAGAAATCTGACATATTGTGGTAACTTGATGGTCTGGCTTCGGTACCTTAGCTCAACTTAAGTTAGTTCGTGTTAAGCTTTGATTATGTAGTTGTATAAAAAATAAATACTCAAAACAATTATAAAATAATAATAAAAAATGTTCTGAAGTTGTAGTATTTATTTATTTATTTGATACTTTAAGCACAGAAATGTACAGAGGCAGAGAAAGTCAAAGAACTATCTTTATTCCTATTTTAAAACTATTATTTTCTATTATTTCAGAACACAAAATGTACAGAGAAAGTATGCCAGTCGAGTATAATGAACATCGCCGGCCGGGGCGAGACGCCGCGGAGTCCCGAAGAAGTTTATAAGGAAGCACAAGTATTTCTCAGACAATACTACGCTTCAATACGCAGGTAAATATATAATTTTAATATAGACTAGGTACATTTTCATAACAAAACTAGATAGTTTTGTTACACAAATTGACATTGTCTAGCACTTATTGATCGAAAACGATTGCTCACATGACATTTCGAAAGCTTATGCCAATTCCTCACATTTCGGATTTATCTAATTACTTTATCGTTATTATTCAATATTCCCATACAAATGCGTTGACAAGTGGCGTTCTTGACAATCCAAATCGCTGAGATAACGAATTGTTCGGTCAAAAATTTTCGAAATAGTGTCGACACGGGGATTGACACTTGCCTAGGCCCCCTGGATTCGATTCTCGGGTCGGTCAAAGTATTTCCATTCCATCTGGAATTTCTCAGTGGCAGCCCGGAGTCAGATTTGTGCGGCAGTCGATGACAAAAGAAAACAACTTGAGGAATCTAGCATGTTCTAGAAGCAAAAGTTCGAAGACATATGACATCCACCAACTCGCACTGGGTCTACGTGTTGGGTTACAGCACACAGAGAAGAAGCCTGTGTCCCAGCAATGGGAACATTATAGGCTGATTATGCTAAAAAGAATTTCGTTTTAAAGTCAACTTGAGACTATTTTTCTTAAACGTAGGAAAGAGTTAAGTATTTTAATCAAAAAGTAATTTCCTTTAAACAACAAAACGGAAGTCCTGTGAATGAAGAAAATATTTGATTCGCTGTCTAAGAGAAGGTAATTTGTCTCATCGCAAAGCACTTTTGACTTAGTTCAATTGTTTTTTTTTTCAATTGTTTTTTTTTCAATTGACTTAGTTCAATTGTTTTATTTCAATTTTAGATGTTGTTTCCAAGAGATAATAATTGAAAAGTCTTTGTCATGTTTTTATTTGCAACGCGTATTTTTTTTTGAATTTTATGTAGAGATTGTGACTTACAACAGCGCGTTGGATGAGTCGTCAAGGTGTGATAATTTTGATTTTAATAAATAAATAAATAATAAATAGATCTGACAAAATTTGTCGTTTTGAAAACTGTTTAAGGCGAATTAAAACTGAACGCAATCAGCACACCTAAACGCGTTTAAGAGCTGTCACTGACACGACTACACTATGTGCTCGCCCCCAATTATATGGGACTTATACATAGCTGTCGAAATCTGGGTGTAACAAACATATCAATCTGCCTAGCTTTTTCTTAACTATGTTGGGGTCGGCATCCATTCTAACCGGATGCAGCTGAGTACCAGTATTTTACATGGAGCGACTGCCTATCTGACCTCCACAACCCAGTTACTGGGTAATACGATACCCCTTGTTAAGACTGGCTGTCTGGGCTTCTGACGACCCGTAACGACTGTCAAAGATGCACAAAAGACAGCCGGGACCAACGGCTTAACGTGCTTTCCGGGGCACGAAGGAGTCTTGGTATGTAAAGATGGTCACCCATCCACGGCCGACAGTGGCAAGCGTAGCTTAACCTGATGGATCGACCTGTGCTCTTCGTGTAACAACCATATACACCAAAAAATACTTACTCTTTATAACTCTTTATTTCTTACAGGGAAAATTCAGAAGCACACAGAGCGAGACTCGAAGAGGTAAAGCAGGAACTGAAAGAGAGAGGAACATATCAGCTGAAGTCTTCAGAATTAGTGTTCGGAGCAAAGTTAGCTTGGAGGAACGCGACGAGATGCATTGGACGAATACAGTGGAAGAAGTTACAGGTGAGTCCCTCTGTCATTAGCTTTAAGAATATGAGTAATCGAAATATCTGGAAAAAATTACGAAAAAGGTTTTAATGGGACTCGTTCGGAAAGATTATTAAATTAAAACGCCTTAAAAACATTAAAAAAAAAACAAAAATAAAATAAAGTAAATTTAAAAATTCGAATTTAGAGATACCTACATCTCATATTTCATTACCTATTAAAAAAGTATCGAGTGCGACATGACCATGCCTAAGCTAAAGTAAATGTAAATTTAATTATATTAATTGTCGTTAACTAAATTAATAGTAAATAAGTACCTATGCTAATGTATTGAAAAACAAGAAAAGCCTGCTTTTCATGTACAAGTTTTTTGGAATCACCTTAGCCTATAAATCTGACGTCATAATGTCTGTTAATTATTAATTTGCTCTGTTTGAATGCGGATGCAATTTTATGATTTTCGTTAAAGAATATAAATTAGACTTACCTGTTCAATTTGCAAATTAAGTACAGAGGACTGGTTTAAAATTAAAATGGTTCAATGATTAGTAACGAACTTTTGAATATCAAAATGTCAAGTGGTACTGTTTTTAAAGTATATAATACTTTGAAAAATAACAACATTTTAGACTATCCTTTTTACTGATTTTACTTATATCTATTACAAATGAGAAAGTTCGGGTGGATAGATGTTTGTAACTCAATCACCCAGTAATGGCTGAACGAATCTGGATGAAAGACACATAGATAGTTGATAGCCTGAATACTTTATATCCCGGTAGTACATTCCCGTGGGAAATTCTGACATCCAGGGCGAAGCCGCTACCTGAAGCTAGTTGAAAATAAAAACCAAAGTAAGTCGGTTAATTTCTTTTAGAGGAAATGATTTGATAACCTCAAAGTATTGTAACTCACGGAAGGTATTTTAATGCAGTCCAATACAAATCGCACATAAGCGTAAATATTATTTTATATCACTCCAAAGGCAGACCGTCGGACTGCCAAGTCATAGGTGTCGAGTTCGAACCCAAGCCAGCACCTCTGATTTTACGAATTCATATATATTAAAAAATGTATTGTATTGTAAAATTATCACTTGCGTAAAATCGGTTAAGGAAAACATCGTGAGGAAACCCGCATGTCTGAGAGATATTTCTCAACAGCACGTGAAGCTAAGTCAGAGGCCCATGGGCAGCTTAAAAACTCTGACACCACGTTAGTCACTAACCACACGAAAAGAAGAAGATTGAAAACCAACTTAATCCATCTTACTCAAAACGAGTTCCAATTTTAACCGAGCCTGAACCTTTGAACCAGTTAATGTATTTTGAGTTTTATTCTATGAACGGTAAAGTTCTTAATACAAGACTGACAATTCAAACTCGTGTTGGACGACAGTTTTTGTAATTATAACTTTAAAACAGTGGACATACAGTTACAAGTTCAAAAACGGTTCGATAGTTTAAACCTTGTTTTTTAATAACGCCGTATGTGCCCATTGTATACAAATAACAGCTAAAGTTCCTTGACAGAAATATGAAATGGCTACAACAATGCAAAATATAACTTTAAGGTAGACGCATAAGATTCACACTTCAATTCCTTATGCATCATCAATCAATGCAAACAAAAAAATCTGAAGTGTTTTTGGCAACTGCGCGTCAAGGTCATGGGTATCGTTAGCCAAAACATTAGACCTAGTAAAAAATATGTTAGAATGTTAATATGCAAATAATTTCGCAGTTGTCCGTTTGAAATTATAGAACTAAATCATAGCATATGTTTGCTCAAGCGCAAAGCGTGGTTATTATTTTTAAGAGTAGTTTAAGTCAGGATGCAATAATTCAGGTGGTATTTTAGTCATTTGATTCGGTCCATCATCCTAGCTACCTTTATCAGAGAGAAATAGCTTCGCCGTATTGGTCTGGTTAGCGTGTTTTGATTGGTCGACACAATGCGTGCCACTATGCCTTATCCAACGGCATTCAAATCTCAAAACCCTCATAAAATGTCGTACGCACTGTTAGAACTTACACATTAAGTGCGAATTTCACCGATGAACTGAACTCGATCGGCATATCTCCTAATACAAAATAAAGAGTGCATAAAAAGTGGATCACAACAAAAACTGATGAGCAAGCAACGAAAATGCACTATCATTTGTCAAGTCTTCAGAAATTCTCACGTGCCCATGTCTATTTGCCAAATTCCCTTCCCCACTGAAACTAGACGTTAACATATGAAGCCAATTTAACGTACAGACGCCAGCACATCAAGCTATCCAAAACTATCAAAGTTCTCCAACTGAAAATAAACCTTATGCTTCGGTAATAAAGTTGAAAAACTAGCAAAGAAATTTGACAGATCGGGGTAACTTGATGTGCTGGCGTGTGTACTATAAGTCGTAACTGAAACACAAATTAGATTTCGTGGCTCCAGAAGAAAGTTGGGCCTTTTCTTCCTTTATGGAAGGCTTTTACTTGACAGATTTATTTACATGCCTTGAATATTATATGTGTCGAATGTCTTGTGGTCTATTTCTAGTATAGGTATAATTGTGAACACACAAGTGCGAGGCTTATTGGGTTGTATTGTATTTGGAAAATTACGTATTTGGGTTTTTGTGTGTTTTCAATATTTTACGTTCTGATTAAATCAATTTTGTTTTCACTGGCACGTATTTCAATTTAATTTCATTATAATAAAAACTATTAGGAAGGTATACAATGTAAGGTTAATAATAATATAACATAGACAACTTCTGATCGTGACTGCGCTGGCGCATGGCGTGACATTCGGAAATCTTTAAGGATCATTGTTGAAAACTTGATTAATCAGAGCTGACCAAAACAAATTACATAATATAATGGCAATGCATGTTAGGTAGGTATCCATCTCTATCTACAACGTTGTTATAGGAATGAATGACATCTTTGTTTAGTCCGTTATCTAGATTATTAAAAAATATTTGACAAGTATTTTTTTATTTCTCTACGTCGATACATTGAGTTAAAATGTGGCAAGACGTCACGAGTATATAGTTTTTCAACTTGCTTGTGGCGTAACGAGGCCCTACTTTAATGCGTTTTATCTCAGTAATGTTTTATTTATTATGATAATGCAAAAAATACGTGTCTAATATTCTTTTGTTATAATAACATTGTTTTAACATCATCCCTATTATAAAAGAAAACGCGGAACATGTATCAAGGACTAACAGTTACACTTGTAAAATTGTCTTTAACATACGTTAAAGAGGAACGCGCGAACTTTTAATTAGGGTTTGAGCTTAAGTACAACTTTATAACGAGCCACAAACTAAATGTCATTAGTCGCTCTTACAAGGATACAAGTTGTGTAGGTTTAAGTGAACGTTGCGATTGTCTGCAGACTGATAGATGAAACAAGATAGTTTATCCAGTAAGCATGTGAAGCTAAGTCACGAGGCCCATGGGCAGCATAAAAACTCTGACACCAGGTTAGTCACTAACCACACGAAGAAAGATTGAAGATCCAGTAAGCAGCTCAATAGTACTAACTATATCACCACCATATTCTGATTTAAAAGAGTGTCCATGGAATTTCTTGCCCGTTCTTTTCGATGGAGGCTGACAGAAGCAGAATGATGTTGATGTTGTTGTTGTTTATACCCCGGTCGCTTACCTAACTGAGAGGTATGGTCTTCTTTCTTTTTCGCGTGGTAAGTAACTAACCCGGTGTCTGTGACTTAGCTTCACATGCTGTTGAGAAATATTTCTCAAGCATGCTTGTTTCCAGATGTTTTTCTTCACCGTCTTATAAGCAAGTGATAATTGAGTATATGAAAGGGTAGTCAATAACGTTACTTTTTATGAATTGTCAAAACGCGGGATTTCTATGAAATATAACAATGTGACGTCACAGATTTTTAAAATCAAATGAAACACTTATAAGCATTAAGTGCAATTTCACAATTACATCTTCGCATAATATTTAATTTCAGTTCGATGATGGAAGTTTTTAAGACGAACGGTTTTTTAATATGTGATTTCATATTTTATTTTTGACCGTTTCAAATAGTCGATTATATAACATGCACATAAATCCTAAAAGTCAAAGATGCGTGTCTTGGGTTTGAACTCGAGACCTAAGTTTCAGCAGTCAGACGGCCACAACACTAGGCTATCATAGTATATGTGATAGCCTAGGATATGGTGACAAGACGCGAGAGGTCACTGATTTGTTAACTTGAAACCTTTTTTTTGAGGGTAGGATATCATCAAATGACCCCACCCGCTCTGGGTAGAGCGGAAGGGAGTGTCAGACTCTTACTGACCAAAACCCATCCATGTTACTTCCTTAGCCCTTTATGTTCCGAGGTAGCGGTAAGTAACCCTTTGGACAATCCCGCTTACCGCGCAGTTACCTGAGGACCGATTCCAGTTAAGCGGGCAGGCTATAGCGTCAAACGCATTAATTTTGTGATTTGTGGTGCAAACGGGCCTTAATGTCCAAGGTCAGCAACGCTATAGTAGTGCTATGAACATTGCCGGGTTCCATAGGCGTCAACAACATTCCATCAGCTGGCATACTGGTTTTCTTTATGCTATCAATTATTTAACAAAAACCAGTCTTAAATCAACGTAATAAAGTTTACTTTTAAGGTATTCTTAAACGTTAATACAGAGCTATGCACTGTTGATAGTTATCAATGCATTCGGATGAACATCAAAAGATTGCTTATTACATACAAAGTTGCTCCAAGACACTGCAAAAGGCAATTCGTATGGAAATGTCAACAAGAACAGCTACGTCGACATCGATGCTTATCAATGTACTGGCGGCACAATAAGCTATCCCAAACTGTCAAATATTCTCAATTGAACGTGAACCTTATTCTTATGTAATAAAGTTGAAATCTATTAAAGAAATTTGACAGATTAATGACAGATCTGTACCTTTATGCAAAGATGCAGTACTACTTATATATTTTACGTTAGGTATTATAAGGCATTCTGTGCTTACTACCTACAGAGTGGAAAGGACATCGTCACGTAGCCGGTTACCATGGATTCTATACATGATTCTGAACCTGCGTTGAAATATTTCGTCGGTTATAAAACAAAATCTATGGAACACTTAGGTTTTTTGTTTAAATAATTTGTTCCCACTGAAAAACCGTGAACACGGTTTTACGGAGCATAGGTTTTATGTTAAGATTTTTATAAACCTTGTTTTAAATAATAATATTCATTTTGAGCTCATCACTTCGAATCTTTCACTGTAATATGATCGAGAGAAAATGCCCCAAACGTAATTTATTCTGAATGTTTTAATAATTAAAAATGATAGGACTTAAATTTCATAAATTAATTAATGTCTTTTTCACCTCACAGGCTCGGAAAGAGTCTGTTTGTCATTCGAAATCTGAGCCGAAAATCGATTTTTGCTCTCTAGCGTGGAAAGAGTTTTTAAAATTCGAACCTTTCTATTTAATAATTTTCTATACTGCCAGTCCACTGAAAATGCATGACACGGTCTAAAATAAAATATTAAATAATACCGCTCACCTTAAAAACTTCCATCACAGTACAGAAATTAAATATTTTGCGAGGATACAATTGTAAAATTGGAATTAACGTTAATAAGTATTCCATTTGATTAAAAAAATCTGTGACGTCACATTTGAATATGCCTTAGATATATTACCCTGTCAAATACCCAATTGTGTAGTAATTTAAGTTTATTTTTTTAAATTAAATTAAATACTAATATAATATGTTATTTAATCCTTTGCTTGGCAAAAATAAATATGTATTAAATTAAATTAGTTAGTTAATTGTATTAAATTAGTTTTTTCCTTTCACTCTCCTTAGAGGACAAGTAGGATATAGAACAAAATACAGGGTATTTAATTTTGGAGATATTCTATGTAACTCATAAGATACATTGCCAAGTATCTGTTATTTTCTTCACATGAGTCAATGTATCTGAGACGCTCGAACAAAATAACTATAAAATACTCAACAACACCTGTTTTCTTGCACCTAGCAGTTTCCTCGCTGTAGTGAGGTTAAAAATTGTGTGTTGCGCTCGGCAGCAAAGCTTTTCTGCGTCTCGTACCTTTGAAACCTTCGTTACGCTCAGGTTTCAATAGAAGTACTCGCGCCAAAAATCAACTTTCCAGCCTTGCATAACAAATAACTATTTTTTATGTGTGTACACAATTAAATAAATTATTTAGTAAAATTATTTTTAATCAATAGTTGATATGCCTTCTTTTAATTTTGATTCTATTATAACATTCAAAAAGATAAAGAGACGAAGAAAATATAATAATACATTTTGGAACGTCGACGTCTCGCTTTTATGTCCTATGTTAAATGAAGAGTGTCCCGACATTTCATAGATAACATAAGTTATATTTTTTTGCAGATTTTTGACTGTCGAGAAGTCACCACCGCTAGTGGTATGTTCGAAGCGCTCTGCACTCACATTAAATTTGGAACGAATAAAGGAAACATAAGGTAAGATCCATATTTATATTCATATATTTATTTGCATTCCATGAGTCAAGATCTTACAATGGGCTTAAAGCTAAGGTACAATTACGGACCCTGTAGGGCACAGCAAAAAGTACAAAATTAAGTTAGAAATACAATGAACACATAGTAAATTAAGCATTTTAAAACATGTTAGTAATATTAATTTCTAATAGTCATTAATAACAAGGTTATAAAACCAGGAATAAATGCCAGTAACTTGCACAAAAGTTTGCAAGTGGCTTGCATGTTATTGCACCAAAGATAACATCTAATCAGTGAACTGCTTGTGGATTATCATGCCAGCTACTACCGACCAACATCTTAATGAAACAGCCCTTTTTACACCTTCACACGTTAAGTGCGAAACGAGGCCTAAATCACCCCTCATGCAACTTCCTTGTGGTGCGGCAAGGAAAAACGTGAACATCTCTGTCGTGCGAAGGGCATAGCTTCGGTTTGGTCCAGTATAGAAAAGAAATAAATGTATATTTGAGACGCGCTAATGGTCCCGGACTCGGTGGTATACCTACCTTGGTACCGGATGTCTTAGGCCTCGTACCGCACTGAATTAATATAATTTTAATGCAGTGCGGAACGAGGCTAAAACGTCCCATATCCTCCCGGACCTCGTACCGCACCCAACGCGAGCTTCCCGCGACTAGTGTTGTGCATCACGTCGATTGGAGAGCACGTCCTTTTACATCGCCGAACATGTCTAAACGATGTCGGAAGAAGTTAATTTAAAAAAAAAAAGTTCTAATAAGTGTATTTTTAAAGCCCGAGGCAGAATACATAGGATAGTTTCTTTTCTACTTCTGGTTTTCTTTTTTTTCTATTCTGTGAACCGCATTATGATTTTCACACAAAAATAGATAAACGTCGTTGCGTCGATATTATTTTTCCCATCACTAATCTTAGCGAAAATTTACCCTATTTCAGTGCGTTACGAGGTGTATAAGATCCCATATTTTGTTTTGCCAATAATTCCTAAACTAGTTATCAGATCTCGGGGCGACGGTAGATTAGGGTTCATCAATTCACTGTCTATATCGATAAGGACCAAATTTTTCATTTATCTTTGATTTCGCGGCAGAAAATGGATTTTAGTCTGTTAAAGGAGGTGGGGTCTAATAGACCGCGTGTCGCCCTAACGTCTGGTCAAGGTGCGGGCCGATAATACCTCGTGCCGCAGGAACGGAAAGTTTGCAAAAATTGGTGCCGCAGCTAACGTGTTAAGTAGTGTAAATAGTGTAGAAACAATAGTGATAATAAATTCTCTGTGGCTTAAAATAATTTTTGAGTACAGTAATTTGACAGATCTGTCAAATTATAATGAACTGAACTGCAATTGCATCAAGATAATAAATGAAGATCGGGAAAATGGAATTAAATTGCTATCTCTCCTAAGTTTAATTTATTTTTAAAATATAAAATTTTGATTTAAGTTTATTCTCAATACGCTAAAGTAAACAATGGTACGTTTCATTTTAAAATTGCTCTAATACTTTTATTTTGGTAAAAAAAAATACCGGGAAGATTGCACGCGCGGATTACGCGCGAGACAATCGGTCGCGTGCGGCGTTAGCCCCCACATAACGGCTTGAATGTAAGACGCGCAAATAGATAAAGGCTAGATTGTAATCTAGATACTAATATTACGAAGAGGAAAGATTTGATTTTTTGTTTGTTTGAAATGAATAGGCTCCGAAACTTCTAGACCGATTTAAAAAATTCTTTCACCGTTGGAAAGCTTAGTTTTCTAGGAGTAACATAGGCTACTTTTTATCCCGGGAAAAATAATGGGTCCCACGGGAAAGACCACGGGAGCGAAGCCACGGGCAAATTTATGAATAAAAACATTTTTTTTTAAAGAAAAATACCATCAATACTCAAACAAACACACAAACACAAACAAACACACAAACAAGCAAACACATACATTCCAACTTTTATGCAAGTTATTGGTGTGTATCTACTGTGTATATTCATACATTATGTAAGTGTGGTTCCCGTTAATGCAAAGTTTACAAAATTTTCATAAGTTCCGCTCGTTTGTAGCGTGTTAAATACCTGCTTGATGAGTTAGGATATTAGTTGTGATGAGAAACATAGATGATAACTTTAATTACTTGCTAAGATTTAAAACTTTAAATGGAATAGTGCGCTCATAAGTAGTTGTGCGTGCTTAGAGTACTTAGATACATTGACTTCCTGAATGTGAAAATAAAGCTGCAGATCATCTATTAAAGAGGATGAAAGGGGTTTTGAGTTTAGGGGGAGATCTTTGGAATTACTGACCCATGCCGAAAATTCAATGACTAATGGGAAGCTACAGTATTACCGAGTGTCATAGGCAGTTCATGTTAAAACAAGAAATTTCACGCCGACGAAGTAGTAAGCAGAAGGGTTAATAAAAAATGAGGGTTGTATTAGCTGAAGATCAAAATAAAATAAGATCGGATTTTTATTGGGCTCTTGTGATACAGGAACTCCTGGCTACACAAATGTTTGTATCTTAAAAAAACATATAGCTGTAGCGTCTCCCACCGCATATCAAAAGTATCACGTAACCTAAGTATTCCGTATTCTTACAGGTCAGCAATAACGATATTCCCTCAACGCACTGACGGCCGACATGACTACAGGATATGGAACCCGCAGCTCATTAGCTACGCTGGGTACCGCTTGCCTGACGGTTCTATACTTGGTGACCCTGGACGCTTGGAGTTTACTGAGGTAAATAACCCCGTGATAAACCGTCATGCCGGCCGGGATTACCCTAGGGGGTAGGCTGAGGACTTAAGATTTTTTTTTTTCGTAAAACTTACAGCAAGGCAGGCACAAAATTTAGATATAATAACATGATGATGGCCAATTACAAGTTTTCGCAGATAGCTTGTAAAGAAATTAGAGTTAATTAAACACTTAGCAGTAGAAGTGTTACATTCGCGTTTTCAATATTATTATGTACTTAAGTGCCATGTTAAGCTATGGAAAAAGTAGGTGCAAAAAGTCTTTTTAAATTAAAACACGCTAGTATTAAAAAGATGTCGCGGCAAATTCGTGAATGGGCCGTATCAACTTCCTGGCAAGTTTCATTGTACATTGTACATTTGTGATAGTAAAACCGTTTTTTTTAAGGCTGGGAAATCATCCAATTCCTTCTCGCGCTCTGAGTGGAGCGGAAGGGTGTGTCAGACTTTTACTGACTAAAACCCATCCACGTTCCTTCCTTAGCCCTTTATATTCCGGGGTAGCGGTAACCCTTTCGGACAATCCCGCTTACTACTCGTAAAACCGTTCCCTACAGGAGATTTTAATATAATCGTAGATTTATAGTTAGTAGAGATCGTTGACTACAAACATCGATCACTAATAAAGAACTAGATACACAATCTCATACAAAAGTTCTCTTAAAAATGTCGCCAATTGTGTTTAGGTAAAATAAATCTATATTAATGTAATTTCAACCTTACCTGCAAGGTTTAAAGCCGTATTCACAAAGCTATTGCAAAAAGCAATAAAATTTTACGACCGGTACTCGCTGCTCAACATACATC
The DNA here is from genome assembly GCA_951799385.1 of Hyppa rectilinea. Taxonomy (NCBI): domain Eukaryota; kingdom Metazoa; phylum Arthropoda; class Insecta; order Lepidoptera; family Noctuidae; genus Hyppa; species Hyppa rectilinea. The sequence goes on along the minus strand of OX637308.1, from coordinate 15,298,817 downwards.
AAAACAATTTCAACCTTATACGCATGCTTTAAAGTAACAATTACTAAGTGTCAAAAAAAAGTAATAAAATTTTACAACCGAGGCTCGCCACTAGCACAAGGAACGAGTGGAGACGAACCAGAACAATATTTTTTGTTTGTACTGTAAATTATTATGTATGGTATTTTAACATACTTCAAAAAAAGGAGGAGGTTACTCAATGCGTCGCGTATTTATAATTTATTTTTTATTTTTATGTTGCACACCACCCATAAGTCGAAGACGAATCGACCGATTGAGATGATTCATTACATTAGGTTTGTTCCCAAGTTTGTCCTGTTTACATCTAATCCTCGTTCTGATGATGGAATCTACTAGGAATGTAGGCAACGCCTTAAATATTAAAGGCAATTAGCGATTTTGGTATTTTTAGATAAATCAGAACTTTACATTCAGAAAATATAAATTAGTGAGGAAGAATATACAAAAATCAAAGAATATTATTGTCCCAATTTTTTGACATATTGTTCATAATAAATTACAAATGTCGATAAAAAGAAATACTTCGGATCGAAGAATTCTTCGGATCTTTGACGTGCTGTAACTGATATCCATTCTCCACACCTCACTGGATCACGAGGAAAGCTAAAAATAATTGAATATTTTCAAAGTCCCGACTAAACAACCACAAAAAAATATTGGGAATATCAAAAAACCCGACTGATAAAAAACAACTAACAAGTTCCAAACAAGTCACTTTTCAAGTAGTCTTATGCAGTTAGTGGCAGTTATTTTAGGTCAATTATTCATACATAGGCTAATAAACACATAACCCTCCCTTGCATCGCGCAGTCAGGTAAATGAAAACAAAAATCAAATCTCGCATTAAAAAAAATAAGAACTATAATAGCGTCTCCAACAAATGGAACAGAGTCAACGCGGATAACCCAAACAATTTAAGTGGACATGCGTAAATATGATTAATACGTTTAGTAAGAGTCTTTACAATTGAGCTGCATTATATCGCCTGCCATTTGTTACGACTTAATTTAAAATAAAGTTTTTACGATGATTTCTTGAAAAAATATTAGTATTTACAATACAATGTTAACAATTATATAATGATAATATTAATACTTAGCAAAAATAAGAAACTCCATCCTTTTTTAGCGTCCTAGACGTGTGATTTTTGCAGTTTTTAAACGAGCACTGAGACATGTTTACCGTCGGAGCGTTCGAATGCTACTAGATGAAAAGACCACCCAAATGTTCAATTGGGTGGTCATTCGGTGAGGACATTTTTTGACGCTGATTGTGTATCTAGTTCTTTATTAGTGATCGATGACTACAAAACATAATGCCTCACGACAAAAGTTAATGACGATACTACAAAAAAGTCTTCGATTTTCCTCAGTAAACACACATGACTTGCTAAAACCAGCAATACAAAACAATTTAATAACATTATACAACCTATTAAATAATAATACATTCCATATGATATTTTAAAACTTGATTTGTACGTAACATTCAAGAAAACCAGTTTATATCCAAAGTTTGAACATAATATTGTGATATTGCATAGCATAGGGTCTGTTCGACTAAATAATTGAATGTTTCGAGGAATGAAATATTGATATGATGTCAATTAGGTAATTATCATGCATTCGATGATTAATGGATTAAATTGATCACGTTATTAATTAAACACTCATTAATAAGCGTATTCATTTGAATATGAGTAACATTATTAACATCACGAATTGCTACCTCGAAGGATTGGGTAGAGGTGTAACTATAGTACAGACGCCAGCACATCAAGCTATCCCTAACCGTCAAATTTTCTCAATTAAAAATGAACCTTATGTCTTTGCAATAGACTTGAAATACTATCAAAGAAATTTGACAGATTGTGGTAACTTGATGTGCTGGCCTCTGTCTATTCACATATCTCCAGTTATGTTTAAGTCCCTGTCTATTGTCTGGTAATTAGTACTATTATGTAATATACATTCATACTATTTTAAATAGTACAAAGAACTTAGATCATGATATTCATGACCTGAGTACGACAGACCGATTTGGCTATTATTGTTTTATTTTAAAATGTTCGTAATGGTCAGAATAAGTTTTTGTGATACGCGAAATACGATTTTGTACGTAGAATTTCGAACACCACTCTTTTATACAAAACAATAGCTTTTAATGGAAAAACAAATAGGTAATATAAATTCACGGAAAATTGCAATAAATCGGGAAAAACAGAAAGGTTTTTTCCATGGATTCTATGTTTAAATTATTCGAATGTGAACAAAACAACACGTGGGGCCAGCTAGTTTAAATTTTAAATGAATTCGTATATCAAATGTATAGCCAATATAACCCAGAAACAAAAATAGGTAACCAAACAAACCAGCTTAACATTTCAGGGCTGTTACATTTTTACATAATATTTAAGTTGGGCCCAGATCATACGGCGCCACACAACTGCAACTAACTTGTTTTGAAATTATTAGTTTGAATCCAGTTTCAATCGTTTTCCACACACGCCACAACCTCACAATCATTTCAATCATAACTTCTAAGCAAAATTTAACGTTTTGGAGATAACACTGCGCCAAACCCGATGAAACGCAAATATGAGTTTCATGCACGCCGGTTCCAATGCAACTGATTTGCAATGCGTTTTGAACCGGTTTCAAAATGGTCGCGTCATGTGCGGTCTCTCAAGGGAGTCAATGGAATGAACTCAAATGAAACTCAAAAGTAACTAGACGTTGCAGTTGCGTTGCGCCGTATGTGCTGGGTCTTAGCCACGCATATCAAAAGCAGTTGTGATTATTTCATAACTTTATTACGTTTATAGGTATGCCTAGGGTTAGGATGGAAGCCGAAAGAAAAGACTGCATGGGACATACTACCATTAGTACTGTCAGCTGATGGCAAAGATCCGGAGTACTTCGACATTCCTAGAGAAATTATAATGGAAGTGCGAATGGACCACCCCAAGTAAGTAAAACTCTGCGAAAGTAAAATTCTGCAAAAATCTCTCCGTAAAAATTAATATGAAGTGGGCTTAAAGTGAGCTGTCATTGCACCTGCTACCTACACAACAACAACAACAACTAATTGTGTTGGTATAACAATGACAGTTCACTTCAAGCTCACTTCAACTCAGTTTTCACTGCGAGATTTTTACAGAATAGCACCGCTGTGGGATGACAGCTCACTTCACCTAACTTTTCATGTCGGTCGATTCTGTAATAATCTCACCGTGAAAACTTTGCTGAAGTGAGAGTGAAGTGAGCTGTCATTCCGATTTTTTGACACTATTGACAGCTCTCTTTAAACTTACTTCACCTAAGTTATCACAGTGAGATTTTTACAGAATACCACTAGTGGTCCGATTTTCTAGACCGGCTGCAGTAGGTTTTTGTCTACTTTAAAAATACCTAATCTGCAATCTTTATTTGAACCATAAATAGCTTCCCGTAATAAGGGTTAAATGGGAAAGCAAAGACAAGGTAGATAACTTTGTCTTGTTTTTTTTTCGTTTCTCATTTTAATCTGTCTTTTTTGTGTTTTTTTTTCTATTTTACTTATAACTTTCTTCACAATGTATGTGTAATGTATGTATATGTTGGTATTGTTACAAATGTAGTGACTTAATATGATATACGACTTATGTCAAATTAGAGTTCGTCAGAGAAACGAGAAATAAGACATCAAACTAAATCAAACCTGTTTTCAGTTACGACTGGTTCCAAGACCTTGGTTTACGCTGGTACGCTTTGCCTGCCGTCTCTGGTATGAGGATGGACTGTGGTGGCTTGGAGTTCACTGCGACCGCCTTCAATGGTTGGTACATGGGCACTGAGATTGGCTGCAGGAACTTCTGTGATAGCAACCGATTTAACATTCTGGAGGTGAGTACTACTGTTATTGTTTTGGTCTTATGATAATCAGCCGTTATCAGCCTATAATGTTCCCACTGGAACACAAGCCTCATCTCGGAAGGGGAGAGTGGGTTATAATCCACCACACGGGCCCAGTAGGTACGGAGTGGATGTCACATGACTTCCAATTTTTGGTTTTAGGACATGCCATTCCTTATTATGTTTTCCTTTAGCGTATTGAGAGCAGTGGTGATGAAATTAAATACACAAAGTAAAGTGCCCGTCTAGGTTCGAACTCACTACCCACTTAAGTTGGTACCAATACCACTGTGCCATCACTGCTCTTACTTGGACTTAATATCATTTAATAAACGGCCAACAAGTAGAAGATAATTGTTCGTCTTTGGTGAGCCGTAAAATTTGCCAAAATGTAGGGTTTGTTTCTCAACATCTTGCTGCAAGTAAATTCAACGGCATTCACATTTGCTGTTGTAAAATGTCCTACTGAATAACTTCCACGGTTAATTTTTATACTATAAAGCGCAAATTTAACATGAATACTTCATTTGCAGTCCGTGGCCATGAAAATGGGCTTAGACACAAACATGACGGTGTCCTTATGGAAGGACAAAGCACTAGTAGAAGTGAACATAGCAGTGCTGTACAGTTACCATAGAGACAACGTGTCTATAGTAGACCACCACTCAGCATCGGAGCAGTTCATGAAACATATGGAAAATGAGAGCCGAGTCCGGTAAGTACTGTCAAAAGTCAAAGTCAAAGTCAAAACATTTATTTCAAATAGGCACAAGAAAGGCACTTTTGAACGTCAAAAATGAACAAGAAATAGAATTGATTCTAGTCGCCCCTTCCAAAAGGTAGTTTCGTGTGGAGAAGAATGGGCAAGAAACTCCACCGTTACTCTTTTAAAATATTTCACAATGTTTTGTATACATGTATTATAATATTATAATATGTAAAGACGATGCACCCAGAATAAAAACAATACACCAAAAAGGTGAAAAGAAAAACGCATGTAGCAGTGGAAAATAAACTTAATTATGTCATAAGTACATGGTGCTCACATATTTACAAACATTCTAAAAGTTAACAATAATAAATTAATCAATGTGTGAGATGTTATTCCAATATAATAAAATAATATGGTACAAATTATAAATTATTACCTAATTTACTTAGCAATCAGTTTGATTTTATCTAGACACTAGATTGTCCTGTGGAGCAGGACCAGCATGTTTCCAAGCATCCTTATCTTTGATATAACCCTCTAATTTGTAATAAGCTTGTTTACAAAGTGTAGTTTTAATATGAGTTTTAAATTTTCTTTCATTTAATTGCAGTATGTCACAAGGTATTTTGTTGTAACATTTAACACAGAACCCCATAAAAGATGTATGTACTTTGGACAATCTGAAAAATGGTTGAACTTACTGTAAAAACCAGATGGGTCTTCATCTTCGTCTCATGGAAGTAATGTATCGTGTCTTTGTGTAAGGTTCCAAAAGACTTTTAGTTAGTTATTACTTTATGAATACATCAGCTCAGTACTGACAGAGTCCACATCATTTAAACTTTTTTTTTATTAAAACCAATCAAAATATTGTAATCATTTTGAAAGGTCGAATGCTGCCAGTTATTCCGGTGCCGGTTCCACATAAGGTTTCACCTAACTTAAATCAATTTACCACACATAGTTTTGTAGGCGTCGATGTGTGGATTCGGAAATGGAGTCTTTCAAATGGATTTACCTAGCGTAGGTTACTGAGACTGAACGTGGATAGAATAGAATAGAATACCTACTCTTTATTATGCACACCATAGAAATTATAGATGTAAATTTGGAGAATTATACAATAATTGGTATTTTAACAAGAAAACATTTTCAGCGATCATTTTTATTCTCTTCTTTTCGTGTGGTTAGTGACTTAAACCTGGTGTCAGAGTTTTTAAGCTGCCCATGGGCCTCTGACTTAGCTTCACATGCAGTTGAGAAATATCTCTCAGACATGTTGGTTTCCTCATGATGTTTTCCTTCACCGTTTTATAAGCAAGTAATAATTATACAATACGCACATGAATCCGTAAAACCAGAGGTGCGTGATCATTTTTATTAATATTAAAAGACCGCTTATTTTGACACCCTGTATAATTTCCAAATCTTCTAATTATATATTTTATTTTAAATGGTGTACTTCCATTGTTGCCTTTTTTCAGGGGAGGTTGTCCATCAGACTGGATTTGGATCGTCCCACCAATGTCTTCGTCTTTGACTCCAGTGTTCCATCAAGAAATGGCGTTATACTACCTCAGACCTTCGTATGATTATCAGGTAAGAACTAGCATCAAAATCTTAACTAAAATGATATTATAAATGCAAAAGTTAGAATATAATATACAATGTGGAGAAAACAATACGACCATGAAAGAAAACACTGACTATACTGATGAACAGGAGTACTTTGGAACTATCAAATAAATCCTAAAACCGAAATTTGAAAAATGTTTTTTCTCAAACAAACTATATCATAGTGACGGGCCGCCTATGAGTTTTGCCAATCTTTGACTAGCTATAGTGACTAAACTATTGAATAAACCGGGTTATTTTTCAATGACCGGCCAAATTTTCGCAGGGTGTTCTACCCATAAATATGAACAACTTTCACTATGGGACCAACCCTGAAATCACGAAAAAAAAATAAGCTGTTTCACACATTTTAGTCGAGTAGGTATTCATATTTTGTAGGAAACAGCTGATTTTTTTTGGCCGGTCATTGAAAAATAACCCGGTATTTGATTGAATTTTCGTATGCAGGCTGGGGACAGCATTAAATATATGCAGTTTAATATAAGATCGTTTTGTAGTCTCCATTTTGTATGTAAAAATCCTTAGCTGACTTCTTCTGCTCATAATCTACCTCTGTGCCAAATTGCATCTTCGTAGGTTTTAGTTTTTGAGAGTTCCTGTTTATTCAGTGGGTGAATGTATGAATTAGTGGTCTGTCTGTTTTATAGAATATACCAATTTTCGAGCAATGTCTACTTCTTTCTAAGCGATGATCAGTCCTAATCTAGCTAAATCTAGATCAGTAGTAAATAAATCTTCATATACATATAAAGCCGTTCATACTCGCAGCCGGTATCCAGATTGTTGTGTTAATCCCGAATCATTACTCATCTTCCTCGCCGTTTCCCAATTATTCGAGGTCGGGCCATGGGTCGAGACACTTGAGATCATTCCTAACGTAACTTGACACTAGCCGTAAATTCTTCAATAAATTCAAAACACTCGGAATATTATTGACCTTGTCACATTGAATTATTTAAAAAAAAGGGGTAAGATTTAAAAAATCAAGTCCTTTTTTGTTTTTGAATGAAGTGTTGGGCAGTTTAGAGGAGCTCAAGGTTATAACAGCCGTCGATCTATCAGGTGAAGCAGATCTAGCAGGGGTTGGTCAGTAGATGGGTCCATCATTACATACCATGTCTCCGTATCTCGGACAATCTCGGTTGTTAGAAGCCCCAGCCTTACTAAGGGCTATCGTATATCCAGTTAATGGGTTATGGAAGTCAGACAGTCAGTCACTCCATATAAAATGATAGTTTGATAGGAAGCTGACCCCAACATAGTTAAGGAAAAACAAGGCAAATTGCAGTTGTTTAATTTCAAACTGTTACAATAATGTTTGCGTCAATGTTGATTTAGGTATTTCCAAATATCCAATTGAATAACATGTATAAAGAAGGATTTATACGTTTATTTACCAGGAACCTGCATGGAAGACCCACCAATGGACCAAATCCGACGGAGTGAAGACCGTACACAGAAAGTTCCACTTTAAGCAGATTGCTCGCGCCGTCAAGTTCACTTCTAAACTGTTCGGGCGAGCCCTCTCTAAGCGCATCAAGGCAACAATTTTGTACGCCACCGAGACAGGCAAATCTGAACAGTATGCCAAGGAGTTAGGGACGCTTCTTGGACACGCTTTTAATGCACAGGTAAGTTTTTATTCCGTTATTTAAATAAGGATGAGTTAAAGTTGTGTAAAGCATTTTGTTATTCTTAAATTGGATGGTTTGAGGTAACTGAGGCAATATTTGTTCTTTTTACTGGTGATTTGTGTATATCACCAGTAGCGTATCTACCATTTTTCGACGGTTGTTGTTGTTGTTTAGGCTTAAAAACAAAAAGAGCCCATCAAAAAAAGGATTGAAGTAATTTAACTCATTCGGCCGTATTTCAAAACAAGGTGTAGCTTTAGATCCGGGCTTAAACCATCGAACTATAATTGAATTACGAACTGTACTTCGACTACGTTAAAGTTCTAATTACGAAAACTGTTATCAAATCAGACTTTTAAATTGTCAATTTTGTATTAAGAACATTAATTTGCTTAGAATTAGAATTATCAAAGGTCTTGGATTAGAATTAGAACTCCTTTTTTAATACGACGGAATAAGTTCAAAGTTTTTCCAAACGTTTGTACAAATTATCAGAGATACAAGTTATAATATCAGATAAGGTGAGATGGACAGTCGCTCCATGTAAAATACTGGTATTCAGCTGCATCCAGTTAGACTGGAAGCCGACCCAAATATAGTTGGGAAAAGGCTAGGCAGATTGATTGACAAGTAATAATTTCATTTTCACAGGTCCAATGTATGTCGGAATACGATATGTTCTCAATAGAACACGAAACTCTTCTACTGATTGTAACATCAACATTCGGTAATGGGGAGCCACCGGCCAACGGAGTGGTACGTACAATGGCATATAATTCAAAACCAAGAAAAAAAACATAGAGTGAAACAAACATAAACACGATTATATTTTTCAGGACTTTGCCGAACATCTAGTCCAAATGCTGAACGCTGAAAAGGAAAACCAAGAAGACATAATGGACTTCAACTCAGCGTAAGAATTGTTTTTGGATAATTTATTTTTTTGTTCATTTATTTATTCATTTATTGATTATTAGGCTCTTCAACAATGTGTACACTGTTACTTTATAATATATACATCGCAAAGTTAAGCCGCATTACTTATAGAGGAGTACGACATACATTACATTATGCGCAGATAGTTACACAATATTTTACTAAGAGCTAATTAAGTAAGTTAAATTAAAATACAAGATATTATCTAGGTAGGTTAAATTAGTTTGGATTAAATTTTATAAGTGATTTTTTATGACCAGTCGGTCGATTCAGTTAAAATCTGACCGTGAAAACGTAGAAGTCAGCTGTCGTTCCACCCAATGCTAGGGATCGACACTACGGACAGCTGAATTTATACGCACTGCACCTACGATTTCACTGTGATATTATATTACAGAATAGCATTACAGCTTAAGTGAATCCTCCAACCAGCCCGCGAAATTCAAATTTTCTTAAGTTTTTTGCAATTTGCAGGCCAGTGATAGGTTGTATGTTGATGAACATTTGATTCGCGGCTGTAAAACGTATGTAGTTACAGAATTATATATATATATTCCATATTACAGAATTATAATCATTAAAATCATTAATACAACCCTCCGAGCTCATAAAGGTTCCGGAATGACTTTGACCTTGTAAAAAGTCATTTTTACACCTTTATGAGCTCGGAGGGTTGTATTAACGATTTTGATGATTATAATTCTGTAATATGGAATATGGATAATAGATTTCATTTAAGTGACAAGCGGCAAGCGAGGCTTTTTTCAGAGCAGAGAGAGAGAGAGAGAAAATCTTTAAAAGACAAAACTACCGTGTTTCTTTTGCAAAAGTACTCATCAACAATTGTATTGCAGAGGTTTCAAGACACCAAAGTCTCCAAACAGATCATTGTTAAGAACCAATAGCGTTCTTGGGTCAAATATGGATTACAACCGGCAGTTGACACGACTGGAGTCCACCAAAAGTAAGTCCATCGCTTTCAAATTTAAATTTATTTATTTATAATCAATTTTACAATAAAACTTGATGCTGAAATCTCTAAATGAGACATTTGTCCATATCTTGGGGATCGGAACTTGAACATTTAGGTGGGTTTACTAAATTGGTTACCATAAAACACGAAATATTAAAAATATAAAAAAAGATATACACTGTCATCACTTCATCAGCGTGAGATCAGGTAGATAAGATAACAATATTATTTTGTATAACAAAATTATATACCTACTATAAAATTAATATATTATTGTTATCTGAACTAAATATAATTAAATAGAAAACAAATAAATAAAAAAATGTAGAGTGTAAGTGTGAGTATGTGTTTTCCAATTTCTCAGAATTTTTTCCATGAGGAAGATTTTCAGGCGTGTAATGACGTTTACAGGTGTGGTAATGGTACCACCGTGCAGAGTTAACAACTTTCTTCCAATCATGAATTTCTAGGATATAGTACTTATACCAAGCCCGCAACTACAAATTCTGTAGGTACAACGAAGTAAATGCTGGGAAACGTGTTTCATTTTTGTCGCAAGCAAAACTTTGCGCTTATTAGATGCATGCAACAGTGCAAGGATCGTGATAGTATTTAAAATTTAGTTTTAACATTTAAAACTTGTTTTCATAAAAAAAAAACAAATAACGTTCTAATTTTAACCTTCATCTCGAAAAACGGAAAAAGTCCATACAACAAAAAAAATATGATTGGAAGAACCAGTGACTCTCGACTTTTTTACGTACAGGATTTACAATGTTACCATTAGTAATTATATTTCATTTTTAGGTGCCGTTACAGCAGCATCTTCTGTAGAACACATAGCTCCATTGAGCAACGTACGCTTCGCAGTATTCGGCCTTGGATCTAGTGCCTATCCGAAGTTCTGTAACTTTGGCAAATTCATAGACAACATACTTGGCAACTTGGGTGGTGAGAGAATCATGGACTTGTGTTGTGGAGATGAAATGTATGGATTAGAACAGAGGTTTCGCTCTTGGTCGTCGGAAATATTTCAAGTAAATAAATCTTTAATATTCTCTTGTTTTATGCCAATTGTTGACGCAGCATATCTTCTTCACGTGACGACTCCCGACTACCGTAGGCGAGGGCCTGAGGACGGTGAGTAATGTGCAGCTTACCGTCTGATCAGGACCGAGCCCGTCCCGGGGCGCGTTCGTGTTCCACGCGCGCCTCCAGACATATCGAGCACCATGGAAGGGACCTGTTAGGGCTGATAACTGTCGGGTCAAACTGTCCGATGGAGTAATCGCTATCCCAGAACTCACAAGGCTAAGGAAAGAACACGTTTAGGTTTTAGTCAGTAAAAGTCTGATACTCCCTTCCGCTCTACCCAGCGGGAGGAGTCATTTAATGATTTCCCATACTTAAGAATGGGTAGACACGGGCCTCTTCTATTCGAGGGCTAGGCTATAATCTACCGCGCATACCGAGTGCGGGTTGAAAGATGTCACAAATGACTCTTATTTAATGATTTCCCATCCTTAAAAAAACATATCCCCTCCTACTTAATTCAAACATTGGAAATAATGAAATATTGATTTTCAGGAATCATGTAAAACATTCTGCTTAGATGAGAGCGATATGGTCAGAAATGCGCAAAATTCCTTATGTATAATACCAGCTACGGAAGAAACTGTAAGATTCGGCAAACCATCTACAGAATTACCTCTAATTAACGCACTAGAAGCAGCGTTTAGAAAACAGCTGGTAACTTACAAAGTTAAAGAAAGCAAAACATTAGTGCAGCATTCAGAAACAAATGCTGAGACTGTCTTTGTTGATCTGGAGCCCGAGGTAAGAATGATTTGATTTTGATACGTGATGTAATTATGTTAGTTTAAACGTACTTCCTTTGGTACTAATATAACTAATATAGCCTAATAAGCGGTTATAAAAATGCTTTGATATGCGAGAGGTACAAAATTATTAGCCTATAGACTTAACACTGACCTTTTCTTAAAAAACATCTTATTAACTACTTATGTGATTTGAAACCGCATTTACAAAAACTTATTAATTATACAACTTTACTTTTTAGAGTGAAATAAAATACGTCCCCGGCGACCACATCGGTGTGATGGCTGTGAACCAAAAAGATATCGTAGATGCAGTGCTAGACAGACTGAAGGGCGTTGAAGAACTGGACAAAATAGTACAACTCCAAGTCATGAAGGAAACATTAACGCCAACAGGTAAAAGAAACTATAATAACACTTTAAATGTCAATGTTGATAAAACTGGTATCATAAAACTATTTTCGAATGACGCAGACGGCAAAGGAATGCTTGTATTTGCATAAAACTGGTTTTGTCTCAAATATGATGTCGAAGGAATCTAAATAATAAGGGACAAAAACTTAAACTGTTATAGCATGCGTCTAGTAATTATGGAACTTCAAACAAATTCCCATTTAAGACTGTGAATTTATTATTTTACTAGTATAAGGTATACTAATTTGCAAAAGAAGTCGAACATTTGTTTTCTTGTATAACATTGATGTGATGATTGGTAGTACTGGAAAAAATAAAGAAAAAAAAAATATGTTAAAAGAGTTTGACTAACAAGGAGTGTTATTGTAGGTACCGTGAAAGCTTGGGAGAGGTACGAACGATTACCGCCAGCGACTATTCGAAACATCTACACAAGATTTCTGGACATCACAACGCCACCTACGACAAAAGTACTAAAATACCTCGCGGAGTCATGTACTGATGAGGCGGAAGCTGATCAGATAAATGAACTCGTTACGGTAAGGTTAATAAACATAAGTTAACAATTTTGAGACGATTATAATCGTGTTTGGAACTGGTTTCCTTGAACATTAAGTTGAATGATGGTATCATAATATCATCTAAATAAATTATTCATCACATCTGTAGATTTTATACATTGGTTTTTAATTTTATCGGTTTAGCATCATTGAAACATATTTTATTACACTGCTTAAACTTACATTTAACTTTTCAGGATTCAAACAAATACCACGACTGGGTTAGCTTTCACTATCCCCATCTGGCTGAAGTTTTCGACCAGTTCCCGTCATGTAGACCGCAAGCATCGTTGCTGGCTACGCTACTGAGTCCCTTGCAGCCAAGATTTTATTCCATATCTTCGTCACTTTTGGCTCACCCTCAAAGTGTCCACGTCACTGTTGCGGTTGTTGTTTATAGAACTCAGAGTAAGTACCTAACTTTTTTAATATTTTAAAATGCATCCACAGATACCAAAATGTGGGCCAGTTGATGTTCATAAAAGATCCTTTAATTTTCTCCCAAGAAACTTGTACGATGTCGCAATTCCTAGCGCACAAAGCTAATCCAGTAGTCTTTATTACCATTTTCCTTTGTAAACTTTAGTGTCGTAATGGGCTGCATTCTCGACGTATGTCAACGATACCCGTGGCACCCACTTAACCTTTTACCACAGTGTACAGACGCCAGCACATCAAGCTATACCAAAGTGTTAAATATTCCCAATCAAACATGAACCTTACACTTTTGTAATAAAGTTGAAAATCTATCAAAGAAATTTGACAGATTGGGGTAGCTTGATGTGCTGGCCTCTGTACATGAATATAAGCCCTTATATATCTAAATTCAGTTTTATTTGTTGTGTTTACAATATCGCGTTTGCTTGAATTTCAGATGGCAAAGGGCCCTTACACTACGGTGTTTGCTCAACATATCTCAAAAATCTAAAACCCGGTGATGAAGTCCTAGCATTTATCAGATAGTAAGTATTTCTTTAAGGTTTTTATAATTTCCTGCTCTAAATTCTAACTAGCGATGCCTAACTCGATGTGCTATTTGCAGCAAACCAAGCTTCCACATGCCTAAAGACATATCAGCACCGCTTATCCTAGTCGGTCCTGGAACTGGCATTGCACCGTTTAGAGGATTCTGGCACCACAGGAGACATTTGATTGAGAAGTTGGTGTCTCATAACCCTGGACCTGTATGGCTGTTCTTTGGGTGCCGATACAAGGGAATGGAATTGTACAAGGAAGAGAAAGAAACAGCATTAATGGAAGGTGTACTTCACAAAGCACAGTTGGCTTTGTCAAGGGAAGAAGGTGCAAATAAAGTAAGTTTGTATTCTTCTTCATTTCGTGTGGTTAGTGACTAACCTGGTGTCAGAGTTTTTATGCTGCCCATAGGCCTCTGACTTAGCTTCACATGCTGTTGAGAAATATCTCTCAGACATCCTGGTTACCACACGATGTTTTCCTTCACCGATTTTTAAGCAAGTGATAATTATACAATACGCACATGAATCAGTAAAATGGAGGTTCGAACGCGAGACCAAAGACTTGGCAGTCCGACGGTCACACCACTAGGCTAGGCTAGATTAGGATTAAATAATAACCGTGCCTCCAAAATACATATTGAAATGTAGAATAAAAAAGTTGCAATTTTGTTTTACATAATCAATTTGTTTGACAAACTTGGAACATACATTCCCAGACTCCTAAATTGAATCACAATGTGCCATGCAAGCTGGTTCCAATCTATATACATTGTTGGACAAATTATTATTTTTTTCAATTTTTTCTCCATCTATCAGAAATACGTCCAAGCCTTGATGGAAGACGAAGGAGCAGAGATGACCCGACTACTGATTGAAGAACATGGCCACTTCTACGTGTGCGGTGATTGTAAAATGGCGGACGATGTTGAACAAAAACTTGAAGAAATCATTCAGAAACACAGTGGTATGACAGAGGAGGAAGCAAAAGAATTTGTCGTCGATTTACGGGTAAGTTATGGGACTTTTTTTTGATACCGGTGGTATTCAATTTGTGACAACGCATTGTAAGATTTGTTGAGATCTACTCCTGCATGCCCATTCACCCCGGTACATGGTGTGGACGCCAAAACATCGACCTATCCCAAGCTGTCAAATTTTTCCAATAAAAATGTTCCTTATACTTCTGTAATAAAGTTGAAAATCTATAAAAGAAATTTGACAGGTTGGGGTAACTTGATGTGCTCTGTACCGTAAATAATAATAATCATTTTTTATTTTGTTTTAATATATGAAAAAGTTTTAACAGTAATTATGTGACAGCACAAGCGTTAAAATATTAAAGTTGCTTAGAAATCATCTAATGAGTCCTTTTTTGTTTCAGAATGAAAACAGATACCACGAAGACATCTTCGGCATCACACTGCGAACTGCTGAAGTCCATAGTGCATCCAGAGAAACAGCTAAAAAGACCCGTTTAGAATCTCTTAAGTCACAGAGTTCAACTGTTTCATTAGTATAGGTTTATCATTAAAAAAAACCTTTAATAAAAAAAAAGGATTTTGAAAAGCATAGACGTTTCGTTAGAGCATTTAATGAATGTGCGGATGAAGCCTTATTTACACGATGCGATTTAATTGCCAGTGAAATACAATTACATCAAGCAACAATACAAGTTGCACCGTCAGTGTTTTAACTATACAAGTCATTTGTTGTTCCAATTTTATTTTATGCCAGATGCAAGAAACTTACGTCGTGTAGGTAAATGGGACTTATATGTCTAAAAAGATTTTGACCACGAATACGACATCTCATTGGGTATTTGACAGGGTAGTCAATAATGTTACTTTTTATGAAATGTCAAAACGCGGATTTGGTACGTGATTGGTGCATACCAATCACGTACAAATCCGCGTTTTGACATTTGTTTTGACGTCATCGTCACAGATATTTAGAATCAAATGAAATACTTATTATCATTCAATCTTTAACAATTAATATCCTCGCATAAAATTTAATTTATGTACGGTGATGGAAGTTTTTAAAAGACGAGCGGTCTTTTTCCTATGAGATTTCATATTTTATTTTTGACCGTGTCAAATAGCCAATTGGGGTTGTCGCAATGAAATGATTTTTTTATTTTGTAAATAGGATTTCACTCACTCAAAATCTAGAAATAATCTTGGTCAGAACGTGTCAAGACCACGTAGATCCGTGTTTGAAATGGTATTTTGGTCACAATGGCATGCTTAAATACTTAAGATCGTGCTAGTGTATAGGTGGCTTTAAAGTTTCAAGAAATTGTTAATCGAACGAATCATTTGTTAATTGTCCTGTTTGTATAGTAATAATTTTAATATAGTTAAGCTAGAGTTATGTAGCTCTTAAACGGGTAAGAAAATGATTGCTGAATCCAATAAACATCTGTTACATTCAACATGGTTTTTCTGCATTTGCCTGCCACGAAAAAAAAAAGTTTTCCGTGTTGGCAGAAATGATAATTATGTTGGTGTTATTATTATTATTTATAAGGTTTTATTAGACGGCAAAAATACAACATTATTTTGGATTAAAATTATTGGAAAAAAAGGATTTTGACCTTCTTTTAGATTTCTGAAAATTTAGGGAAGTTCAATCCGAATTCTATCCATTTTTAAGTAATTATTTCGAATTAAAAGCTCTACTTCTGGTTAAAATGAAAAATTAGCTGTTTAGGTATTGTTTTAAGTACCTCATCGTAAGCTAGGTATAAATAAGTATTTACCTCCACATAAAAACTTAAGGATTAAAAAATATATTTGATTTTATTTCGTTAATAATTTCTCATAATTATCAGGCACTCAATATTATTACAATAGCTCTAAGTATTTGTTTAAAATATTCTAAATAATTCAAATAGAGATAATAAAAATGCAATTAAAAAAAAAACTACAAATAAAAGACATGCATTTAAATATTTTGTTTTTATTAAATAAATTCTTCTTAAAATAAATTTTACTAATTATAAATATTAAAGTAGGTATAGGCAGGCCAGAGCATTTAAAAACGTTTACCTTTCGTTGGTTTATGTTATCCATTGATAATACAATAATAATTATAATAAAACTGTTTAATTGAGTATGAAACATAGATAGATAATAAAACGAAGATTTTTGAGAATTTACTGAAGCAAATTTTAATGTGGATCACAATTTCAAAGTTCTACCTAATATTTAAGAAGGAATATAAAATATATTTAAAAAACCAGACTGTTTTTCTTTTTTAGTGCATTGAATTATTACGCGTTATATTAGTGCGTTAGCATTCATAAGTCATGAGCGATCACAGGGATGAGAATTTTAATTTAATTTAATGCTAGTCAATCATTACTTTTCAAAAAATTCTAGTAATTTGGAAAGGTGATCGTCCCCACCATTGACCATGTGAGCAGTCAGTAGCATGATTACGGTCGAGGGTTCTATTGGTAATCTTCAGAATAGTGTAAATTTAAGAAAACGTGTTCACAGGCAGCCAATTACTCGTTATAGTGGGAGTAGTACTACTCGATTTTTGCGGTCAATTTGATACCCAGAAAAGTAAGTCTCCCTAGTCTTTTCCTAACTATGTTAGGGTCGGCTTCCAGTCTAACTGGATACAGCAGAATACCAGTATTTTACATGGAGCGACTGCCTATCTGACCTCCACAACCCAGTAACTGGGTAATACGATACCCCTTGTTAAGACTGGCTGTCAGATTTTCGGGCTTTTGGCGACTCGTAACGACTGTCACATGCACAAATGACAGCCGGGACCAACGGTTTAACGTGCTTTCCGAGGCACGGAGGAGTCTCGGAAGTCAAAGTCTCGATTTTTACACCAAGTGAAATTATTTTTTAGTAGTTGTTCGATAATCATCAGAATGAGAGTCAGCTACCGCACCCAAGGATGAATTCAAAGTTACAACACCACAAAGATTTCCCGATATTTTAATTGAGCTCAGAGCTGCGGGGAAGTTAAGAAGGTGATGATAGGAGACGAAAATGATAGATGAGAGCAAACTATTTTTATTGTATTTTCAGGCTGTATGAAATATTTTTTTCAAACTAACGCCACTCTACACGAATGCTCGCGATGGGAATCTTTTAAGACTGATTTATATGGTGCAACTAATTTGCATGCGGAGTATACCATATGGAGGAAACAATAAAAAATGTTGCACCATCTAAGCAGTACTTATACAATGCTAATAATTTTTTGCTTCAATTTTATTGTGCAGCCAAGGAACTTGCATCTTGTAAATGGGACTGTAGTACAATCAATATACCCGTCAGCTTCTTCTTCTAACGACGTGGTCATAGATTTCGATCTGGGTGTAATTGGGGGAATAGACCCTTTGCTTCGTAGTGTTTTGACCCGGGTCATGATGAGGGTCCGGGCATATGATCTTGTGGTCGTGGCGATTTTGGAAAAGTAGACCTAGTTCTGGATCCATTATGGGCTGGAATAACAGAGAAGCCTCCATAAATTATTGTCTCTTATTGCGCAGGCTTTAAGGCCATTCTTTACACTTTGGGCATATTATAGAATAAAAAAAAAAGAAAAAAAAAAGTATATTATTATTATTATAATGTCTCCCCAATAACTGATGTAGGTATGTAATCTGAAAAGTAGCTGTTTCTATCAACGAAGGTATTTGGGAATGTATCTCACATTCGCAAATGTACACACTCCACATAAAGCTATCCCCAACTGTCATATACACGGCTCGTGTAATGCCCTACGAGTCCAATATAATAATGCGTTCCGGGTAATGCTGGGGTTGCCGCGCTTCTGTAGCGCGTCGGGGATGTTTGCGGACGCACGCGTTTAGGATTTTGGTTCGCTGCTGCGTCTGCGAATCGCATCACTGATGCGTCGGGTCGAACAGCCCCAACAGCCTCGTGGCTACTATAGCCGGCAGGGTGGATGGCCCTATAATACATCACTAGATGGCGGCTCACAGACCGCAATTCAGGTATGTTAGATGATAACATAACATAGTTTTAAGTATTTTATTGTTACTAACACTATGAGTCTTGGTACTTGAAATAAATTATTATACTATGAGTCTTCGTACTTGAAATAAATTATTATTATTATTATTATATTTCCCCAATTGAAAATGAACCTTATGCTTTTGCAATAAAGTTTAAAAACTATCTAAGAATTTTGATAGACTAGGTCAACGCGATATGCTGGCATCTGTACATTCACTGTTGGTTTTCTTGAACATTGAATCCTTACTCAGAATGCTCTCTTCACCTCCCCCTTGAAACTTAAGGACATTGTCTTCTTGCTATACTTCAATAAAAAAACAAAACTCTTTACCCAACCCGGGAATCGAATCCAGGACTCAATGCTCAGCAGTAGCGTTGTAGCCACTACACCAACGAGGCAATCAGTTTGGGCTCCGTGAATACGATAGAGCTAGGGCTACGATAGAACTTAATAATACCTAAGAAACCATTTGTTTGTTTCAATTTCTTTTTAGTATTGCATATTTTTATTTTTCATAACTATAAGTAGGTACTATTTTTCTTATTTTGTCACTCACAGCGTGGTCTCCGCAAAAGAATTTTGAGGCTGTGTAGGTGACAAAAAAACTTTACCAGCGCCTACTAATATTGATTTATGTACGACCCTTTTTTTTTTCTCTGAGGGTGGGAAATCATCCCATGACATCTCCCGCTCTGGGTGGAGCGGAAGGAGTGTCAGACTGACTAAAACCTATCCATGTTCCGTAGCCCTTTATGTTCCGGGGTAGTGGTTACCCTTTCGGACAATCCCGCTTAAGTTATGTATGACCCTGGTGGACTAATTGTTGCTTTATGGTCCGATCTCACCCTTTTCCTTTCATACCATATCATAATCAGCAGATAATGTTCCCACTGCTGGTACACAGGCCTCCTCTCTGTGTGATGGGTGGGGTGTAAACCACCATGCGGGCCTATTCTGGGTGGGTAGAAGTCACGTCTTCGAATTATTGGTACTAAGACATGCCGGTTTCCTTATATCCTTCACCGTTTTGAGAGCAGTGGTGATGAGTGCCTGCCTTTTTTTTTTTTTAAGGCTTGGACATCATCCAATGACTGCTCCCGCTCTGGGTGGAGCGAAAGCGAGTGTCAGACTCTTACTGACTAAAACCCATCCATGTTCCTTCCGTAGCCCTTTATGTTTCGGGGTAGCGGTAACCCTTTCGGACAATCCCGCTTACCCGGCAGGCTTGGCCCTGAGGGGCCCCTTCACATACTGACATCTCTTTGAGGCGCGCGTGGAACATATACGCGCCGTCCGGTACGGGTCTGGTGCTGATCGGACGGTGAGTCACCCATTACTCACCGCCCGCAGGCCCGCGCCTACGGTGGCCGGGAGTCGTCACGTGGCTCCCGACGCCCGGGGCATCTCCCGCGGCGGCTGGGACGGGAGGACCTTTCTCTCTCCCATCCCGCCACCTCCTTCGCATGAGCGCCTGCCTGGGATCAACCCGGCGACCTACTACTCGTAAGTTGGGGTCGTTAGCACCACTGCCTTCTCTCATTTTCCTCTCAATTGCTCAAAACGTTTTTCTCATAAATATGACCAGAAGGCTCCGAAATAATCAAAGTTAATAATGAGGAAAGGGACTTTGGAAGGAGTTTAACGAAGCTTTTAGTGTAAAACTTTTTTTTTAACTTTTTTATCGCACTATACAAATTAATATCTTTTAATGTTCCATGAGTGTTATCACCATATCAGTTTTCTGCTTTGACTGGAGGTGTTTTTTGTGCCTTTCCTCGATGTGCTATGCAGCTATGCTGCGAGGATGTGAAAGCTAAGCTATGAAACTATGTGACCGTTTCCGCTATGTTGCGTGCTAGTAAGATGCGCTATGAAGATGCGCCGCCGCAAGGTAGTAGTGCGAGGGAAATGCGCAGCTCGAGCAATGCAATGTATCAACAGTAAGTAAGGCACGGAGAGCGGCGCTCTGCACATAGCTACACCACTCTCGACGCATCTTTAGCAACGTAGCATAGCATATAGCATATCTCTGATGGAAAAGGGAGCCTTTCCTATTCTATTGAAACGGTCAAGGCATTACCCTGACATGAGGTCGACTGTATCTATCACATGTGTAGGCTTGCTAATGTTAAATTCATAATAATTATAATCGTCTCTCATATAATAAGATATAAATAAGAAATAAATGCTGCACTAGATAGAAAAGGTAAAAACTAGTCTATTTAGTTTAAAATTCCCATTTTAGTTTCAGCATCGTATGAACGAAAAATGTCAATACTATACCAACACACAATCTCATACTATAAAGCCCAACTTTACAAACTATGCAAATATCCGCGTCAGCCCGACGTTTAGTGAATATCGAAATTGTTCGCCGAATAATCTCACAGTTTCGATTAAACTTGCCTAGTGACTTTTGTGTGACAAGCTACCACAGCGGTTTAACGGAAATACTTGAAATAAAAGACCGGTTTTAAAGTTATTTCAAGGATTTGTCGGTTTGGTTTAGTACACTTTAGCCCCTTACTGATAAATAAATAAAATAATTACACATCCTTGGACATTTCACACACCGCCATATAGTCCCAAGCCAAGCAACCTAATGCTTGTGTTATGGTAACGAGATGGCTGATAAACTACTTATATTTTTTTTTGTAAATACATACATATTATAGATAGGAAAACACGCAGACCCGGAACAAATACTTGTGGGTCGTACAAATATTTGTGCCGTGTGGGAATTGAACCCGCGACATGCTGAGCAGTAGTCAATCGCTTAACCACTGCGCCAACCGTGTCGTCAAACGACAATAAACGTATTATATCAGGTGAATAGTCACACACCGATTTCTCTCTTTCAGTCGTCAGAAATTTGATTTTTGAAGGAAGAAGACAAAGCGTTGTGTAATTATACAGATGCTATACAACGTTTATTAGTAAGGGGGTTAAAGTATATGTTGCATTATTGCAATTAGTAAAATTGCAAGCGCAAATGTTCAAGACTTCCATTAGAAACTTATTTTTCTCACGAAGCTTAAATCTCGCACACATTTCCTACAACGGCACTATTTAAGGCCCTCGTCTTTTCAAAGAGATAAATAAATTCCTCATTCGGAAGGTAGGCACTTATTGAAGATCCCTTTTTACTTTCCATTCCTCTGTAAGGCAACCTACCAACTATTTTCCTTTCCTTCTAAAAAAGCGATGTATACACTCCCCACCAAAAAATTGGAGCCCTGCAATACCTGCATGCCATCCTCGACTCAGTTTTCAGCGGGATTCACCGAAAGGGTTGCCGCTACCCCCGGAACATAAACGGCTAAAGAAGGCACATGGATGGGTGTTAGTCAGTAAGAGTCTGACACTCCCTTCCACTCCACCAAGAGCGAAAGAGGTAAAAAAAAAATCTTCGACTCATCTATTCGGCCAAAACAAAACACCTGTTGCTAGATACCTTATAATTCCTGCTAATATTGCTCCTCACAGTCCCATGTCGCCAGTGGTAGTATCCAAGGTCATTGTCTCTCGGCCACAGGGTCTTGCCATATTTAAAGAACGGGGCCCAGTTTTCAGCGATGAGTCTGTGAGCGTAGTCTATGTATCCTGATATCTCGAAGCCACCTTTCGTGAAGTGTCGAACGAAGAGTATCGACTGTGGACAAGAAGAATAGCTATTAGTTTTTATATAAGGTGTTCAAAAAAACTTTAAGAACTCGAAAATAATATGAGTTGTTCCATACATTTATGCACACGTAATTCAATAAAATGTATGGAACAGCTCATATTTTTTTTGCAATTTCAGGGTTCATCCCAGTTCATCCCAAGTTGTTCGTAACGATGAGTATAGTGCTCCCACGAAACTTTTAGAGAATTTTTTTTTAACACCTTAAATAGCAAAGTAAACCAAGAGTTGCCTATATGATTTTTTGACCGTCATGAAAATCTGTTTAAGCTGTATTGCGAAAGTTGTCAAAAACGGTTTATATCTTGACAGCCGTTATTGTCTTAAGTGAAGTTGCAAACTACGCGGCGACGACCACGACTTCGCCACAATCTTGGACAGAACTGGTCGGACCAACAGTCGTGCGGGTAAACGTTCTTCTTGATCGGAGCTTCTGCAGCCAAGATTGATCGGCGGTCGCGTGATGATTCGCAGTGTGGCCGCGTAAGCCATGAGATCCCTAATGGTATGTTACTGCGGCAGTTGATAACACTTGTAGGTCCGTTACCTGGGCCATCTGTGGGTACCTATGTGAAGTTTTCTAAGGGAAAATGGTTGAAGACTAGAAGTAAGAAGGAAGGTAGGTAAGTGTACAACATTATTTTTAGTTTGCGAAACCTGTGTATTTTGTCCAAGATGAGGAACTGAATCGATTCTAATAATTTTTACACCATGTTATATTTTTTCCCAAAAACGTTTAAAGAAGCTTACAAGTTGGACACCGATCATTATCAATGAGCGCAAGACGATGCTGGAGGTGCGAACGGCGCGCGCGCCTCCAGCAGCGTAGTGACCATGTTTTTGTACGGACAACCAGGTAACATAACAAGCCTATAACTTTGTGGTTTTTCATAAAACAATGTTGAAATTTTGTAAGTCCATAGTTCCTTTATATAAAAATACTAGACACGTGTTTCGGGTTTCGCATATATACTAAAACTAATGTTGTATAGTTTATTGAAAAAGACTATGGTCATGATCACTTCAACAAACCATAACTAATCGAGCACCTAAAAAAAGAAAATTATTGTCTTCTCATAAAGGGCCGTCAGGCAGTCTACAAAAATCCAGTTCACCTGTAGAATCCCGACTCTGTTGGCTCGCTCCCTCACAGCCAGTTCCCTGTTGAAGGAATCCTGCAAGTCTGCCCCCTCACTGACCAGCACGTAAGGCTTTGCTTTGGGATACACGATCTCGTGGATCGCAGCTCGTCGTGTGTAGAATTCTTTTTCTGTTAGAGTGTCACCGTAAGCTCTAGAAATTAAGCCAGTTATTAAGTAGGTATTATCTTTTTAATCCTTCAAATAAGTGTAGTTTTGGATCTTCTTAGGGTTCCGTACACCCTTTGTGTACGACCGTAGTACTAATATAATATGCCGTCGATAGTTTATCCGTCTGTACGGAACATAATATCTTTTTAGCCGTAATACACCTGCAGTTAAAACGAGTACGTGTTATTATAGCTCAGCGATTTCGATAAAAACGTCAATGTTTGGTTAAGTGACTAAGGTTATTAAGATATAGTTGATAGAACAGATAAAAGAATTTAAAGAAGAAGGGCCAAATTGGGTTCAAATTAGAAGGGCCTTGTGGGCGGGGCAGGCGCACTGGATTTATGAGCAAACGCATAAGCGTTGTAAATTTCTTTTTCGAAATTTCCTTTACCGGCAAACAATCGTGCTCTTATTGTGACAGCTTACAAAGTCGCAAAAAAAA
Organism: Hyppa rectilinea; assembly: GCA_951799385.1. NCBI lineage: Eukaryota > Metazoa > Arthropoda > Insecta > Lepidoptera > Noctuidae > Hyppa > Hyppa rectilinea. Next base: position 15,274,774 of record OX637308.1, on the reverse strand, counting down.
AACTCCATGAAACTATACGTTCACGGGTTTACTGCAGCTACTATGACAGATTTCTACCTTCATAAAGATATTTCCACCATCTACGAGACCCTACATGTGATGTATTAACTCAGTTATTAGTGGGTACCTGTATCCAAGAGCAGCAATAGTCCTGGCAGAAATAATGCTCCTCAAATTCCTGAGATCAGCGATTTCTATCAGCGAATCTAAATAATCTTCCCATGTATCGAAGATCAGCAACTTTCTGTCGGCTTCAACCCCCGCTGGGTATTCGTTTTTCTTCTCAGCCATCGCCATGTTTACCAGCTATATTAAAATTACTAAAAAATAAACCTTAGATAAACATCAAAAATAAAATTTTATTGCAAAAAAATTCGTATCAGAGTTTTGACAGCACCAAACGTGTGACGGCCACGGCCATAATGACACGATTACGTTTTTTTTTTAATTGGCGTATGCCATAAATCTTGTAATTATGTAGTTTTGAATAAGATGGTTACAAGTTTTTCACCTCATTACCTTGACTTTTTTTGACTAAGGACAGATTTTTCAATCGCCTGATTACTTTTATCTGAAGAATGAAAATGGCGGTTTGAGATATTTTCTATACAAAGGCTATCAAACTGTCTTTTTAAGTCTCCAAATAAGTTTCGGCTTGGTTTGGAGGAACTTGGGGCTGATTTTTCAATAGTCAGGTAAGCCTGACTATTGAAAAATCAGCCTTATGAAGTCCCATAAATTCTAGCACAACTTTTGATTCACTTCGGCGATAGCTTCTCGTCACCAACCACAATAAATCCGACATTGGGTACACTTTCATGTAAAACACAACACACTTTACATCTCTCACAAAGCTTAGGTAAGTTTAGAATCAATGCTATAAGAGACCTACTAATATTTTATGCTCGAGAGAGTATTCGATTCATATTACATTTTCATTGTGTCTCAGTATCCCTTTGCTATTTGTTTAAATATTAATATATGTCTCTTTATATTCCTGTTTCTGTAAGCTCTTTGTTATGTTAATATTTCTTGATATTTATTTATGCTTTCTTTGGTTTTTGGCTCGTGGGCCAGTAGTTTAGATTGAACGGCTGCGGGCGGAGAAATCGGTACTGTGTCATCGCTCGAACACGTAGTCCCAAAGAGGTAGCATGCAGTGTCCTATGCGCGCCTTTATGGGAATTAGGAGGTCGTGGGTCCGGCCGCACTGAGTACTAGGGGCCACTAGGCTTTGTGGGCTGATACTCATAGCATTCAAGGCGGCGGTATATGAAAAAGTATCTCCTATACCCCCGACTTATGATATTACAAGGAACAGTGCAGTTTCAGTCGGTAGGAATCCGACATAACCCAGCGTTCTTCCTGAATGGAGGGTACCTATCTATGAGGATTGATTCACGGTAAAAATAATTAGCTCAATTTGGAGAATAATTTTAGGTAGGCATGCTCTATTGATGCGAACCATCGCTTGGCATGAGCATGAGGAGTTGTAGTGGTTCAATGTGAACTTTTAACATAAACAACAAAAAGAAAAACGCACAAGAAAATTATGTAGAAAATATTTAATTGTCCAGGCAATACCGTAAAGCCACGTGACGACTCCCGGCCACCGTAGGCGCGGGCCTGCGGACGGTGAGTAATGGGTGACTCACCGTCCGATCAGCACCAGCCCCGTGCCGTACGGCGCGTATATGTTCCACGCGCGCCTCAAAGAGATGTCAGCATATGAAAGGGCCCCTCAGGGCCAAGCCTGCCGGGTAAGCGGGATTGTCCGAAAGGGTTACCGCTACCCCGGAACATAAAGGGCTACGGAAGGAACATGGATGGGTTTTAGTCAGAGAGAGTGAGAGTGTAAGAGTCTGACACTCCCTTCCGCTCCACCCAGAGCGGGAGCAGTCATTGGATGATTTCCAAGCCTTAAAAAAAAAAAAAAAGGCAATACCGTAAGCAGGTTCACAGGTTGACTGCATGTTGAGACGACATGAGTTTGACCAGCCCTCTGGTCACGTGTCGAGTCGACCAACCGCTGGGCGATAATTATTACAATATATTATTTAAATTATCTTGTACACAGATTATACAATACTATAAAAATTCATCATCACCATCAATTACCTAGTTTTTTCTCCACACGTCAACCATTTTAGGGTCGACTTCCAGTTTAGCAGGATGCATAGATCTGTATTTTACATGGAGCGACTGCCCATCCGACCTCCACAACCTAGTTACTGACGATAGTTACTATTAATTTGTTGCTCATCAAGTCTCACCCCTCCCCAGCATCTTACTGGAACGAAGTTCCTTATCGCGCGTTGCGAAAGAGGGCTAGACGGAATTAAGACCAAAAATTGTAACGACACTTTTTTTGGAGTAAAATATGATGTATTTTTAATCAATATTTTTTGATTGGTTAATTTTAGATCAGATTTTTACTGATAACTTAAGTCAAAGTCAAAGTCAAAGTCAATTCATTTATTTCAATTAGGCACAAGTAAGGCACTTTTGAACGTCAAACGAAACAAAACGTCGAACGTTAAAAGAAATAAAATTTTATTACAATTCCTTCACTAATTAATCGAAAGGAACTTCGTTCCATCCGGGTGTCCCTTGACACCTCTCAAGTTTTTTATTTATTTAAAAGTTCATAAATGAAGTTTCTAAGTGCCAGCGTAAACTGTGCGTCTAGTTTCTGCCAAAATGACGACACGGTTGGCGCAGTGGTTAAGCGATTGACTGCTGCGCACTATGTCGCGGGTTCGATTCCCGCACGGAACAAATATTTGTACGACCTGCAAGTATTTGTTACGAGTCTGGGTGTTTTTCTATCTATAATATGAAAGTATTTACAAAAAAAATGTATATAAGTAGTCTATCAGCCATCTCGTTACCATAACACGAGCATTAGGTTGTTTAGCATGAGACGATATGGCGTTGTGTGAAATGTCCAAGGATATTATTATTATTAATATAATTTTAAAATTAAAGGCGTTTATTCAAACTAGGCCTAAAATCAAAACTTTTTGAACGTCATAATAATATAAGACAGTCCCCCCAGTACTAGGGCACGCCACGATAGTGGCGGTAAGGCCCCTCTTTGAGGAGTGGCTAGAGAGGCGTCACGGCGCCCTCATCTACCGCCTGACAATGGATGACAATGGAGGATGTTTCGGGAGGTTCCTGCACATCATCAGGCGGGAGGAAGCGCCCGGGTGTCACCACTGCGAGGATCTCCCAGAGGACACGGTAGAGCACACGGTGCAAACCTGCCCCGCATGGGCGGAGCACCGCCGTGTCCTCGTAGAGGCGATCGGCGGCGGCGACCTCTCGCGCCCGGCCCTGGTGCAAGCCATGGTCCGGGGCGAGAGGGAGTGGGAGGCAGTCACCTCCTTCTGCGAAAAAGTCATGCTCGCGAAGGAGGTGGCGGGATGGGAGAGAGAAAGGTCCTCCCGTCCCAGCTACCGCAGGAGACGCCCCGGGCGTCGGGAGCCACGTGACGTCTCCCGGCCACCGTAGGCGCAGGCCTGCGGACGGTGAGTAATGGGTGACTCACCGTCCGATCAGCACCAGACCCGTTCCGGACGGCGCGTATTGTTCCACGCGCGCCTCAAAAAGATGTCAGCATATGAAGGGGCCCCTCAGGGACAAGCCTGCCGGGTAAGCGGGATTGTCCGAAAGGGTTACCGCTACCCCGGAACATAAGGGGCTACGGAAGGAACATGGATGGGTTTTAGTCAGTAAGAGTCTGACACTCCCTTCCGCTCCACCCAGAGCGGGAGCAGTCATTGGATGATTTCATAGCCTTAAAAAAAAAAAAGTCCCCCCAGTACTGACAATGCTGTATGACATGTTATTGTAATGTAGGTACTGTAATTGGATAAAAAATGTTGTTTGGATTTTTTATATTTTTCACATTTTAGATGACTTATTTATTTAATTACCTACTATATATTTGAAATTCATTCATTTGTTCATCTTCGACAGTCGTTGCGGGTCGTCAGAAGCCCGAAAATCCGACAGCCAGACTTACCAAGGAAGGGGTATCGTATAACCCAGTCAGTGTCAGTGGGTTGTGGAGGTCAGATAGGCAGTCGCTCCATGTGTAATACTGGTATTCTGCTGCATCCGGTTACACTGGAAGCCGACCCCAACATAATTGGGAAAAGACTAGGCAGATTGACTGACATCCTTAAAAAAAAGTGTACGCTGCTTTGAACAAAAATATTCTGAAAATTGTTGGCCGCAGCATGTCGTTGCGCCCTACTCACATGTCGCATAGTGTAGCTAGCACATCAAGCTATCCCTAACTGTCAAATTTTCTCAATTAAAAATGAACCTTATGTCTTTGCAATAAAGTTGAAATACTATCAAAGAAATTTGACAGATTGTGGTAACTTGATGTGCTGGCCTCTGTACGTTATGTTTATTAGAATATGAGAATGAAATCATCCACACACTCAGTATGGGATTATTGTGACAACCGAATATGTACTGCCATCAAATATTCGATGGCATTCATCCATCATGTGTTTTCCCGTAGAGGTACTTCTGTTTTTTTGTACTCCGACCTGTTTGGTTTCTCGTCACTAATGATGGGGATGTGGATGATTTAAAGGAACTATTTGGAGATGTTAGTAGGTGAGAATTTTATTTGTTGTGGTTGTGTTTTTGTTGTTATTTTACTTATCTTTTATACAGATTATTATTTATTTAGTGTCAGTGATAATGTGTACCGAATCGGGACACTGTAATGACATGTAAATTCTTCTTCTTCTTTTCGTGTGGTTATGTGACTAACCTGGCGTTAGTTTTCATGCTGCCCATGGGCCTCTGAATTAGCTTCACATGCTGTTGAGAAATATCTCTCAGACATGCCGGTTTCCTTACGATGTTTTCCTTCACCGTCTTTTAAGTAAGTGATAATTATACAATACACACACGAATCCCTAAAATAAGAGGTGCGTGCCTTGGGTTTGGAATCCAAACTTAAGACTTGGCAGTCCGACGGTCACACCACTAGGTTATTTCTGCTTATTTGATACTAGCTGACCCGACAGACGTTGTCCTGTCTTAACTGTGATACCTACCCTACCTACCTACCTACCTACCTGCCTACCTGCCTACCTACCCTACCTACCTAGCTACCTACCCTACCTACCCTACCTTCCCTACCTACCCTAGCTACCCTACCTACCCTACCTACCCACCCTACCTACCCTACCTACCTACCCTACCTACCTACCCTACCTACCTACCCTACCTACCTAACCTACCTACCTACCCTACCTACCTACCCTACCTACTTACCCTACCTACCTACCCTACCTACCTACCCTACCTACCTACCCTACCTACCTACCCTGCCTACCCACCCTACCTACCCTACCTACCTACCCTACCTACCTACCCTACCTACCTACCTACCCTACCCTACCCTACCTAAAAATAAATTAAAAAAAAAAAAAAAATGTATTCTGCTGTTCAGGGCGGAGACAAATCCAACGAAACAAAAACCATGAAAATTGGTCCAGCAGATCTCGAGTTATAACGAAGGGAACAAACCCGTCTTTCTTTTATAATATACTAGCTGACCCGACAAACGTTGTCCTGTCTTAACTGTGATACCTACCCTACCTACCTACCTACCTGCCTACCTACCCAACCTACCTAGCTACCTACCCTACCTACCCTACCTACCCTACCTACCCTACCTACCCTACCAACCCTACCTACTCTACCTACCCTACCTACCCTAGCTACCCTACCTACCCTACCTACCCACCCTACCTACCCTACCTACCCTACCTACCCACCCTACCTACCCTACCTACCTACCTACCTACCCTACCTACCTACCCTACCTACCTACCTACCCTACCTACCTACCCTACCTACCTACCTACCCTACCTACCTACCTACCCTACCTACCTACCCTACCTACCCACCCTACCTACCCTACCTACCTACCTACCCTACCTACCTACCTACCCTACCTACCTACCTACCCTACCTACCTACCTACCTACCCTACTTACCTACCTACCCTACCTACCTACCTACCTACCCTACCTACCAAAAAAAAAAATGTATTCTGCTATTCAGGGCGGAGACAAATCCAACGAAACAAAAACCATGAAAATTGGTCCAGCAGATCTTGAGTTATAATGGAGGGAACAAACCCGACTTTCTTTTATATATATAGATATAGATACGTATAGATGTATATTAAAGAACTTTATAATAGTAAGCATGGAGTTTCTTGCCAGCTCTTCTCCACAGGAAGTCACCGTCACAGTCAGTCAGGGTTTATGTGAAATGAAATATTTTAATTTGCTTTGTATGTTTGGCTTACTTTCATTGCATCTCTTACATTAAAAAGAATCCCAATTTTTTTTCTAAATTAATGCACATTTCTTATCTTTAAGAAGGGGTAGAATAAAAGTGAGAAGCTCTCCGTATTCGACTCTCTATCTAGAGTTCTAGACTCATATTATAAAGAGGTGTGAGTTTGTATGTAGAGCGTAATCTTCGGAACTATTGATCCGATTTCTAAAATCCTTTCAGTAATATGAAGCTACGTTTATCCGATATATTTTAAGTTTGAATAAAAAAATAACGCCAACTAAGTCGCGGGCAGGAGCTAGCTTCAAATAAAAAGTTTCAGTAAGTAGGAAAGCAAAGTCTAGTACAATTTTAAATTTAGAATGATATAAAAAAAAAACTTCCTACAAATTACTCAAGGTTACAAACGTAACAACCTTATTTCAGTAAACGAAAACATTTCTCTCGTATCGTCAACGTAAATAATTACATGTAAGTATCCGAAAAATCGGATAATTCAGGGTATGTGGCGACGAATTTCGAAGGAAATTACAGAAATTGGTTCAAAAGGAGGTTGGGAAGGTAATTTTTTGGAGTGGCAAACAAGTGGCGACGCAAATCAGAGGTGGAGTATGTTTTTTTTTTCTTCGCGGATATGGCGGTAAAGGTCACCTTCTTGACAGTGGGTATATATTAGGATATGGTATTGTGTGTAGTCGACCAATTAAAATGTTAGGCTATTTTCACATCAGACCGTGTGTCGGTTATTAGGTTTCGTTTAAAATGTTTGAGCTAGATGGTGCTGATCCCCAAATGTCTTATTTTTTTTAAAATTTAAATTTACACACACTATGTTCACGCATGATGTTGACGATGTGCTTATTGCCATTAATAAAACCATAGGCGTTCCGTTCCTTGGGGCACCTACCTACACGTCACGCAAAATTACCACATCATCCTCGGGCAGCCAATGAGAGGACCTCAAGGAATGCCATCGAAGAAGCACCAATAGGGGCAGTTTACGAAGATTCCCAAATTCTTCCGTGGAACGCTAACCGCTCGTTTTTGCTTAAAATCTAACGTCATTCCAATCTCAACCTTGCTCTGTATAGGTTCATTCTCAAACCATAAATTTTGAACCGTTTTTATTAGACCAACTAACTCCTTTTGCAATAAACCATTTTATATGTTGGAGAAACCAAGCAGTAGGTATCATTTTTTCTAATCCACAACCACAAATTGAAGAGGAAGGCGCCTAACGCTAAACTATCTTTACAGGCTTTACTTTGACTCCAATACAATAGTGGTTTACAAACACACATCAAATACATTAAAATAAAATCTTAACCTAAAGTAAAACCAACTCAACAAAACTCTTGCGAATTCATGAAGATCGCCCGAAAACATGGTAAGATTTTTAGTAGTTCCAGGCGAACTGTTTTTTTTTAAAGGATTTTTTAAATAAAATGTGCCAATTGCCTAATCTTATGTATTTCAGCGAGTTGTCGATAACTCACAAATAAATTGACTATAAACAAATAAAAAAATCTATATTATTCAGGTCTGCGATAAGGAAAAAATATCCTAGTTGTGTTAACCTCTGTGTGAATTTAACAAGTCTGGAAGAAGCAAGTTCAATTCACCAGGTCGTCCCGTTAAACCAGCGGCGATTTGAACAGGTACTTCAGATTTTTCGCAAGTTAAATGTTTATCGAATTGAAGTAGGTACCTTACCTACACCAAGGTAAGTTGTTTTTACAATGAAAGAAACGAGCATTGATCAGTCGAATAAATTTTTAGATGTCATGTTACAGCAAAATAACGCATTTTGATTTCTGTCTTGTGTCGTTTGTTTGAACGCGTTAATCTCTAAAATTATCTAAACTGATTTTATATGTGATAAGCCAATTTCTGAGGGTAGAGAAAGGTGTAATACTTCGCCACTGACTCCTAATTTAACTCTCCTATATTAGGATATGGTATTGTGTGTAGTCGACCAATTAAAATGTTAGGCTATTTTCACATCAGACCGTGTGTCGGTTATTAGGTTTCGTTTAAAATGTTTGAGCTAGATGGTGCTGATCCCCAAATGTCTTATTTTTTTTAAAATTTAAATTTACACACACTATGTTCACGCATGATGTTGACGATGTGCTTATTGCCATTAATAAAACCATAGGCGTTCCGTTCCTTGGGGCACCTACCTACACGTCACGCAAAATTACCACATCATCCTCGGGCAGCCAATGAGAGGACCTCAAGGAATGCCATCGAAGAAGCACCAATAGGGGCAGTTTACGAAGATTCCCAAATTCTTCCGTGGAACGCTAACCGCTCGTTTTTGCTTAAAATCTAACGTCATTCCAATCTCAACCTTGCTCTGTATAGGTTCATTCTCAAACCATAAATTTTGAACCGTTTTTATTAGACCAACTAACTCCTTTTGCAATAAACCATTTTATATGTTGGAGAAACCAAGCAGTAGGTATCATTTTTTCTAATCCACAACCACAAATTGAAGAGGAAGGCGCCTAACGCTAAACTATCTTTACAGGCTTTACTTTGACTCCAATACAATAGTGGTTTACAAACACACATCAAATACATTAAAATAAAATCTTAACCTAAAGTAAAACCAACTCAACAAAACTCTTGCGAATTCATGAAGATCGCCCGAAAACATGGTAAGATTTTTAGTAGTTCCAGGCGAACTGTTTTTTTTTAAAGGATTTTTTAAATAAAATGTGCCAATTGCCTAATCTTATGTATTTCAGCGAGTTGTCGATAACTCACAAATAAATTGACTATAAACAAATAAAAAAATCTATATTATTCAGGTCTGCGATAAGGAAAAAATATCCTAGTTGTGTTAACCTCTGTGTGAATTTAACAAGTCTGGAAGAAGCAAGTTCAATTCACCAGGTCGTCCCGTTAAACCAGCGGCGATTTGAACAGGTACTTCAGATTTTTCGCAAGTTAAATGTTTATCGAATTGAAGTAGGTACCTTACCTACACCAAGGTAAGTTGTTTTTACAATGAAAGAAACGAGCATTGATCAGTCGAATAAATTTTTAGATGTCATGTTACAGCAAAATAACGCATTTTGATTTCTGTCTTGTGTCGTTTGTTTGAACGCGTTAATCTCTAAAATTATCTAAACTGATTTTATATGTGATAAGCCAATTTCTGAGGGTAGAGAAAGGTGTAATACTTCGCCACTGACTCCTAAGAGCCGAACAAAAAACAGAATGCTAAGCAAAAGCAAAAGCGGGTGAGTGAGTTTATGAATTATATTTTTTATGTTTGTACGAACAAAGTCGAAGTCAGAACGTAGTATTCAAATAAAATCATACAAAAGGCACTTAGAGACAAGAATGCAAACAGTAAAAGCCTGCATAACCCAGTAAATGCAGAAATGCAATGAATACTGAAACTTGGTAATGTGAAAGGTGATACATTTCAGAATAGAAATGAACATCTGAATGAATAATATTAATAGAAACGTAGATACGGAACCAGGACAAGCCAGGACATTAGCATTCCTCAGGGGTCTACCGGTTGTGATGGGAAATAGTGTTGTAGGTTCTTCGACAGTAAAGTGTCGATACTATTTTGACCTTGACCTTGAAGTTCATATCGATAATGATGGCAAATGAAAAACTTTGATATTTTTGATTTTACTGATTGATATTTTTTAGTCTTGATTCTAACCGTGTAATCAAAAGGTCAAAGAATCAATATTGCCATCCCTCGTGGCAATGCTGCCAACCTTTTGGGCTCATTTCTCACTGACGACGATTTTTTTGATGCCCAATGAGGGCTTCCCTTTTGTCCCTCTATCCTGTTCATAATAATTATATATTTTTTAGTTTTAGGTTGTGTTTATTTGTACTGAAAATTATCGTTTAATTATTTTAAATGATATCTTTTTCTGTTTTATGAGGAGGCTTTTAGGTAAACCTATCATTTTTCATTACTGGCTAAAAGTTATGCTCTCCCAGATTACTGATAAGATACAGCATTATGCTGACATAGGAGCTTTTTTCAGCGCTTTTATTATTTTTAATTTTGTTAGTCATAATTGCTCCTTTACTTTTATTTTTACTGTTTGCAATTCCCGTGCGCGTATCAAATACAATATTTTTCTTTCTTTCTTTCAATTCACCAGTATCGATACTATGCATTATTGTCAACTATCGATATTCCAAATATGAAAGTTGCACAACCCTACACGGCAGAAAATAAGCAAAGTTTTGTATCAACACGTTGCTACATCATAACTTGTAATAAGAACAACGACTTTGGTACAGATGCTGTAAGAGGCAGCGAGAACGTATTCAGTTGGTGATCCATTAAAAAAATTGCTATAATTGTCCCACTGATGGGCTAAGGCATCGCTACTCTATTTCCACTGTTATTTAAAAACAAATATTCTGGCTGTTTTTTTAATATTGTATGTACATACTTTCAGCGGCAAGTGTCAATCGACGGTTTTTGGATGGGTGACCATCTTTTACATACCGAGACGGCGAGACCCCTCCGTGCCTCGGAAACCACGTAATGTCGTTAGTATTATTTATTTGTAAATCTATAACAGGGTTACGGGTAGTCACAAGCCCAAAACTTTGATAAACAGTCTTACCAAGGTGTTTCGTGTTACCCTGTAACTGGATTGTAAAGGTTCATACAGGCATCTAAATTACTGGTATTCAGTTGCATCCAGTTAGACTGGAAGCTGACTCCAATATAGTTGGGAAAATGCAGGAGATGAGGCACTTTTTACGAGGAGTAAAAAGTCAGTCAGTTAGAAAGATAAACTAGTTTGTAGTAGAACGGACAAGAAAGTCCTTGGACACTCTTTGAAATAACTTCCAGTTAAAAAACTTGAGTATACGAGCGCCATGTTGTCTACGGCTGCAAGTTGGCTCTGTCATTGACGCGTGTCGCTCGTGTGGTTAAGCCTTTAAATGACGTCACACTTCCACTTTGTTACCAGAGCGTGTATTCCATGCATGTTTTATCTCACGTTTTGCTTCAGCGCGCATGCATTCTTGTTTATCGTTACGCGAATAACTATTCAATGTATTCAATTGCGTTACAGCTGTATTCAGCGCTGTTTCGCTTCAAGCGTATAAATATAGCGGCTGAATGCGAAATGAAGATTGTTGTTGAATTAGCTGTAAGATGATGGAATAAATTTTGTTTAAAGTAGACATTTATTTTGATCTGGATACCTTAGGAAAACAAAAAGCACAAGAGATTATCGGATGAAAACCTTAAAATAGAAGTGAAATTAACCAACAAAAAGATCGTTTTGTTTTTGGATTTTTTTCAAATATTTTGTTGAAACAGTGAATTATGAAAAAAAAATGTTATTTCATTTTACGCAACATACATTTATTTCTGTTCAGGTACTTTATCATTTAGCCCAAATATAAAAATGTACGGTGAATAATGTCTTAAAGTAACTGGATACAAAAATCTCTTTTGTTCCGAATACTACGGTAACCAAAGGCAAGAAATATGAAATTGTAATAGGTACGCAGACGCATGACTGCCGGAGTTTTTTTAAAGGTATCCCTAATATATGCGCATATTGCACATGTATTAACCTGAAACGTTTTGTTTGCGAATCGAGAGGTCGACGTACAGTCAGTGAAATTGGTTGTTAAGCAAACCGACAACTTATATCAATTTATTTATATACCTATTATTTTGCACATAAATATACTGGAGCGGACTTAGTGCGAATTTCGCCAAGGCAACTGAACGCGATCACCACAAAACCACGTTATAGGTAGGTATTTTTTAATTAGTTATATTTAGTCACATATTCAAGTCTCTGTTACGTTCCAAAAATTATGTACCTACTTACATTTCAACTTTATATAAAGACATACATAATTACATTTTGTATCCGTGCATGTACAGACGCCAGCACATCAAGCTATCCCTAACTGTCAAATTTGCTCAATTAAAAATTACCCTTAAGTCTTTGCAATAAAGTTGAAATACTATCAAAGAAATTTGACAGATTGTGGTAACTTGATGTGTTGGCCTCTGTACCAACCGTAGGGACAGCAAGTTATTTTCACATTTTCTTTTATCGACTTCCGTAGCATCAAAAAAAAAGTACCTAACGAACTTTGTAAACATTTTTTCTTAAAATTACTAGCCAGCGATTATCCAAAATTTAAAGTTGAGCAACTCTCAAAAGAATTCCAATTAAAATTGTTTACGGAAACCCTTCATTAAGTAGAATGAGCGTCCATTTTGTTAATACATCTTTTGCAGTGCTATGCTCCAAGGATTTTTTTTTAAGTTAGGCGTCTGTCCTGTCTTACCTTATTATTGCCCAGTGGGACAATACCGACGTCGTAATGTAAAAAGGCACACAATCTTCGTCTATATTGTATCCAGTAGTTTGGAATCTCTTCACAACCTCTTCTCTTTTCGTGTGGTTAGTGACTAACCCGGCGGTTTTTATGCTGCCCATGAGCCTCTGACTTAGCTCCCCATGCTGTTGAGAAATATCTCTCAGACACCGGCGGTTCCTCACGATGTACACACACACACACACATACACACTATCATTTTGTAAGTTTTTGGATAGTTGATTTTAAAATACTTTGCACGTTTTCGGCAATGAAAATCGATCGAACAACACATGAACCCCGTTTAAGGACTGTCAGTGTCATATTTTCGATGAAATATTGTCACTGACAAATCTTGAATACGAACCCTAGTCGTGTTTTGGCAAAGTACACTCTACCGGCGCAGACCTAGAGTTCAAAGTAGACGTCAACGTAGTGATGCGGGATGCGGCGGCGATGGTGTTATCATTATTGTGTGTCTTCTTTAAGCCTCCCATGAACGATTTTATCATGCGACGATTTCATATTAGGAATTTTCAATGCGCTTAGTGTAGTATTGAAAAAAAGCAGTGATAGCCTAGTGGTGTGACCGGCCGGACTGCCAAGTCATAGGTCTCGAGTTCGAACCCAAGACGCGTCTGATTTTTCGGATTCATGTGCGTATTGTATAATTATCACTTGCTTAAAAATCGGTGAAGGAAAACATCGTGAGGAAACCGGCATGCCCGAGAGATGTTTCTCAACAGTATGTGATGCTAAGTGAGAGGCCCATGGGCAGCATTGAAACTCTGACACCAGTTTAGTCACTAACCACACGAAGAAGAAGAAGAAGTATTCAGAATCCAAAAGAATGCATCCAAGCACGGCAAAAACTATAAATGTTGAATATTCAACTCTCAGCAATAAGCAGTAAATTGAAAATCCTGTGTGTCATGAAAAATCCCCCGTGGGTACGAAAGCTAAAAATGGGACAAATAATTTTTACGAATTTTAGACATCAGTAATTCGTTAAAAACAATTGAAGACTTTTTGGATTTTTTCAGATTTTCCCTGTTCTATGCATGAATGTTTGTTTTATGTGCATACAAACAATTTTAAACCTTAGAACAACCACGTTTGTGAATTTTACAAATTCATAAATACGTTTAGGTAAGGCGTTTTGAAATATTAAAATGTTTAGCGCAACTTTGAACTCAATTTTCTCAAAATTAGAATTTTGCGGCATATCACCGATATATCATATAGATGAAGGCATCCACTGATGTCTTCAATTATTGCAGAAAACAGCAGACTTTGTAACAGAACACAAAGATAACTCAATAAATCTAGACCCAATCCGGCGCTGATACAGCTCGTAAGTACTGACTACTCCAATGGAATCTATTCACGACCTTCACTCCTAAGGGAGAAGCCCAACCGTAAATCACTCACATGTTTCTTTTTATCAAGGAACGGGTGTAAATTACTTTTATTGTAAAAAGTAGAAGCAATTTTTACTCTCTTTTGGAAGAACATTGAAAATTGCCCGCTATAGAGGGTATTAGAAAGGTTTGGTCAAATTTAAAATTGTGGGGTAACCATGTAGGTATATAATGTACAACGTGGCGCTACAATGGTGACATTAATTTCACACACGGCTAGTGCCCATTAATCATTAAATGTCGACAGGTTAAAATAAATAGCAAATTGAAAAAAAAAACTAACTAACTTCGCCTACTTTTTGCAGTTGTTTCGTCCTAATAGTATTGCTTATTCGTATTACTTTCATTAATGCGAATGTTATGTACCGTGACCCCGGCAAATGACACAGTTCAGATTGCTCTAAGATGCTATTTTCTAACATCACTACATAGTATAAAACAAAGTCGCTTTCTCTGTCCCTATATCCCTATGTATGCTTAAATCTTTAAAACTACGCAACGGATTTTGATGCGGTTTTTTTTAATAGATAGAGTGAATTCAAGAGAAAGGTTTATGTGTATAATATTTCGACATATTTTGCGAAGCCGCGGGCGGAAGCTAGTTTTAAATAAATCCGTAAATAATAACGTCTTATGGAAATATAATGTCTTCATGAAACAAAAGTGTGAAAACGTATATGTGTGGTAAATTAATAACATCATTGTAGCGCCACTTTTTATACATACAAGGTTACTCCACAATATGAGAACCATCACCGCAATCGCAAGAAAATAATAGCTGTCCCATACCATTGGGCCAAGAAGGTGTTCAACTTTTGTATGAAACAGATTATATTTTTTTGCGATTACGATTATTCATCTCATAAAGTTGTTCAAATTGATGGTCTGTACCACTGCCTCTAATTTGACCACACCTTTCTAATACATACTGTATAGGTAGGTAGAAATGTTACTCAAGTCTTACATATTATGACAGTGCAATACAGGGTCAAAATATATGGAACAGCAATTTTTTACTTACCTACCCTTTGTAGTTACTTGGGCCAATAGTTATAAATGGTCGTATCCGGCTCAAAGGACCAAAAACGAAAACGATAACAAGTGGACTGAATGTATTGGTGGTTGTTGGAATGAAATAAAACTAAAGATCAGCGTGATAAAAGGATTTAAATGGGAGAAATGATAAAATAATGACTAATGGGATAATTGGAACATACAAACTTACAGATACAAGAAAAAGCGAAGAAAAATAAAATAATAAAATAAGAATAAACAATAAAAAAATCTTCTTAAAAGTTTGCACAACCAAGGAGTTTGCAATTACCAACAAAATAATAATTCGCTGAGGGTCTAGAATCGTGAATTGACTTCATAGAAGAGAGCGTTTACTTTATAATTGCACGCCATCCACTGCTTGTTGCATACACAGCATGATGTTAGTTTGGAAACTTTAGACGTGCATAAGATTTCTAACATTTGGCGCGTCGATGTCTCTCGCCCTGTATATAATAGATGTTATGTCTCTTACTTATCAGTAATGTCTTATTTTTTTTTTCTCCTTGTTTTGGGGTTTTTATTTAAACAGGCTCGCCTTGTATGCTCCTATACCATATATACCCTTTTGTTGACTTATGTTATCAAAGTAGTCTTATATTTGGTAATAGATAACAAATGAGACATTGTTAATTAAATAGATGATTTAAAAATACTTTATATTATTTGTTTTGATAGTAAACGTGACTAAAATATAATTAACTATCTGGCATTAACTATGTTTTAATGATACTTACCAAAATGTTCCCGGCAAATGTAGGTGCCTAATCTAGTAAGTTCAAGTTACAAGAAGTTTTTATTAAACTTATTGGTTATTACATAATCAGCCTATAATGTTCCCACTGCACTGGACACAGGACCGCCTCTCTTTTTTTTTTTTTTAGGGCTTTTTTTTTTTTTTTTTTAAGGCTGGGAAATCATCCAATGACTGCTCCCGCTCTGGGTGGAGCGGAAGGGAGTGTCAGACTCTTACTGACTAAAACCCATCCATGTTCCCTCCGTAGCCCTTTATGTTCCGGGGTAGCAGTAACCCTTTCGGACAATCCCGCTTACCCGGCAGGCTTGGCCCTGAGGGGCCCCTTCATATGCTGACATCTCTTTGAGGCGCGCGTGGAACATATACGCGCCGTACGGCACGGGTCTGGTGCTGATCGGACGGTGAGTCACCCATTACTCACCGCCCGCAGGCCCGCGCCTACGGTGGCCGGGAGTCGTCACGTGGCTCCCGACGCCCGGAGCGTCGACCGCGGCGGCTGGGGAGGACCTTTCTCTCTCCCATCCCGCCACCTCCTTCGCGAGCATAACTTTTTCGCAGAAGGCGGTGACTGCCTCCCACTCCCTCTCGCCCCGGACCATGGCTTGCACCAGGGCCGGGCGCGAGAGGTCGCCGCCGCCGATCGCCTCTACGAGGACACGGCGGTGCTCCGCCCAAGCGGGGCAGGTTTGCACCGTGTGCTCTACCGTGTCCTCTGGGCGATCCTCGCAGTGGTGACACCCGGGCGTTTCCTCCCGCCTGATGATGTGCAGGAACCTCCCGAAACATCCATGTCCGGTGAGGACCTGCGTCAGGCGGAAGGTGAGGGCGCCGTGACGCCTCTCTAGCCACTCCTCAAAGAGCCTTACCGCCACTATCGTGGCGTGCCCTGCGCTGGGTTGCGACAGTCGCTGCTTCCAGGCCGCCATGAGATCGCGCCGGAGGTCCGTCCGCTCCGCCGCAATTTGCTGCGGAAACGGAGTTTCCCCCCGGCTTAGTACCTCCGCGCGCCACTCGTACAGGCGCGCGAGGATCGCCTCCAGATCCCACGGCGGCAGTCCGGCAAGGAGGCTTGCCGCCTCGCCCGAGATCGTGCGGTACCCCCGGATTAGCCGAATGGCTACCACCTTTTGGGGCGCGTTCAGGTAGTGGGCGGCTCGCCGCCGCAATGAACGCGCCCACACCGGGGCCCCGTAAAGGGCCATGGACCGCACGACTCCCGCGTAAAGCCTCCGGCAGGAGGCGTTTGGCCCCCTCAAATTGGGCAAGAGCCGCTTGAAGGCGGCCCCAGTCCGTTCCAGCTTGAGCAGCTTTTTTTTAGGGCTGGGAAATCATCCAATGACTTCTCCCGCTCTGGGTGGAGTGGAAGGGAGTGTCAGACTCTTACTGACTAAACCCCACCCATGTTCCTTCCTTAGCCCTTTATGTTCCGGGGTAGCGGTAACCCTTCCGGACAATCCCGCTTAAGGCCTCCTCTCTAAGAAAGGGAGTCGGCCATAATCCACCACGCGGGATGTCACATGTCTTCAAATTTTTGGTTCTAAGACAATGTTTTCCTTGGTTGAATTAGTTACATTAAATCCGTATCTACTGCTTATTTGATTTTACTTACATTCATAATATAACATCATGCCTTGTTTCCTCCCTAAGGGTTAGGCACAGGTACAGACGCCAGCACATCAAGCTATCCATAACTGTCAAATTTTCTCAATTAAAAATGAACCTTATGTCTTTGCAATCAAGTTGAAATACTATCAAAGAAATTTGACAGACTGTGGTAGCTTGATGTGCTGGCCTCTGTACACCCATATTATACCAGTGATGTGTAGCCAGTTGTGTGTTCAACTTTTAATAAGAGACCATTTTATACTGGTTTTGTTACTACAGACGAGTGTACCGTACGGGCGCAGTTTAAAAAATTGCGCCCGTACGGTATTATAATGGTACGGTACGGTACGTACGGTATTATACGGTACGGCTATTGAACAAAAGTAGAGTCGTTTTTTATCCTTCAAAGCCTCAACTCTGCAGCAAATACTGTCAGAAAAACTGACTTGTATCCTAAATGTGTTTTTGTTTAACTAACTGACAGAAAAAATAAAAAAAAAACAAAATAAATATCATTTATTATCTTCATTTATCATAAACTAGCTGACCCGACAGACGTTGTCCTGTCTTAACTGTGATACCTACCCTACCTACCTACCTACCTACCTGCCTACCTACCTAGCTACCTACCCTACCTACCCTACCTACCCTACCTACCCTACCTACCCTACCTACCCTACCTACCCTACCTACCCTACCTACCCTACCTACCCTACCTACCCTACCTACCCACCCTACCTACACCAGCTACCTACCCTACCTACCTACCTACCCTACCCTACCTACCTACCCTACCTACCCACCCTACCTACCCTACCTACCTACCTACCCACCCTACCTACCCACCCTACCTACCCTACCTACCTACCTACCCTACCTACCTACCTACCTACCTACCCTACCTACCTACCTACCTACCCTACCTACCTACCCTACCTACCTACCCTACCTACCTACCCTACCTACCTACCTACCTACCCTACCTACCTACCCTACCTACCTACCTACCTACCCTACCCTACCTACCTACCTACCCTACCTACCTACCTACCTACCCTACCCTACCTACCATATAGGAGGGAAATCAGCAGCTGATCGAAAAAAAAAAAAAAAATTAAAATGTATTCGGCGATTCAGGGCGGAGACAAATCCAACGAAACAAAAACCATGAAAATTGGTCCAGCAGATCTCGAGTTATAACGAAGGGAACAAACCCGTCTTTCTTTTATATATATAGATGTGTAAATGATCATCAAAAATCCCAGCTGTCATCAACATTTTGTACAATATTTCCATGTTTATTTTCGGAACCTGTCACTCGCATAAGTGTCCAAAAGGGAATTTTAAATTGTATACTCCTGACGATTATACTCCCTTTGTTTACTCAAAAGTATTATTAATGTTTGTTTACGTGTGATGCTTGACTGAACCTACGTTACATTTCATTCTAAATCATAGCTCCTTATATAAAAATTCAGCGAACACTAACGAATTAGAAAGAAATTATCGTTTGTTAAAAATAAATATTAAAGTTATAAGGCGCTTCCTAACCAAAAACGATCGTCACGCGATTAGGCGATCGTTGCGTTTATATGTTGCGTTTTGTTCGGCGCACCCGAACGCGTCGTCGCGCCTGTAGAAGGCACCTTCCAGTGTTCCGAACAAAAAATGCCATACCTAATTTATATTTACGACCATCGTGTATTCGCGCGAGCGATAATTTTGGTTGGGAGGTGGGGATAGCAGTGTCCTATTATAAGCTAATGTCACGCAAATACGTGATCCTCATCTGATCCAGCCTGTCCCTTACTGTCTTCCGCCACCAACGCCCAAAGTCGAGGTTCGAACCCCACAGGGGTTCTCTTAGCATGTAGTCGCAAGTTTGTAAGTTTTTAAGCCCTGGTTTTAATTTATTGAGGCATCCACAGGCAAGGCCGGTTAAGCAGTAGACAAATTCCTAGGTTGAAATGCGAGATGCACTTTACAAAAAAAAAACGTAGTGCGCGTTGGGCTTACCGAACAAATAAGAGACAAATAAACGCAACGCTATTTGGACGCAGGGACGACCGAATCAGAGCAAGGAAGCGGCATCATAATGTGTTACATAAAGTCACAGAAGACAAAATCAACTGTTCGCGCTTCGTTAGTTGCAGTGTTTGAGTCGTGTTGATGTGTTCTCTCTATTCTTGCCAAAACATACAAACAAACCAACTTTGAGTAACTTTGGAAACATTCAAAATAAATCTGACGGCGCCTTGCTAGCGCCGTCTGTTAAGATATACTTCGGAACGAGGTTTGACAACTGTCAGTCTAGCGGAGCGTCGAGTCGACACGTATCCGACGAATCGCTTTTGTTGTCCCTTTTTGATTCAGAATAATTAAAACCGATTGATTAAGTGATTTCCTAATTAGTAGTGAATATACTTTAGCGTGATTCACTAAGGAAGATTTTTTGTGCGATTAAACAACTTTTGATTGTGACTCGAGTGTTTCTTTGTTGGTTCCTGCTCACATTATCACTTATTGAAGACATGACTGCTTCTGATGATGTCGGCACCTGCTTATAAATCTATTTCAATACTACCTACTTGGTTCTTGTTGATTTCAGTACATCTACTACGAATACGTCAAAAAACTAAATGTCAAAACTGTCATGTTGTTGGTGTAGCCCCAATAGAAAAACAAAGTTCTTGTTACTTCAAATGGAATTATTACATGCTAAAACAAATACTTAATATAT
The DNA here is from genome assembly GCA_951799385.1 of Hyppa rectilinea. Classification (NCBI taxonomy): domain Eukaryota; kingdom Metazoa; phylum Arthropoda; class Insecta; order Lepidoptera; family Noctuidae; genus Hyppa; species Hyppa rectilinea. The sequence goes on along the minus strand of OX637308.1, from coordinate 15,254,501 downwards.
ACCTACAACCTAAACTAAAAAATTATTTCAATTATGTACAAGAGGTAAAAATGGGAAAGAGCTCATAGGGCGTCAAAAAATTCATCCCCATCGCTGTCAGTGGGAAATGTGCCCAAAAGTCTGGCAGCGTTGCCACGTTGGATGGCAATGCTGATTCGTTGGCCTAAAATATGACCAGCCCTCTGATCACGTGTAGAGTCGACCAACTGCTAGGTGATATCCTGAAATACTCGATGAGCATTCGGCCCTAGTGTTTCAACCCCAAACGGCTTGAACATATAACTTCCAATAAGATTGTTATATTTGCGCCGTTTGAGGTTTTCAGCTCCTTGAAGTTCTTGTTGAAAAACCCTTTAGATTTTATTAAAGAATAACATCGTTATTGTTCTGTTTGTTCTAAACCTTCTGTAAACAGTATGAAACTAAAATGTTCTATATAGGCATCAAAATTATTAAGCAGACTTTAAAAAAATATTTGTTATTTATTACGAATTGCAATAGTATTATTACAATGAATAACTAACTACTTGCACTAAGTACTAAATTAAAATCTAAACCTTAATTAAACTAACTAATGTTCAAAAAATATAAAAATAAAAGAACACAACAGCACCTATAATAAAACAGCATCTTTGATAAAAAATACAAATCTATACTTAATATTATGAAGCTGAAGAGTTTGTTTGTTTGAACGCTCTCTGGAAGTACTGATCCGAATTGAAAAATATGTTTGTGTTGGATAGTCCATTTATCGAGGACGGCTGTAGGCTATGTAACATCACGCTACGACCAATAGGAGCCGTGAAACCGCGCGGAAGCAGCTAGTCGTACATAAAATATTAAGCTATTCGGTATACAGAAAAATATATTAATCGATGCTCAAAATATATTTATAATTGAGTGCGTCATAACTTATTGGCCTACTTATTATAAGAGAGTGATGTAAAAAAATTGACTACTCAGCATTGTTTAAAAGTAGTTGCAAGATAGCTGCCCGTGAACCAAATACTTTGTTCGACTGTACCGGCAACCGCGCATAAAGCGAAACAGCACTACTAGAGCCTATCTCAATCTTTGTAAGTGCAACCACATGTCCACGATTGCTCTGTAATGAGGTTAATCTCATGTAAAAGTCATCATTAAGTCGCCGTGGCGGGCTAATGGCCGTGTTATTAAAAGCGGTGGCGACAATACTGGGTGATTGCGTTGTGAAGTGAGCTTGCAGCCAATAATAGGCCAGTACTACTGTTTTAAAAGTCATTCGTTTCTCACTTTGTATTGACATTGAAATCTTTATGTGACTTTCCTTTCTCTCGTCTCTCTTTTTCCTCTTTTTGTTCTTCAAATTTTTATTTACGCTCTTTCAATGTTTTAATTGGTATATTGGCGTGTGCTAGCTGACATATGGCAAATGATTGATTTTAATGTGATGTATTTCGTGATGTTAATTACTTCTCATACGACAAATGTATAGAGTCAAGTTCTTCCAACTAAACAGACAGCTGTGCTGCTGGGGAGTTTGTTGCGCCACTTCTTCTTCCAAGCTAAAGCACTCGGAAGTGGTGAAGGGTGGGCGTTTTTGGGGGACTGTTTTATGTAACTTTGACCTTCAAAAAGTGCTGATTTTCAGCCTAGTTCGAATAAATGACTTTTGATTTTGATTTTGAAAGATCATTATGGTTCATCTGCATGATAGTGTTAAAATCAAAAATCAATCTATTATGTTTCCAATGCTGGGACACAGGCGTCCTCTCTGTGAAAGGGGGTTGCGCCGTGTTCCACCATGTGGACCAGTGTGGGTTGGAGGATGTCACATGTATTCGAATTGGTTCTAGAACATGCCGGTTTCTCACGATGTTTTCCTTCACCGTTTGAGAGTCACTCGTAAGTTGGAGCCGATACCACTGGGTCACCACTGCTATTAAACAGACAACACAGAGCCCAAACTGTTAGGTCTGGAAGTTTGAAATTGTGGAACACGACGCAACAGCAGTTTAACAAAAAACGAAACGAAACGAAACGATGTAATATCTTGCATGCTCTTGTATGTATACAATGTTTAAACAAATAAAGAAATCTTATCTTATCTTAACAATATTTCTTTAAAAAAAACATAAGTGAGCACTTCTTTCTTTCAACTTCTTTTTTTCTAAAGAAGTGAGCACTGAGGAAGGATTTTTCTTTAATCAACTCAGCCTACAGCAGTCGACTGCTGGACAGAGGCCTCTCCCTGGCTGCGCCATGACACCCTGTCCTCTGCCTTCTGTATCCAGTTAGTCCCAGCCACCTTCTTAAGGTCATCGGTCCATCTAGCTGGGGGGCGCCCTAAACTATGTTTTTTTTTAGGGTGGGAAATCATTAAATGATCCGTCCCGCTCTGGGTGGAGCGGAAGGAATTGTCAGTCTGTTACTGACTAAAACCCATCTATATGCCTTCCTTAGCCCTTTATGTTCCGGGGTAGCGGTAACCCTTTCGGACAATCCCGCTTAATCCTTCACTATGCTAGCCAATACCCCGCGGCGCCGTCTTCACTTCAGGATTTGTCTGCTCCACTGACACACTCCATTGGTGCTGCGACAAACATGGTCAGCCCACTGTCACATCAATTTACTTACGGTGGAAGCTATATCTGTAACACTTGCATTGTACCTATTTCATCATCATCATATCATCATAATCAACCTAGCCTTTTTTCCAACTATGTTGGGGTCGGCTTCCAGTCTAACCGGATGTAGCTGAATACCAGTATTTTACATGGAGCGACTGTCTATCTGACCTCCACAACCCAGTAACCGGGCAATACGATACCTCTTGGTAAAACTGGCTGTCTGATTTTCGGGCTTCCGACGACCCGTAACGACTGTCAAAGATGCACAAATGACAGCCGGGACCAACGGCTTAGCGTGCTTTCCGAGACACGGAGGAGTCTCGGTATGTAAAGATGGTCACCCATCCACGGCCAACACTTGCATTGTATTTACATGGTCAAAATAGAATAGTCTCTGTTCGTCGAAACACGTTAATAATTATGCAATAACAATAAGAAAAAATTAAATATACAAAACGGTCTAACTCCAGGAGGCTCTTGTTCACAATTTATGATTTTATGAAGGTAAAAGGAACAACTGAGTACGTAATAGAAATTAATACTTAAAGCTAAAATATTCAGACAGTCTAGCAACCGGGTCGGGTGTGATTCCGGCCCAAAAGTTTTATCAACTTCATTCCAGTTTTGGGATGTATTTGTTCATATTTTATTCGTTTCCGTACCTTGCTGGAACAAAACGCAATAATAATATAATGAATTAAGGAATGAATGCTTGGATGTAATGAATAGAACTAAATCTAGCTTAAGAACTAAACCTAACCCAGCCTAACCCTTTGGAGATTGCAGGCGTGATGTTATGTTTTATGTTGTTATTAATCACCAAATTATATTCACAGTTTGTATCACTTATTCCCTTTAGTGAACAATTGCATAAGAATTTAACCTAAGCGAGTTTTGTTTTCACTCTTATCAGACACTTATGGAACACACTATACGAGCTATTATAAAAGCCGCCTAAAATTTGTTAAATTGATTCTTTTGTTAAACCTATTATAAATGTATCGCGCATGACTGATGGAAATCAATCAAATAATGGTACATCATGTTACGTATCTGGGAGACTCAACGCCACGTAACGTAATCGAGTCCATACCAGTCCAGTTTACTGCAAGGCAATGATCTAAAATAGGGCTGACAAACCTGAAAATGCTGCTCTTGGAAATAGTTGTTGGTTTGATCAATTTTAAACTAGACGACGCTACCTCAAGAATACTTAGGTACCTACAATGCATTTCAAGTGCGAGTAATAACGATCGGTAACTTAATAAAATGAGAAGCGAGTTGAGCTTATTTTTTTATTTTTCAGGGTGGGAAATCATCAAACAGTAGGATGGTATATTCGCCAACCCATCAAGTTACTACAACCTGTCAAATTTCTTTGATAGTATTTCAACTTTATGTCAAAAGAATAAGGTTCATGTTCAATGGGGTAATTGAGAGGGTAGTCCATAACGTTACTTTTTATGAACTGTCAAAACGCGGCATCTGTACGTGTTTTGTATGAAATATAACATTTTGACGTCACAGATTTTTAGACTCAAATGGAATACTTATTAGCATTAAATGCAATTTAACAATTATATCGTCGCATTATATTTAATTTCTGCACGGTGATGGAAATTTTTATGACGAGCGGGCTTTTTTCCACGTGATTTCATATTTTATTTTTGACCGATTCAAATACTCAATTGCGAATATTTGACAGTTTGGCGTAGCTTGATGTGCTGGCGTCTGTACAAGGCAGCAGGCAGATGTGAGTGGAAACGCCGTAGATTCCCTGTAGGGATATATAGAGATTAGTGATCCTATCGGTGATGTCCTTCAGAAAGGTGAAATGCATAATTCTCGCAACCTGCCTGCATATCACCAGCAAGTCTATTCTGTAAAAATCTTAACTTTCTCTAATCATAAATCTGACTAAGGCAAGCCTTAGCCATCCTCAGCTGTATGTTCCGGGGTAGCGGTAAACCTTAGCGGAAAATCCCATTTACCAGCGAGTTGGGTGCATTGACACATTAGCCCAATTGTCACTATGTAAAAGTTTCTTGCATTGGAAATAAAATTGAAGGATCAAAAGACAAGTTTCGTCTAAACTGAGAGTGCAACTTTCTTACGGCTCACTTATCGTATGTCACAGGCAATTTCATCACAACAGGCTTTAGCGAATTTAAGCGGGATTGTCCGAAACGGTTACCGCTTCCCCGGAACATAAAGGGCTAAGGAAGTTACATGGATGGGTTTTAGTCAGCACAAGTCTGACACTCCCGTCATGGTATGATTTCCCACCCTCAAAAAAAAAATGGCTTTAGCGAATCAGGCTTTATCCATTGATATAAACTAGTTTTTTTTTTTTTTTTTGAATGGAGTGATAGGTATTTTTGACAGCCCTGACTTAAGGTTAGATGTCAAATAAAGCCTGATAGTTATGCACTCCACAGGTGGCGGAAAGCCAACAGCTTACGTGACACGAAATGCAACGATACTGAGAACTTGCTTGGTTAATGTATAGACTACGTGCACTGAATCTAGACCTGTACAAACTTGCAGAAATCTGAGATCACTAAGTAGTGAGAAGTGCTGATGTGTTCTGTAAAAATCTCAACGTGAATAAGTGCGCTTAAAATTGAGCTGTCAATGGTGTCAACAGCATCTACTAAAATGACAGCTCACTCCGGGTTCCTTTCAACCGAAGTTTTCTCGTTGAGATTTGGACAGCCGGTAGGTTTATTTTATAGACTGCAAAGTGACACACGTCCTGTCCGTCGATTCTGTAAACATCTCACCATGAAAACGTAAGTGAGCATAAAGTAACCTGTCGTTTCACCTAATACTTGGGAATGACACTATTGACAGCTGACTTTAAACTTACTTCATCTGCGTTATCACGGTGAGATGGTTATAGAAACGCACCTCTGTAAGCGTACTTTATGCGGCCTACCCAATCTCTAGTATTGTTCATCGAAACATTGAGCTCCAAAAAGTTCTGAGTCTTCTCTCTTGTCGTGTGGATAGTAACTAACCTGGTGTCAGAGTTTCTATGCTGCCCATGGGCCTCTGACTTAGCTTCACATGCTGTTGAGAAATATCTCTCAGACATGCTGGTTTCCTCACGATGTTTTCTTTCACCGATTTTAAAGCAAGTGATAATTATACAATACGCACATGAATCCTGGTAGTCCGACGGTCACACTACTAGGCTATCACTGCTTATAGTTCTGAGTTGAGCTGCACGATTAAAGACAAATGCGTGACTTGACAGGCCCACTGAATCAGTACGGGTCTTTTCTCAAAAGACCATTTCAGAAACCAATCTACATGGTCTTCACATGATCTGACCATGATTATGTCTACTTTGACCTATGATTATGATTTTAAATGAAACGATAAAATCATTTCAGCCGCACGAGTCGATCGACGGTTAGTTCTGCGGTTGGTTTGCAGTAGATTATCCAGAACCGATTACCGATTATCGAGAATTCGAGACCCCTACGTGCCTCTGAAAGGACGTATATCTTTGACAGTGGTTCCGTGAAGTCAGAAGCCCAAATAATCGCTCCATATAAAATACTGGTATGCAGCTACACTGTTAGTTATAATAGAAGCATGGAGTTTCTTGCCCGTTCTTCTCCATAGGTACCAACTGCTTTGGAATGGGCAACTAGCTTCATCTTTCTGACTGACCGACCCCCTTGACAATTCAAAAGGGCCTGTAATTGGTTTATTTGAAATAAAATCTTGGGTAGATTGACTGGAAGTACACAGAACATGGATTTTTTTTTGAGGGTGGGAAATAATCTAATGACTTCTATCCACAGATATAGATAGACATATGTAGATAACGCAAGTATCACGATCTGTATGAAAACCAAGCGTGCCATTTTTTGACTACCTAATATGACGTCACAAGCACTATGTGATGTATGATGATCGAAAACCAAGCGTGCCATTTTTTGACTACCTATTATAACGTCACAAGCACTATTTAGTGATGTATGATGATCCGACTAGCGCTGTATACCGATGCAGACTGAGCGCGAAAGTGACCACTTACGATTTTTGTACGTAAGCTAGGCACGCGAAGTAGTTGCTCTTGCGTTATCTATATCTATCTATATCTGTGCTTCTATCGCTATGGGTGAAGAAGAATGGAAGGGAATGTCCAGACTCTTACTGACTAAAACCCATCCATGTTCCTTCCGTAGCTCTTTATGTTCCGGGGTAGCGGTAACCCTTTCGGTCAATCCCGCTAAACAGAACATGGATACAACTCAATTTACTTAATAAAACGAAGTAACTACTTCAGTAGAAATGGCAAATGGTTTATTGCACATTTTTGCATAGGTAGGGTAGGTAGGGTAGGTAGGGTAGGTAGGGTAGGTAGGGTAGGTAGGGTAGGTAGGGTAGGTAGGGTAGGTAGGGTAGGTAGGGTAGGTAGGGTAGGTAGGGTAGGTAGGGTAGGTAGGGTAGGTAGGGTAGGTAGGGTAGGTAGGGTAGGTAGGGTAGGTAGGGTAGGTAGGGTAGGTAGGGTAGGTAGGGTAGGTAGGGTAGGTAGGGTAGGTAGGGTAGGTAGGGTAGGTAGGGTAGGTAGGGTAGGTAGGGTAGGTAGGGTAGGTAGGGTAGGTAGGGTAGGTAGGGTAGGTAGGGTAGGTAGGGTAGGTAGGGTAGGTAGGGTAGGTAGGGTAGGTAGGGTAGGTAGGGTAGGTAGGGTAGGTAGGGTAGGTAGGGTAGGTAGGGTAGGTAGGGTAGGTAGGGTAGGTAGGGTAGGTAGGGTAGGTAGGGTAGGTAGGGTAGGTAGGGTAGGTAGGGTAGGTAGGGTAGGTAGGGTAGGTAGGGTAGGTAGGGTAGGTAGGGTAGGTAGGGTAGGTAGGGTAGGTAGGGTAGGTAGGGTAGGTAGGGTAGGTAGGGTAGGTAGGGTAGGTAGGGTAGGTAGGGTAGGTAGGGTAGGTAGGGTAGGTAGGGTAGGTAGGGTAGGTAGGGTAGGTAGGGTAGGTAGGGTAGGTAGGGTAGGTAGGGTAGGTAGGGTAGGTAGGGTAGGTAGGGTAGGTAGGGTAGGTAGGGTAGGTAGGGTAGGTAGGGTAGGTAGGGTAGGTAGGGTAGGTAGGGTAGGTAGGGTAGGTAGGGTAGGTAGGGTAGGTAGGGTAGGTAGGGTAGGTAGGGTAGGTAGGGTAGGTAGGGTAGGTAGGGTAGGTAGGGTAGGTAGGGTAGGTAGGGTAGGTAGGGTAGGTAGGGTAGGTAGGGTAGGTAGGGTAGGTAGGGTAGGTAGGGTAGGTAGGGTAGGTAGGGTAGGTAGGGTAGGTAGGGTAGGTAGGGTAGGTAGGGTAGGTAGAGTAGGTAGGTAGGGTAGGTAAGGTAGGTATCATAGTTAAGACAGGACAACGTCTGTCGGGTCAGCTAGTAGTAAATAAACTCCTAACGAGCGTGTTCCAATTATAAGAACGACGTCTGCGTTCATAAAACAATGTAGAATATAAATTCATTATTTTTGTAACCAATTGGTGCATACTTTAGTTACTGGCCATTTTGTTACAGACTTCAACTTGGAGTATAAAAACCTTTAACAAGTGCAAAAAAAGACAAGATAGTTATCTCGCGGAAGCGTGAAACTTGACACCAAACTTGCAGGCTTTTTGTGTATTTTGATTTATTTATGAGTGTTTTATGGTGATATCAGACATGTTAGTCTCAGTATCGGCAAATTACCATTTTTATTTTTTTGAGGGTGAGAAATCCTTCATCATCGGAAACGCATCCATGTTCCTTCCTTAGCCCTTCATGTTCCGGGGTAGCGGTAACCCTTTCGGACAATCCCGCTGACCCGGCAGGCTTCGGCCCTAGTAGGCCCCTTCTATAATGCTGACATCTCTTTGAGGTGCGCGTGCGTGCCGTCTGGTACGGACCTGGTCCTGATCGGACAGCGAGTTATTTGTAAGGGCTGACGTTCGGTTGACAGATCCTGCATATTTCGTAAAGTTTCCATTTTCTTTGAATCTACTGTCCCATTATATCCATCTGTTGTAGTAGCTAACAAACTAATATCGCCTAACCTAACACTTAGCGGTCACAAGATACGAAACACACTTACATTTACCTAGGGTTACCATTTCGAATTTTGAAAAGTCCCGGTAAAAAGCCTCAAAAACAAACTTACACCTTCTTCCTTTAGGTAAAAAACGGCACTTGCTACGATTCATATAACTCCTTTTGACGACACGGTTGGCGCAGTGGTTGAGCGATTGACTGCTGCGCACTATGTCGCGGGTTCGATTCCCGCACGGAACAAATATTTGTACGACCTGCAAGTATTTGTTACGAGTCTGGGTGTTTTTCTATCTATAATATGTATGTATTTACAAAAAAAAAAATGTATATAAGTAGTTTATCAGCCATCTCGTTACCATAACACAAGCATTAGGTTGCTTAGCTTGGGACGATATGGCGTTGTGTGAAATGTCCAAGGATATTATTTATTATTATTATTTGCTTCGTTACATACATCAGCAGATGTGTTCTGTGACAATGTAACCGTGAACACTTCGTTGAAGTGAGCTCTCGTTCCACGATGTTACGGACGGACACCGCCATGTCCTCGCAAGCCATGGTCCGGAGCGAGAGGTAGTGGGAGGCAGTCACCCACCAGTTATGCTGGCGAAGGAGCTGGCGCGATGGGAGAGGGAAAGGTCCTCCCGTCACAGCCGCTGCGGGAGACGTCCCGGAAGTCGGGAGCCGCGTGACGACTCCCGGCCACCGTAGGCGCGAGCCTGCGGACGGTGAGTAATGGTAGCTCACCGTCCGATCAGGACCAGGCCCGTGCCGGACGGCGCGTAATACGTGATCCACGCGCGCCTCATAGAGATGTCGGCATTTGAAGGGGCCCGTTAGAGCCGAAGCCTGTCGGGTATTGTCTGAAAGGGTTACCACCGCCACCCCGGAACATAAAGGGCTAAAGAAGGAACATTAATGGGTTATAGTCAGTAAGAGTTTGACACTCCCTTCCGCTCCGCCCAGAACGGGAGGAGTCATTTGATGATTTCCCACCCTCAAAAAAAAAATAACAAAAAAAAGGGACGGACACTTTTGACAGCTTACTTGAAGCTCACTAGCCGGTATATTCTGTAAAAATCTTAACTTAACGTGAAAGTTAAGAATTTTACAAAAGAGACCAGCTGGTAATATGCACGCAGGCTGCGAGATAACCTATGCATCTCACCTTTCTGAAGGACATCACAGATAGGATCACTAATCTCTATATATCCCTACAGGGAATCTACGGCGTTTTCACTCACATCTGCCTGCTGCCTTGTACAGACGCCAGCACATCAAGCTACGCCAAACTGTCAAATATTCGCAATTGAACATGAACCTTATTCTTTTGTTATAAAGTTGAAATACTATTAAAGAAATTTGACTGGTTCCATCCTCCTTTCTGTGTCGCCTTGTTTTGGCTAAAAACGTCCTGAAAATGTACTTATTAATCTTTCTTCTTCAGTAAATATTAATAAATTCTATCTTTGGATGTCGGAAATTATCCCATAGGTACCGTATATTTTTCCGGGATAAAAAGTATCGTATGTATTAATCAGGGTTATGAACGATATGTGTGTCAAAATTTATCCTGATCCGTTACGCCGCCGTTTCAGCGTAAAGATGTAACAAACATACAAACACACACTTACAAACTAAAAAAAATAATAATAATAACAATTTGCTTGGACATTTCACACAACGCCATATTATAGTCCCAAGCTAAGCAACCTAATGCTTGTGTTAACTTTCACCTTTATAATTAGTATTTTTTAATCACTTTTATTGGAAAAGTCCGGACAATTGATAAGGGGGCCAAAAACCCGGACTTGTCCCAACGAATTCGGACAGATGGTAGCCCTAGATTTACCTCAGTTTTACCTTTCTCAAACGCAAAGCTTGGGATAAAAATAGTACATCCGTATGTCCACAACTTAAGTTGGGCCCAAGATGAATCAGCAGGTGGCTTATTGCGGCTCCCTACGCCGTTGTATTGTAATTTTATTTATAGCCATACTTACCTTTGTAAGTAAGTATGTCGAAGATATTACGTCATTTGTTTTTTGTATCCAAACGACTAAGGGCGAATTACACCAGACACTAAACGCGATTAGCACATTTAAAGCGCGTTGAAGAGCTCTTATAGTGTCAAAATTGTGGGGAATATTGACATTAACAGCACTTGAACGCAGTTTAGATGACGTTTTAGGCAGTATTTTATCAATTATTTGGTGATAACTGGTGCAATCCGGGTTAAACGATATTGGCTAGCTAAACTCCTCAGACGCGCTGGGTTACCGATATCTAAATAACATAAAAAGAAAAAAAAACTATTTATCAATAAAACCGTACGAAGCAAAAATTATAATATATTTTAATTAAAATTATTTATTTAAAAAAAAGTATAACGAACACAGATCCTACACATTTGTTTAAATTCGTCTTCACTGATTTTAGTTCACTTCGTCTTTGAGGGAGGAAGTAAGTCTTTTGTTTATTACATAATTATGTATATGAATGGATGGAACATATGTCTCATCAACTTGGGGTCTCTTCTGAAAAGAAAAGACAGAAAACAATGTTTATATTGCACAAACAAAACGCACATTTATAAAAAGTCATTAAATACACCCGTGCAAAACAGCTAAAAAACCTCGTATTCAGAAACCATTGACAATTAATGACGCGGCCATGGACAATGGATGAACCACAGACAAAAAACTAATAAATACAAACTGACTGACTGACTATCTGCTGCAAAATACATTGATAATGCCAGGTTCCGAACCTCGCGCGCCTCAAAGAGATGTCAGCATATGAAGGGGCCCCATGAAGGGCCAAGCCTGCCGGGTAAGCGGGATTGTTCGAAAGGGTTACCGCTACCCTGGAACATAAAGGGCTACGGAAGGAACATGGATGGGTTTTAGTCAGTAAGAGTTCTGACACTCACTTCCGCTCCACCCAGAGCGGGAGAAGTCATTGGATGATTTCCCAGCCTTAAAAAAAATAGGCTCCGAACCTATAGGCCACGCACGACAGGTGATCTATGAGTTATTCTAGGGGCAGAAAAAATTGGTACGACGGTTGGGCACAGGGTACTGTATGCCTAAAATATTAGGACTTTTGCAAAAATGGGTCAGCAAATATTCACTATGTATGCGGGATCTATGCGTCTGAGTGTGAATGTGTTGATAGATTTACACTATAAGCCTGAGAGCGCGACTTCGAACCCCACCCATGAATCAGTTTAAATTAAATTTAAAAATCCTTTTGTATGGCAAATTTTTTTTGTTCCATACTTGAACTTTTGTACGGTGATGTACAGACTCTTATAGCAAAGCCTTTACGAAATTAAGTCAACGAACAAAAAAAAAACTTACACATTTTAAATACTCTCAAGACGAAAACAATTTACAAAGGCATCAAGTTACCCCAATCTGTCAAATTTCTTTGATACTTTTTTATAAAAGGATAAGGTTCATTTTCAATTGGGAGTATTTGACAGTTAGGGATAGCTTAATGTGCTAGCGTCTGTACCTACGTATAATGGATAACCACCAACTCAAAGACCCATTTTTAATATTGCTTCAGTGTGAGAAAGAGGCGAATCTATAGGAGGTATAGCTTCATCTCTTTCCAATGTGCCATTGTGCAACCGTTACAGTGAAATTTTTAAACAACTTAAGTCGTTTCCTAACTATTACGTGTAAGTACAAAAAGTACAGACGCCAGCACATATCCCAAACGGTCAAATATTCCCAATTGAACACAAACCTTATCCTTTTGTAATAAAGTTGAAAATCTATCACAGAAACTTAACAGATTGGGGTAGCTTGTTTTATGCCTCTGGACATAGATTTAGATTCGTGAAGGGTCATCTTACACCCTGTACCTATAAGTCTAAACAAATAAAGAACATTCCCGCCGCTACAACACTTTACAAACGCAATATCTCACTGCTTCAACAAATCTTATTCAGTCATATTGCACTCGTGCGGTCCAGAATTGCATTTGCATTACTTTTGAAAGGACAAAGGACGTCTCAGCGTGCGGCTGGAAATGTCTGGAACTATTTCAATCTGGTTCAAGTTCCAGATTCTTCTAATTTATACCTGGTGAATTGAATTCAGACTTCGACTCTACTCAGGGCTGGTGAAACTTGGTTGGTGACGACTTGCGCCTGTCGTCCCAATTCCCTCAATCTGTTGAAATCTTGCGAGCAACGCTGTCGGCCATTTTGCATCTCGTTAACGAGAATTTTAGTCGCAACTAGTTAGGTTCCATTTGTATTGTCATGATGGCGTCTATTGTTCGACTACTAGCTTATAATTTATATCTCTGTTCTGTTTAGCAATATAATAGAAATTCTGCAAAATGTAATACTTAATCGTAAAAATGTTAGTAATACTACAATAAAACACGTTTTATCACGCACAATTTTTTTTTGTGTTATAATAACTTCATCTGCCTAGTCTTTTCCTAACTATGTTGGGGTCGGCTTCCAGTCTTAACCGGATGCAGCTGAATACCAGTATTTTACATAGAGCGACTGCCTATCTGACCTCCACAACCCAGTAACTGGGCAATTCGATACCCCTTGGTAAGAATGGCTGTCAGATTTTCGGGCTTCTGACGACCCGTAACGACTGTCATAGATGCACAAATGACAGCCGGGACCAACGGCTTAACGTGCTTTCTGAGGCACGGAGGAGTCTCGTTATGTAAAAATGGGCACCCATCCACGGGCAATCCCGGCAAGCGTAGCTTAACCTGATGGCTCGACCTGTGCGGCTAATAGTACTTAGCCACGAGCTCTGTGTTGTTAAAATAACTTAAACGTAATAAATAATTAGTAATACAGAATGCAATTAAAGTTTACGCAAACTCGTGTGGTTTTCTAGCAGCCAATTAAGAGTTCCACTATCCACCACCCGGCTCCATCATCAGACCCTCAACACCAAGTGCAATATATTGGACTCATCAAAAGGATTCAGGTGAGTCTAACCTCGAGGAGGTTACTCGTAGCCACTAGAGAGTTTTCCTATCCACCACCTAGCTACATCATCAGATCAGCATCAGGATAGCAAATTATACAGGGCGAATTCATGGGCATTATTTTAAGGGGATATTGTACTCATCAGTACATATCCCTTGCCAGTCCTACCCAGTTTATAGGTTGTGGAGGTCAGATAGGCAGTCGCTCCATGTAAAATACTGGTATTCAGCTGCATCCGGTTAGACTGGAAGACGACCCCAACATAGTTGGGAAAAGGCTAGGCAGATGATGAAGTACTCATCATAATGAACACTAACACTATGGGAATAAATCTGGAATCGCGAAAAAAAATCAGCTGTTCCATTCCATACATTATAATAATAATAATAAAATTTATTTCAGAATTGCTTCAATAATTTGTTAGTAACAATGTTCTTAGCCTACGTTAGTAATAGTATAATATAAATTAAAATTAAAATAAAACAAAACATCGAAAATAACTCAGGCACTCGCTTTCGCGTGTAGGCCTATACAGTGCGCTATTAGTGCGCAGTCCCATCGGCCTGCTTATGCTCGCATAACTCGTCAAACGTATGGAACAGCAGATTTTTTTTTCAAGTATGTGCCAAGGTGAAAGTTGTTCATAATGATGAGTACAGAGGCCAGCACATCAAGTTACCACAATCTGTCAAATTTCTTTGATAGTATTTCAACTTTATTGCAAAGACATAAGGTTCATTTTTAATTGAGAAAATTTGACAGTTAGGGATAGCTTGATGTGCTGGCGTCTGTACAATGACCCCTTTTTTGTGAGGGTGTGAAAGCATCCAATGACTTCTCCCGCTCTGTGTGGAGCGGAACGGAGTGTCAGACTCTTACTGACTAAAACCCACCCCACAATGACCCCTTAAAATAATGCCCATGAATTCATTTTCACCTTGTAGAATTGCAGTCATCTCATCTACATAATTATACGTACAAAGTTTTTTTCGATACGAGAATTTTATCAGAAGTAGGTTTAAATTGATTTGATTACATCGTTAGTAACGAGTGAAGTTAATAAAAGAGTTTTCAATTACTTAACTTTACGCTTCCATCTACATACCACCGAACCGACGACACGGTTGGCGCAGTGGTTGAGCGGTTGACTGCTGCGCAGCATGTCGCGGGTTCGACTCCCGCACGGAACAAATATTTGTACGACCTGCAAGTATTTGTTACGGGTCTGGGTGTTGTTCTATCTATAATATATATATTTATGTAAGTACATCTAATATATTATAGAAAGAACAACACAACAAATTTACAAAAAAAATATATTATATTTAAGTAGTTTATCAATCATCTCGTTACCATAACACAAGCATTAAGTTGCTTAGCTTGGGACTGTATGGCGCTGTGTGAAATGTCCAAGGATATTATTATATTATACACAAACCCACTTACCTATAAGAATCTCTCAACCCTTCAAAAACCTCCTCTTTTTTTTGTAGTCGGTCAAAAAGAATTACCAAGTTATGGCGGACAAAACAAATAATTCAATTTCGGTCAAATAATCCTTTTTAACATCAAATATCCACGACTTTGTCGTAAGAATCCAAAGAAGTTCAGAGAACAACTAACAAATGGGATTTTTCACAAAGGAGACCAAATGTCCAGTGTTAAATCAACCCTTTTAAAACGGGGTACAAAAGTCCCGAATTTGCATTCAGTACATGTTTCTAATATTCACAGGGTCTTTTGTACCCGTCGGTAAACGTCATCCTCTATACATATAATAGAAACAAATAATTTTTGTCCGTTTGTAAGGATGTATATTCCGGTTTGGTGCTAAACGGCTGAACGAATTTTAGACTTTAAAGGCGTATTTTGCATAACCATGCCAAAATCAGCCAACGATAAGAGGGCTGGCCCATTTTTTTGCCAAAGAATCAGCATCGCCATACACCCTGGCAATGCTGCCAGCCCTTTGAACACTTTTCCTGTTGATAGCGATGCTGACGATTTTTGATGCGGTATCATTATCGGTGTCATCTATACTAATATTATAAAGCTGAAGAGCTTGTTTGTTTTTTTGAACACGCTAATCTCAGAAACTAATGTTTGGTATTGAAAAAATATTTTTGTATTGGGTAGTCCATTTATTGAGAAAGGTTATAGGCTATATAAATTACTATCGTTATCTATGGCCAATAGGAGCAGAGCGTAAATGCGAAATGTTGCAAAAACGGGAAAAAATTAAATTTGCGAAAGATTTATTTATTTGGAAAGTTTCATCAATATAAATAAAAAAATAAAATAAATAAAAACGTTTATTTCAGACTAGCTTCTGCCCGCGACTTCGTCCGCGGAAAATTGCGATATACTGTAACTGTTTAGGCAGCGCATGCAATTAATTCTGTTTTCGGAGGTATTTCTTTCCGACTTGCTAGACGAAAATTGCTATAGCTAGGCTAATATGTATGATATAAATATAATTTATAGCCTATAGCACTCAGGAATAATGTAGCTTTCTATCAGTGATTTTTTTTTTTAAATTGGATCATTATTTCCGGAGATTACCCCCTACATACAAACTTACAAATTTTACCTCTTTATAATATTAAGTATAGATAGTATAGATAACATGGATCCAGTGTGTTAGTAGTACAAAAACTTCTACCTATTGTTAGCAAAGAACCTAAAAAAAAAAAAGATTATTAATTATATTAATCCTTATCCGAATAAATATGTTATTATACTCAAGTAGTTACGCGCGTACGCTGATAAAGTTGCGCGGGTCAGCTAGTTTTCTATAAACTTATACATGATGCTACCATTACTTAAAGAAAAAAAGCTTAGCTTTGTAAATTATGTAAATCTATACTAATATTATAAAGAGTGTATTTGTTTGAACGCGCTAATCTCTGTAACTACTGGTCCGAGTTGAAAAAATCTTTTTGTGTGGGATAGTTCATTTATCGAGGAAGGCTGTAGGCTATGTAACGTCACGCTACGACCAGTAAGAGCCGAGCAGCGGGGTAATTAATAAGCTCTGACTCTAGCTGACGCGGATAGACATAAAGATTTATGTTCTGCTACTGACCTCAAAACAAATAAACATCATACATACATACCAATTGTTTGGGATGTAATGGAACACAATAAGTATGTTCTACTTTTTATCGTGGTTAGTGACTAACCTGGTGTCAGTTTTTATGCTGCCCGGTCCATCTTAGCTTTACATGCTATTAAGAAATATCTCTCAGGCATGCCGATTGTTCCGGGGTAGCGGTAACCCTTTCGGGTAAGCGGGATTGTCCGAAAGGGTTACCGCTACCCCGGAACATAAAGGGCTACGGAAGGAACATGGATGGGTTTTAGTCAGTAAGAGTCGGACACTCCCTTCCGCTCCACCCAGAGCGGGAGCAGTCATTGGATGATTTCCCAGCCTTAAAAAAAGGCATGCCGATTCCCTCACGATGTTTTCCTTCACCGTTTTTTAAGCATGTGATAATGATACAATACGCACATTAATCTGAAAAATCAGATGTGCGAGTCTTGGTTTCGAAATCAAGACCTAGAACTTGGCACTTTAATTGAAAAAAAAATAATTATAACGCCGTGTTTTCATTAATAGTCACCATCTGCAACCCATCGTCCGTCATGCGGATGTTAATTCGATATGGACGCGAATAAATCACACCCACCGTGATGTTTGAACTGTTAATTAAGTTTGTAACAAGCGGCGCGGCGCGGGTAGGGTTATTCATTTTCGACTAATAATTTTATTGTGCGCGTAAACATTCATTTTGCATAATAAATAATGAAGTTACTTATTTATTTTCTAATATTTTATAATGTATTGTCTTCTATAATATAAAAGAATTCCTTCAGTTTAAATTTAAATGATCTAATTGTACCAAAAAGTTGGATGTCATTATCTATAAATGATTGAATATGTTAAGCTAATATTATTATACTGCCATTGTAAGAACTTCTGTAACCATATTTATCGGCAAATAAATCTTTGACTTTGACTTTGAAAGCAAATTAATATAAGATAAAGATTTCGTTTAGTTCGATTTAAAAGGTCCCGCAGACAGGTGCGAAAAACGTTTTTTTATTGGCGTTAAATTTTCTAAAGGATGCTTCACACTGCGGAACAAAAATGGTTATTAAATCTGTCTGAACAAGTTTCAACCTCATGCTCAGCCAATTGGAAAAAATCATCAACAAAGTTAAATCAATCTGTCGGCTTAACAAAAGTAAATTAACCCTCCATTGCCACGCCGCGTTGTGGTTCAATTTAAATGACAATAATATAACGGTTTCATTTATTACGGTGCGCCTCTCGGGTCCCAGTAAATTGGTATGTGTGAAAAGGTTTGCCAGTTTGAAATAAAAACAATGCTTAGTAATTAAATACTGTTAGAAAAAGAGGATAGGTATGAAAATGTTTTTTTTTTTGTGTTGGCAATCATGCAGCTGAGGCTCTCCTGATGTTGGTCATATCCTTCTTTCCCCGAAGGATTGTGCAGAGGTGTACGGTCGCCAGTGTTAGAGATTTAAATTCTTATTTTGCAACACCAACATCAAATGTAAATCCCCATGTAAATAGTGGCAACATTATTTCCTTCCATCTGCGACACTGGTCCAATACAGACGTACAGAGGCCAGCACATCAAGTTACCACAATCTGTCAAATTTCTTTGATAGTATTTCAACTTTATTGCAAAGACATAAGATTCATTTTTAATTGAAAATATTTGACAGTTAGGGATAGCTTGATGTGCTGGCGTCTGTACATTTATTAAATACTTTCTTTCTTTTATTTAATCTTCCCCGGCACCAACGCACCAGCACCTCATCAGCTACCCAACACCCAAAACAAGCTACACAGCCAGCGCATCGAGTAATACCAAACTGTCAATTTTTTCAAGTGATTTTCAATCTTAACATGTTGACAGTTGAGATAAAAATCAACTAAGAAAATTTGTCAGTTTGTGGTAACTTGATGTGCTGACGACTGTACATTATATAGTTATGTTTAAATCGCATATAATAGGGGGCGGGCCTATTTTCATAAACTGGACACAATACTGGACTTGGGGGTGATTTCCGTTGACTTAATGGTCAACGGAAATCGTTTTTTTCTCTTTAAAATATCTAATTAATACAAATCGAGAATAAACCGATCGGCTATGTCGACAATACTTTTTCATATTTCTTTTTTTATGTGGTTACGTTTTGGTATTTTTTTATTATTCTCGATATTATACGTTTTTGTCGGTGATATCTATAACTTTTATATACTACAATAAGTAGGTAGGTACCCTATTTTTTCCTTGTATTTGTCTAAATAATGACCTCAAAATAACCTAAATCCGAATATATTATTACAAATCTTTAGCCTAGTATCACCTTCGCCTTTCAGGTCAAAATCTCTAAAAATAGCTTCGTTTAATTTGTTCTCGTCACTATTATTTCTGTCAGCCATTTAAGGGTTAGATACACAGTTTGGTTTTGTGTTCACACAAACATCTTGGATGCCTTCGTCTGTATGAAACAGCGAGTGTACATACACCCTAATAAACACATTTTATTTTTGGAATATTGACATAAGAAAGTTGATAATTACATTTTGATATAAACTAAAAAAAAAATTGAAGTGGCATTCGAAACATACCGTTAAATACAAATCGAATAAAATGATAAATCGTTGATTCAGTTTAAGCTACGCTTGCCGGGGTTGACCCATGGATGGGTAGGTGACCATCTTACATACCGAGACCCCTCCGTGGCTCGGAAAGTACGTTAAGCTGTCATCTTTGACAGTCGTTACGGGACGTCAGAAGCACAAACGTACAAAAGCACAACGATTCTCACCAAAGGGTATTGTATTACCCAAGTTACCTAGTTGTGGAGGTTTGATAGGCAGTCGCTCCATGTAAAATACTGGTATTCAGCTGCATCCGGTTGGATTGGAAGCCGAACCCATAGGAGTTGCGAAAAGGCTAGCAAATTGATATTGTTTTGGAGCCCATCATTCTTCGACAACTATTAAAAAAAACACTGGGAATTTCATGAAATTTAAGCTTAGGTGCTGTAGAGCCTTTTTTTTTTTTAAGGCTGGGAAATCATCCTATGACTTCTCCCGCTCTGGGTGGAACGGAAGGGAGCGTCAGACTCTTACTGACTAAAACCCATCCATGTTCCTTCCTTAGCCCTTTGTGTTCCGGGGTAGCGGTAACCTTTTCGGACAATCCCGCTTACCCGGCAGGCTTGGCCCTAAGGGGCCCCTTCATATGCTGTCATCTCTTTGAGGCGCGCGTGGAACATAATATACGCGCCGTCCGGCACGGGCCTGGTCCTGATCGAGCGGTGAGTCACCCATTACTCAACGTCCGCAGGCCCGCGACTACGGTGGCCGGGAGTCGTCACGTGGCTCCCGACGCCCGGGGCGTCTCCCGCGGCGGCTTGGACGGGAGGACCTTTCTCTCTTCCATCCCGCCACCTCCTTCGCGAGCAAGACTGTTTCGCAGATGGAGGTGACTGCCTCCCACTCCCTCTCGCTTCGTACCATGGCTTGCACCAGGGCCGGGCTGCTGTAGAGCCTGGATGCAACCTTATTTTGTATCAAGTAGTGGATTTTACAGTACCTACACTTTTTTAGACCAAAGTAAGAAATGTAAAACGCTTGCGAGCTAATCTAAAGTTCAAAGTGTAAGAAATTGCATTACAAACATCTTACGATCGCCGCCGGGTAGTTCAAATATTTAAAGACAAGATTTTCTCTATCAACCATTTTACTATTGAAGACAAAGGCTTTTCGAACAAAGAACGAGTGTAATTTTATTTTCTTAACTGCTTTACAGGCCCGATGTCTGATAATAGAATTTTATTTTACCTACGAATGATTTTTATATAAAATTAAAATTAGCTTTATTTTTTTCTTTGTTTACCTTCTTTCAAACTTCATGTTTTCTAATAGCCATAAAAGGCATTATACTAGATAGCCGACCCAACGACAGTACTTTCTGTCCAAAGGACTAACTCAAACTCAAAGTATGTATTACAAATAAACCAAGTACGAACACTTTTAAATTGTCATAGGGTCGGTCAGTAGTCAGAAAAATGAACCTAGATGCCCATTCCAAATCAGTAGGTACCTTGGAGAAGGACGGGCAAGAAACTCCACGGACACTCTTTTAAACAACATGATTATGGTTACTAAAAATTGGTTACATCGGTTACATCATTCATATTATTATTATACATACAGTGTCCAAAAGCTCGAGCCAATGGCTAAGTACGAACAGCCGCAGGTCGATCTATCAGGTTAAGCTAAGCTTGCCGGGGTTGGTCTGTAGATGGGTGACCATCTTTACATATCGAGACTCCTCCGTGCCTCGGAAAGCACGTTAAGCCATTGGTCCCGGCTGTCATTTGTGCATCTTTGACAGTCGTTACGGGTCGTCAGAAGCCCGAAAGTCTGACAGCCAGTGGGTTGTGGAGGTCAGATAGGCAGTCGCTCCATGAAAAATACCCCAAATTATGATGACAGAGTCCAAAGCCACAGTCCCCAGGGAAGTGTCCCCACTATTGGTGAAGTCAGTCATAGTATTTATTTTTTCACTACAGCACTAAGGTCTGTATTACAGAACCTCACTCAATACCTAAGCACTACTTAAAACTAGTTTCAACCAATCAAATTCGTTTTAATCGAAAGTCAAGCAATGCTTGAGTATTGAGCGAGATTCGGTAATACGGGTTCTGTAAGTGTCTACAACCATTCCTTCAGCTAATTGTTTGGGATGTTATTAGGTTTAAAGATATTTATTTCTCATAAGAACTTAAATAACATAGTTCACTTAAAATGAGATACAAAGTGCTTATATCTAAAGATAAATCATAGTATCATATCATATTTGTCTCTGGGGTGTTGGAGACGTTACAGGGTACATACATGTTTCTTAAGTTTTGTCTTAAATATATTTATACTATCACACTTCTTTAAGTCCTCCGGTAAATCGTTAAACAGTTGTATCCCCTCAACCAATATTGTTTTTTTTCCGTAATTAGTTCGTGCACGTGTAGTCATTAGTTGAAATTTGTTTTTGCTTCTTGTGTTGTATGTTATTGTTTTTTTATGTAGTTGTATGTTTGATTGTACGGAATTCGTGGTGATTTTTTTTATGAGAATGCAGGTGTAATATGTGTATAGTTGTTTGAGATTTAGCAGTTTAGTTTTGTGGTATAATTTTTTTGTTGGATATAGATAGTGATAGTGAAATAATACTTTGATGATTTTGTTTTGTGTTCGTTGTAGTGAGTTTAGATTAGATTTAGCGGCTGATCCCCACACTTCGATTAGGTATTCAAGGTTTGATTTTACTAGAGAGTTATATATAATTAGACGAACTTTTTTCGGGATACATTTTGTAACTTTTCGTAACGCTGCTAATAGTGATATTAATTTTATTTTGACGTGATCAATGTGAAGTTTCCAAGAAAGTTTGTCATCTACCCACAGACCGAGGTATTTTTCATGGTTAGATCGTTTGACTATTTCTTCGTTAATCGTGAGAGGTGAGAACTCCGGTAAAGGTTTATTTTTGGCGGAGAATATCATAAATGATGTTTTTGACGTATTAATAGTTAGTAAGTTGTATTTTAACCATTCGTTGAGTAGGTCAAGGTCCTTTTGGGCATCAGACATAATGTTTTGTAGTGATTTATCGAAGTAAAAAAGGCAAGTGTCATCCGCGTATAATGTTAGGTGTCCTTTCAGCCCTATTTTATCAATGTTATTTATATAGATTAGAAATAGTAGTGAGCTAATAATTGAGCCTTGTGGACAGCCGTATGTTATGCTTTGCATTGAGCTCGTGAAGTTATCTATCTTAACGATTTGTTGTCTATTTTGTAAATATGAGGTGAACATACTGAGGGCACTCCCTGAAATACCTATATTACTTAGTTTTTGTAGTAACTTTTGATGGCTTACCGTATCGTACGCTTTTTTTAGGTCGATGAAAATTCCTACAACAACGTTTTTTTGATCAATACTTGTTTTTATTTTTGTTATTAAATCTACTGAGGCCGTGAGAGTGCTTGATTTAGGGCGGGAACCATATTGTTGATCAATTAGGAATTTCTTCTCTGTTAAATATGCGTTTAGGCGGTTGTATAACACTCGTTCGAAGATTTTTGAGATAACGGGTAAGACCGATACTGGACGATAGTTGCCGGGGTCAGTTCTACTTCCGGATTTGTAAATTGGACTGACCCTTGCAACTTTGAGTGAGTCGGGAAAAATGCCGCGCATTAAGCACACATTTATACAATTAGTTAGTCTTTCAGCAATTATATTTTTAAGGCATTTAATAGCTTTTGTGCTGATACCGTCCAAACCTGTGCTAGTGTTTGTGTCGAGGTGGTCAATAATTTGTGATATTTCGTCAGTGTTACAGGGGGAAAGTTCGTTCAAGGTCATATCATGTGTGTAATTACTGTCGTACATAAGAATATTACCTGTGTTTATGTGGTACTTGTTTGGTATTTTATTAGCTAAGTCCGCGCCTATTGATGCAAAGAATGAGTTAAATACGTTACAAATTTCGTCACCGTTTGTTATATATTGCGAGTTCGACAATAATTTGGGGGGAGCACTGTTATCCTTAATTTTATTAGATGCTAAGTTATTAATGATTTCCCACATTTTTTTAGGTTGTTTGTAGCTGTTATGGAATAAGTTGTGGTAGTAGGTTTCCTTCTTTGTCTTGATTAGGTTTTTTACTCTGTCCTGTTCTTCATTGAAATTCCTCCGTAGGTCGTCGTCTTTTGGGTGAGATTTCGTTTGTTGCCATAAGTGATTTCGTAGGTTGATTGCGTCTATAATGTTTCGGTTTATACAGTCTTCTTGGGGTAGGTTTAGGATTTTAGTCTTATCTTCTCTATTTTTCTTTATTTGTTCTGAGATATATCTTTCGAAATAGTAGTAGTCGTTTTCATTATTAGTGTAGTTTGTTATTAGGGCATTATTGTATAGTTTTTCATAGTTGAGTGCTTTGTATCGGATACTTTTGTTTATCTTTGGGGTCAAGCTGCCTATCTCAAGAAAAATCTGCGTGTGGTCTGATAGGCACGAGTCAATTATAGATATACTGAACGCGTGATTGTTTATGTTCGTGCATATGTGATCCAGTATAGTGTTTGTAGTGCTGGTTTTACGGGTACTGTACAGTTTATTTATTTTATTTAATATTTCGTAGCCTGATCCTTTTATTTCATTTATATATCTTGTGACGTGACTATTCTTACTAAGTAGGTCGATGTTGAAGTCCCCAAAGACAACCGCCCTCTTTCGCTGTTCCAACTGTGAAATATATGTTTCTAAGAAATTATTTATATTGGATTCACCTGGTTTATAAATCACTCCGATGTTTAATGAGAGTTTATCTATGTGTATCCATAGGTAGTGGTTACCAAGTTCGTATCTTTCTTCTGTTATTTCGTGTTTGATACTTTCGTGTACATAAATTGAAACGCCACCGCCTCTGCGATCTTGCCTGTAGTTATAAACATGTTTATAGTTCGGTAGCTGGTATAATTTTGCGTCCGCTTCCGAGGTAATCCACGTTTCAGTAAAAATGAGTAAGTGTATAGTCATTGGTGATGCTTTTATTATACATTTTATCTCGTCAATTTTGCCAGTCTTGCGGATACTGCGTAAATTAGTATAAAAAAATCGTAACGAGGACGGGTGGGATGGTATATCTTCGTATCTACTTACTAGTTGATGGTTTAGTCTATCCGTGTATTTTGTCTTTTGTGTTAGGTCGGTTATTGGTTTTTTTGGTTGGTTTTGTTCAGTGTGATTGTCGGTATTCCTTTTATGTATTTAATAGTGAGGTCCTTTTCGCCGTCTTCACTGCGTTTGTTCAGTTCCTCTTTTAATAATTGTAGGTACTCTTTTTGAGCTGGGGTTTGGTCTGCGTAAATCTGTATATTGTTATCTTTTAAGTTTTTCTTATTTTTTAGGAGGTATTTTGGAACGTCTGAATTGTTGAAACAGACTTTTAATGGTCTGTTTTTATTTGGAATATATTTCCCTAATCTGATGGTTTTAATTGGTTTAGGGCAGCCTTCGTACAGTGTAGTAATTATCTTCATAGCTTCATAATCATCGTGATTTCGTCTGGAGTTTGCGTTTCTCTCGTTAATTTCCAATATACCCACAATTACGATGTTTTTCTCGCGCTCATATCGATGGGTCCTACGTATAAGGGCCAATGCAACAATTTGGGTATTTTCACTTTTTTGGCTTAAATGCCTCCTTTTACTCTAGTTTACAATGTGCATTAAAAAAAATTACACATTTGTACGTGAAAGTACAATTTAAAAGTGAAGTAAAAGGGCTTAAGTGACACAATTTTAAACGTATAAAGGCCAAGCGGTCATTAGAGACTTGTACGCGGGGAGATCTCGTGTCTTTGTTTACTTCAACGGCCAATCAGTCAGTTGAGTACTTATACGTCACACGAAACGATGTTGCGCTGAATGACAGATCCTGCATAGAAGGGCCAATGTAGTACTTTGGCCCTTATACGCGTTTTATTTTAAAAACAGTCACATTGACCAAACGTTTTAATTGATGTTTCAGTTAGAAAAATTACTATATTTGTATTTAGAATAGCATATTTACTATGTTTAATGTTTGTTTTGAGTTTAAAATATTATACGTGGCAAATATCCCATTTTAAATCACAATTTGAGTATTAGTGACTATGTTAGTTTAAAAATAAAAATTAACTGATTTATTTGGAGTCTTGGACTGTCTAGTGCTCGCAAGCGCGACTGCTAAGCAAGAGGTCCTGGGTTCGATTCCCACTCAAAGACACCAGGGACAAAGTGTTATTGAGTTTTTGAGTGTGATTGAGTGTTGAGCTGCCACACAATTTGGATTTGTGCCCGGTTGATGACAATCGCCTCCTATTACATGCATGGGACTTAAAATATTACTGACGAAATGTGGGTCTACTATTAAGTACCTACCTACACCTTTGCCTGTGTTATGTTTTATTTGTGTTTATTCAGATAATGTACAAAGAGACTTTTTGCTTTTTACTTCTCCGTTACCATTGATGCTGATGACATATTAAACAATTATAGCAATCTGAATTTGTTGCAAGACATTTTTGATGACAGTGAGAATTAAATTAAAACAACACATTGCAACATATTGTTTCCATAGCACCTGTTAGACTGACTCAACAAGAACATCAAGATTTATACCTAAATAACCATGAGCCAAATGAACCCACTGTAGAAAATGCGTCCTTGAATAATCCTTATTCAGCTATTAAACTTTTGCTTGAAATAAGCAACACGTCTCATGGGTGTGACAGCCAAAGATTAATTTCAATGACAATTAATGAGCCTGAACTTCAAGGTATACGTAGGTAGCGAACATACCCCTGAGCCGTCACCCAACGGGTGTGTTTATCTTTTTGATGAACAAGAACCAATCCCATCACTTGCGTCTTAGCTAACGGATAGCAATGAGTCCTCACCGATTACACAATACTCATTAGAAGTGGTTTCTGTTCCATTAAATTCCAAATGAAAAGAAAATTTACCAGAAAACGGGACAGCGGCAGATTGCGAGAATTTTTTTATCATGAATGGATAGATGTAAAGAGAAAAAGACTTAAATATACCGGAAAGTCATACTATAGTCGAAAAGGTACAAAAAAATCTGGAAAAAAATTGGGTGAACCGTGTCAAATCACGTGTACATTGAAATGTTTTCAAAAACTAGACGAAGACACAAGAAGTGAAATATTTAATAAGTTCTGGGGAATCGGCGATCATTCTAAACAGTATGATATTATTAGGAACCATGTTGTTAAAATAAATAAAAAAATAACAATTACAGAAGATGAATCTCGCAGGTCATACATTTATCATTTGCCTTGTGTTCAGAATAATCAAAATTCTAAGTTAATTGTTTGCAAACAGATGTTTTTGAGACTCTAAATGGTTTTCGATAGCATCTATCAAATTAACATAACTTTTCTTTCTGCTATAACATGAAGACAAAATGTCTGATAAATCTACGGACATACCCTTTTTTTTTTAAGGCTGGGAAATCATCCAATGTCTGCTCCCGCTCTGGGTGGAGCGGAAGAGAGTGTCAGACTCTTACTGACTAAAACCCATCCATGTTCCTTCCGTAGCCTTTTATGTTCCGGGGTAACGGTAACCCTTTCGGACAATCCCGCTTACAAAAAAACTACGTTACAATCAGTTGTAAACCCTTTCGGACAATCCCGCTTACAAAAAAACTACGTTACAATCAGTTGTAACCGATACATCCATAAAAAAAAGATTTAATTGATTTGTGCATTTGTGTGAAAATATTATTCCACCAATTTATCACGAGTATTATGAAAATTTGGTTACAATATCTACATCAGTAGGATGTTACCATATTATTTTATTGTTAAATTACTACCTTTAGTTCAGGTATCCTCATTATTTGATTGTATTTTGATTTCAGAAACGTTAATAATTCTGAAGAAAAGAAAATAAAGGAGTCTAATTGTTTTATTTGGTTTTATGTTTGAGACCAAACTGTGGGTTAAGCACATTACGTCACAAAGTAAGATAACGTATAAGTGTCAAAGTGCATTACGTCATGAAATAATTATATTATTATTGTTTGTTTAAGTTTTATAACTGTTTAAAATACTTTTGATAATTATAGATTAGTCAAAATGATTAAAATACACGTTGTTTACATAATTAGCATATGCCGTGTAAATAGTCCAAAGTGACACTTAGGCCTTTTTACCAGTTTTTTTCAATGTAATTTAATTTAAAAATATAACGTATATAGGCTTATCTACATTATTCAAAAAACTAACAAATATTCAAAGAAATCGATGTAGCTAGAATAACAAACATGTGTGTCATAGTGATCATGCAAAGTTTCACAAACATCAGTTTAAGCATGTAAAAAATATATCAAGATGAAACTTTGAGAGCCCGTATTGAAAAGTTGTCAATTTGCACATTGGCCCTTATACATAGGACCCATCGATATCTTGTTTTAAGCTCGAGAATGAGGTTTTGGTGGTAAGAGACGAGCGATTTAGGAGTTTTACTTTCGGTGTGTTGTTGGTTTTTTATTTGGGTTATTTCTTCTTCTATGTATTTTATTTTGTTTTGTGTTGTCGTGTTATTAGCCTTCATGTTTTCCATATCAACATTTATTTGATCGAGTCGTTGAGTAAAGTTTTCCGTGGTTGACTTCATAGTTTTTATTTCATTTTTAATCTCGGATATTTCGTCTTTTATGTAGTTTA
The DNA here is from genome assembly GCA_951799385.1 of Hyppa rectilinea. Classification (NCBI taxonomy): domain Eukaryota; kingdom Metazoa; phylum Arthropoda; class Insecta; order Lepidoptera; family Noctuidae; genus Hyppa; species Hyppa rectilinea. The sequence goes on along the minus strand of OX637308.1, from coordinate 15,226,521 downwards.
GACTATCATTTTGGGCTTTTCCAAATTTCTCTAGGAAACTCATCATCTCTGTGCGAAAGTTTGTGAAATCCTTTTTATATTCGGTTTCCTCAGTTCGTTCCTTCCGCTTCAATGTGTTCACATTTCTGTACTCATCATTATCGCAGTGGGTGGGTAAGTTTGGTACAGACCCGCTAGTGTTTCCGCTCTCGCTTATCACCCTGGTATTCGGTGTAGGTGATGTCTCCCGCACATTCATTGTGTATGGTCTGACTCGAACGTTCTCCGTGCGGGTGTGAGTGGGATGAAAAATAGCAGCGGTTCTTGTTACTCGCGGGGGTGAGCGGTGCGGCGCACTCGCCGATGAGTGGTGTCACAATATAAATATGAACAGTACGGAAACTACGAACTAACGTTCGAAACGGCACACTCACACAAACACGCGAATCGACGAGACCCCTAAGCGGTTGTCGCGGTGCTGCCAGTCGTGAGTGCCGCGTCAAGACGATTAGTTAATGCTCACGCATTTTCGGGTTAACACGTGGTACCTACTATGCGATTGCGTTTTAACTAAGAATAGGATGACCTTGGCCCTATATTAGATAAACAATAATCATAATACGAAAATTACATGAACAAGATAAGTAATTTGCATAAAGTATTTTTTTGTTAAACTTAATTGTTGTCACAATATGGTGCCAAGGTCATCCTCTCCTTAGTTGAAACGCATAGTACGGTGCGCGGCCGCGCCGGGTTAATCAGGCATCGGCGCCACATAATTATGCGCCAAGCCGCGCGCCCTTCCGACAAGGATCGCACGAAACGTTTTCGTCTTTTCGCGGCTCACGCCACTTGTAAAAGGTTACGCCATATTGATAAAGCTCACAAGTTGTTGTGTATTGATTTTAAACTGTTCCGTGTTATAAACAATCTTCTTTTACTGGTACTAACCGAAGCCATGAGATTACCTATTTAAATGTTATTAGTAAACAATCGAAAAAACAATCGAGTTGAAATAACTAATTCCAACTTGATTGTTTGAGAACACAAATATTTTAATAAATATAGTTCAGTTTCAAAAACATTAAGAGTGACAACCCTAGTGCTGCAGTGGAGCGTAGGTAATTATTTCAACAAATAGGCTTAGTTTCCATACTGTTCATATTTATATTGTGGTGGTGTCGTGTCGTACGTAGCACAGTCTTAACTGATTTTACACTTTAATTTGTAAGTTTATAACATTAACGATTACTTTCCAATGTTTTGTATTTATTCAAATGTAATACTTTTCTTATAATTATTTAACACGTCTGCTTCCAACAAGCACCAGAGAGCGAGCCAGTGTTATTAACTAGCTAATCTGCAGATTTCCTGTTGACAGCGATGTGGACGAATTTTTTGATGCTCTTTGATTATATACTTATTATTTCTGTATATATTACTATGAATATTTAGCTTTTAAATGTAAATATGATTATATTAGTGTTAGATTATAATCTGCAGATTTCACTATAAATCATCTATACTAATATTATAAAGCTAAAGAGTTTGTTTGAAACGCGCTAATCTGTTAAACTACTGGTCCGAATTGAAAAAATCTTTTTCTGTTGGATAGTCCATTTATCGAGGAAGGCTATAGGCTATGTAACATCACGCTACGAACAATAGGAGCCGAGTGGTGAAACCACGCGGGAGCAGCTAGTTCTACATATTTTTCTCCCAATAAGATTATTTCTTAGTGATCTTACTAACCGCAAAGGTGCGGTGCACTGATGAGGTAAAACTGACACTCTTCAGAGCCTACTGCCAGTCATTTTACTCGTGCAGCTTGTGGGTTAGGTATACGCAAAAGGCTTACAACGCTCTGCGCGTGCAGTATAATAATGCACTGAGGATACTGCTGGGGCTGCCTCGGTTTTGCAGTGCATCGGGCATGTTTGCGGAAGCGCGAGTAGATGACTTTCATGCCATCATGCGCAAAAGGAGTGCTTCGATGTTACGGCGATTCAGGGGCAGCCCGAACAGTATTTTAGCTACACTGGCGGACAAGGTCGATGGACCTTTTATCAGGCTCTGGGCTGGCAGACATGTGCGTGCACATGTTCATGTAGCCAATTAGTATATTTAAGTTATGTTTTATGAGTGTACTAACATAGGCTAAGCTCATACTAACACTATATGGATCCCTTTGATCTGAAATAAAAATTTTGAATTTGAATTTGAAAGGGACGCAGTTTGTTTGAATGGGCGAGCGAGCTACTTACACTATTCGTATAAACCTTCTTTTTGAATCATTATAATTATATATTTTTTTTTTAGATTAAGGGTTGCTTTTCCAATAGTCAGATAACTTTCATCAGAAGAATAAATATGATAGTTTGACATAATGAAGCAAACAAACTGTCATATTTATTCTTCAGATAAGAGTTATCCGACTTTGGAAAAATTTGCCCTAAATATATTTAAAAGATCTAAGCGTACAGAGTGACAGACGGCAGGAAGCGAATTTGTTTTATAGTATGTAGAGATAACAGTACATTGTTTGCCTAGAAAGCAAACGACTATTTTTAAGGCGAGTGTTTCTTTGAATCCAGAGCGCAGCGAGGTATCCAAAGTACGTCTCTGGAACTTACTTACATCGGGAGAAACACTGTTTATGTTGTTCCCAACCTGTACACTCTACTTTTAACAAGCAGTGACAGCCTAGTGGTATGACCGTTGGACTGCCAAGTCTTAGGTCTCGAGTTCGATCCCAAGGCACGCACCTCTGACTTTTCAGATTCATGTGCGTATCACTACATAGTATAAAACAAAGTCTGTCTGTTTGTCTGTATGCTTAAATCTTTAAAACTACGCAACGGATTTTGATGCGTTTTTTTTTAATAGATAGAATGATTCAAGAGGAAGGTTTATATGTATAATTTGTCGACATATTTTGCGGGCGAAGCCGCGGGCGGAAGCTAGTTATGTATAATTATCACTTGCTTAAAAATCGGTGAAGGAAAACATCGTGAGGAAACCAGCATACCTGAGAGATATTTCTCAACAGTATTAAAACTCTGACACCAGGTTAGGTACCACGAAAACAAAAACTACTATTTCGCGACATAGTTCCAACATGAGTGATATTTTATGTAAACTCTCACCAATCTGCCGCCCGCTAATGACTAATTATCATTAGTAGATAACTCGGCCGATATACATTATGCGGGGACTCCCCCCAAGTCGGGCAATGACTAATGAAAGCCATAAGTCTATAACGCGGTCGTACACCTACTACGGGGAAATCCCCGCAACGAAAGTAATGTCAACCAATGAAATTCATCGGACGTTGTAAATCGACCGACCGACTTAAGAAACTAGAATTATTATTCATGATTCTCTTGCATTTTCACGTAATTCGAAATTAGCACCCCACTAAAACCAAGTTGATATGGCCAGTTGCTAAATATACCTGGCAAAGGAATCCGGAATGTGAGTAATTACTTTTCCTAAAGAGTGGACCATTCATGTAATTAGCAACACGCATAATTAATCAAGGTAGGTTACCGTAATGTTAGACACCTTGACACAAATTCAGATGCTTCCTTTTGTAGGTGTATTCTGGGTGTCGATGTCGTATTCATGTCAGGAGAAGTTTACACGTATCAATGTGGTGTAACCAGTTTCATCAAGAGGTAATGCGTTACCGCGTCATGTTCGTGAACGGGCGCCGTCAGTAGGGACAGGTCATCTCTTAGCTGCCTCGGATCTTTTAAAATGTAATTTAATTTTTGAATCTTTTATTACGAACGCTTTTTACGTTCTGCATCGTTCTCACATGTAAGTATAATTTTAACATGAATGATGTAACCCATATTTTGTAACCATATTCTGATTTAAAAGAGTATCCATGGAGTTTCTTGCCCGTTCTTCTCCACAGATACCTACTGCTTTGGAATGGGCAACTAGCTTCATCCTTCTGACTGACCGACCCCTTGATAATTAAAAAGAGCCTGTAATTGGTTTATTTCAAATAAATGCCGTGAGTTTGAGTTTAACCCAGTACCTGGTCGTGGAGGACAGATTGGTAGGTATAGTCACTCCATGTAAAATACTGGCTTTCCACCGCATCCAGTTACACTGTAAGCCGATCCCAAAGTAGTTGGAAAAATTAAGCAGTCAATCGCTCAACCACTGCGCCAACCACGTCGTCACAAGGTGACAGGACCTATTAGTTAAAGCACTAGAGATAATCAACGCATGACACTTTACTTGCTTGTCTTGAATGATAGCGGGTCAGGTAAAAGGAGAAACCCAAACTCCATAGAAACTTGGGCCTGGCGTTACAGAACTGGGATTTTGCCATAAGTTAGAGCACCTAGGAAGATTTCACGAGCCCAATTTTCACGTCTCTCAGCAATGGCCAAATTGATAAAATCAGAAAATGTTTACATGTTAGGTTATTTTTTTAAACAAAAGCGGTGAATTCAGATTAATATTACTGAAAACCTCAGCAAAAAAATATGTTTTCCAAATAAGGTCCACTTACATCACTAATGGGTTGCATTTTTAAACATTGTATTTACTACCAGGGGATTTTATGCTGTCTCAAATTACAGTAAACTGAGATTGCAACAATAGGTTTATTAAAATAAAATACCGCATTATTGAGATAGGGTTTTATTAATCACCTTCTTCGTTAGGATATCATAATATAATAATACAGAATCTAGGAATTGTGCAGGAGGTAACTGACTACCCTGAAGCCGAACGAACGAAGAGAACGTCCACAGTGAATACACACTTGTCGGTATCCTATAGGTGTCTGTTCACTCTCTTCTAGTCTATTTCCATCAAGAGATACACCATTGGCATGATTCCAGCAAACTTGACAGATAAAGTCATTTTCATTTACCTGAAGCAAACATTTATCATTTGACTATTAGTTCTAGCACTAGCATTTAGCTATAAGCATCTGAGTGTCACATTTAGGTAAACATCAGCGGCTTTATTACATTCCCCCTGCAAGGACACAGGACTCCTCTCAGAGAGAAGGAAAAGGCCGTAATTAACTATGCAGGTTCAGTGCAGATTGGCGATATTACATGTGATCGCGACGATAGGTCGTGGTGGAGCAAAATGAAATGTGTAGTGGACTGTATAATATGTATAATTAAGATATGAGGAATTACAACGGTCGGTTGAAAGTAATAAGAGACAAAATGAATAGATGTTAGGAAAACGTGTAAGCGCAGCCGTGCGTGGAGGCGTGCAACAGCTGACCGTTGTAATTCTTCATATCTTAATTATACATATTATACAGTCCACTACACATTTCATTTTGCTCCACCACCATCTATCGTTGCGATCAACATGCTTACAAAAATGTTACGTTATAGAATTATCGCATACTAACCGATTGAGGCGCGACCCATTCCTGTACAATTGAAAGAATTACTTCATCTTCCAATCTTCGCCTTCCTATAGTGTTGCAGCGGTCCGTAACTATTCCACAATTAATGCACAAGCTTATGGTACCGTATTAACCAGTCGTCAGAAGAGCAATATACCCGTGCCGTACGGCGCGTATATGTTCCACGCGCGCCTCAAAGAGATGTCAGCATATGAAGGGGCCCCTCAGGGCCAAGCCTGCCGGGTAAGCGGGATTGTCCGAAAGGGTTACCGCTACCCCGGAACATAAAGGGCTACGGAAGGAACATGGATGGGTTTTAGTCAGTAAGAGTCTGACACTCCCTTCCGCTCCACCCAGAGCGGGAGCAGTAATTGGATGATTTTCCAGCCTTAAAAAAAAAAAAAAAAGAAGAGCAATATCCTGATCCGGTTTTCCAGCCAAGGTCAGCAGGAATGACAGGCTGCGGTATCCAATATTCAAACGAGGGTCAGTCAGAAGGCAATCAAATTCGGAGTCCAGTATTCGAACCGACAGCAGAGGTTTAATATTGTAATAAAACTCGAGCATTCGAAAAACACATTCACTTGCGCAGAGATACGAAAAGCGAATGACACTAATTACCACGATGGCATTTGACAGACGTTGACATTGACATTTGCCGTTTACTAGTGCAATCCGCTTTGCAATTGATTTTTTCGATTATTTATTTCCTTTAATGATTTTTAAATCGTGCTTACGTTAAAAAATAATTATATTCCTGAATTTTTTATTTTACAATGATTTCCATATCTAAAAAGCAATTGTACTAAAATAATGGAGGATTCAATTATCATTTGTAATTATCGATATCCGATAAATCGATTACATTCTTAGGGTACGCTCTATTGTTTAATGCTAATATTTGCAAAGTAAGTGACGTATAATGAAATAAGTGCTGTAACGGTTTACAAAGGATGTTTAAAACAAAAAAATTGAATTGTACTTTTTTTTACACTTGGCCATTGTAATTGAGGCTAAGATTTAAATGGGTTAATTAGGCAGAATAGGAGATTTTTTTGGTACATATTTGATTCGTGTAACGGCTAGGCCCAGAAATGGGTTTCTCCTTTGAGAACTGTCGGGTACTTGAACCCAGTGAAACCTTAGGTTTTGTGTTTTTTTTTTTGGCAAAAACCCGAATAATGAATTGCAAAAGACATAGGGCAAATATGTCTGGAGCTTGGTCTAAATATCCACTGTTTTATTGTAAAAACATAATAAAATTTACTGTAATTGTACTAAATAAAACAATAAAAAGTTGCTATCTACATAAATTGTACTGTTTTTTTGACTAAGTTTAAATACAGGCACATGAATGATAGGTACTGGCAATCAATATTTTGAAAGCCAAATTCTTTTCGAGTTTTGGCCAATTGTTGTTTTTTTTTTTAATATATGTATTGTAGCCAGTGACATTTCAGGCCACAAATCATTTAGTGAAACGTATTAATTTTTTTTTCATATTTGATTTCATTATTTCGATGATTAAAATATAAATAAAAGCTAACAGACTAATAATAATGTATATGCAAGCCAATAATCGACCATTTCACCAATGAAACTGAACGCGACCAGAAAATAAACCTCATTCAAGAAATTCGCTCTTAATGTGTTACAATTTGTCTCTATTGACAATTCTGTGGAAAAATTCCATGAATTGAAGATACAAAACCCAATTAAACCGGCCACGGATAACGTAGTTAAACATTCTTCATTAAATTAGTTAACGAGTCATTCGATAAACAATGTCCAAGTGACGTCTATTCGTAGTACATAAAACCTTGATATTTTATAACAAATTCATTGTATTTAAAGAACTTGTAGGTGATGTAGAGAAGTATCAAGTGAATTGAGTAAACTGGCTGCCCTTTCAAAGCAAGACCAGCCAGAAAGTCAATTCGGAATTTGACTGTGTTCACGCAACAAGTTACAAGAAAGACTGGAGAAAACCAACAAATTGCATGTTCAAGACTAAAAAGTGAAATCAAAAAGTAGAACTTTAAACACGTTTACCAGGATAAAGCAAGAGCAACCAGCAAATACGCAAGTTCAACCAAAATGGATTTAAATAGATTACCGCCTGGCCCGTTAGCTGCGCTTGACAGCGATGCATTCGCACATGAATTAGAACATTTAGATAACATTGGAGATTTAAGGTCTTGGATTCTAAAGATTTCAGACACCTTGGGCTATGCTGCTTTTGATGTACTGGAACTCCGCAAGAAAATTATGCAAAAAATTAGTGCAAAAGATTTGATATTTCTGATTTTGATGTTTTTAAATAACAAAATGACAACCAATTTAATGGGTCAGGCAAAACTTCGAGATTTAACAAGAAAATTGAACATCAAACAGAGAGCAAATGGCAACAATCAAGTGATAACTCTCTTCAGAATTGCGCAATCATTTCCAGATGTTGTTGCCCTCACGCTCGATAAAGAGCCCGATGTTGCCCAACCGCTCACTCTGGCGCAGGTAAGATTACTCTCCGAATACCCGGAATTCCCGGCACTTGCTCTACAACCTTTGCTAGCATGCCTCCTCCCCAGGGCTCACCCAGACAGTTTAAATATCTTGAACGTATTCTTCTTCTCTAATATGATGCTGTCGGAAATTTTTAACAAAAGGTGAGCGTTATGGGTCAGGAAAACTCAACTGCAAAGAGCGTCCGAGATACAAACAAAACAAAGGAACCACTATAATTCCATCGTTTTTAACGAAGACTTGAGGAAGGATTGGTGCACCCGTTTGAAGATCGTGGTGGACTGCGAGTATTCCACAGTATGGGTAGAAGCTGCTACAAAATGTAAGGCAAAACTTATTGAAACATATGGGATCTCCTGTTGATTCCAAGTTGCCGTAAACAGGCGGAAACTCTGTATGCCACTTTATATGGATAAGTGTATCTTTAACCATGATAACAATGTAATAAGTACCTTCATATTTCGTTTATTTGCTGATATAAGTAACAATAAATTAATTAAACAATATCTTTAAACATGACATTGTACCTATATTCCCCGAAGGATGACGTAGGTAGGAGTAAAAAAAGGGATACACTCACATCTTACCCGTTATGTTTCAGTCCCATGTATTGAGGGCGAACCACTTGCCACTGACCATTTTCACAATGTCCTATTGTGAAAATGGTCAGTGGCAATCTTTTTTTTTTACCGGGCACATATCGAGCTGTCATAAATGCCATAATTGACGACACGGTTGGCGTAGTGGTTGAGTGATTGACTGTTGCGCAGCATGTCGCAGGTTCGATTCCCGCACGGATCAAATATTTGTACGACCTACAAGTATATGTTCCGGGTCTGGGTGTTTTTCTATCTATAATATGTATGTATTTACAAAAAAAAAACTGTATATAAGTAGTTTATCAGCCATCTCGTTACCATAACACAAGCATTAGGTTGCTTAGCTTGGGACTATATGGTGATGTGTGAAATGTCCAAGGATATTTATTTATTTAATTATAGCTTTCTAATACTAAGTGTCTCTCAGTTAAGCTGTGGACAGACAAACGGACATGGTGAAACTATAAGGATTCCTTGTTGACTACGAAACCCTAAAAACACGCAGGATAGGTACATGAATTATCATTATTCTCTGTCATAGAGAGGAAGCCTGAAGAGGAGCTCGTGGCTATGTACTAACAGCCGCACAGGTCGATCCATTAGGTTAAGCTACGGTTGCCGGGGTTGGCCGTGCATGGGTGACCGTCTTTACATACCGAGACTCCTACGTGCTTCGGAAGCACGGTAATCCGTTGGTTCCGGCTGTCATTTGTGCATCTTTGACAGTCGTTACAAGCCCGAAAATCTGACAGCCAATCTTACCAAGAAGTATCGTATTGCCCAGTTACTTGGGTTGTGGTGGTCAGATAGGCAGTCCAGGCACTCTGTATAAAATACTGGTTTTCAGCTGCATCCGGTTAGACTGGAAGCCGACCCCAACATAGTTGGGAAGAGGCTAGGCAGAGGATGAGAGAGGAAGCCAGTGTCCCAGCAGAGGCAACATTATAGACTAATCATGTACAGACGCCAGCACATCAAGCTATCCCTAGCTGTCAAATTTTCCCAATTAAAAATGAACCTTATGTCTTTGCAATAAAGTTGAAATACTATCAAAGAAATTTGAGAGAGAGTGGTAACTTGATGTGCTGGCCTCTGTACGTGTTGTCACAACGTGTCACAATACGTTTTTCAACTTAAATTCTTTAATTCAGATTAATAGCACAAATGTTACAATTCAAGTCATATGTGAGTACTATGTACCTACTAGTTATAAAGCGAGCATCTACTGGGTACGGCTGGCTCCCTTCAAAATGGTTGAGCTGAATGACTGGTGCTAATATATGCGTCATGTTCGTGAACGGGCGCTGTCAGTAGGGCTAGGGACTGGTCATCTCTTAGCGGCTAAGGCTTGTTTTAATCTAATTTTTGAATAGTTTTTACATATTTTATATCTGATACTTTTAACGTTCTGCATCGTTCTCACATGTATAATATTAATATGAACTATGTAACCAATATCAATCTCAATATATACCAATACCAATATCAAACCAATATCTTTTCAATCACTACTAACATACTGCATAACATCATGGGGTGGTGCCCCAAAATATACAATCTTGGAATTGGAAAGAACGCAAAGAGCTATTTTGAAGGTGTCTTATTTCCTACCGTTTCGATACCCTACTGTACTCCTTACAAAGAAGGCAAAGTGCTGACTGTGCGTCAGCTGTTTGTTTTGCATACAATTCCGAAACAGCATGGACTTCTAACCTATAATCCCTTACTGATACGAGGGGGAAGACGATTTGAACCCGTAGACCGCCGTCAAAATAGGCTCTCCACTATGTTCTCGAAGCGCTTCTTTTGCTATTTAGGCCTGCTTGGTGCCCCGGTTTAATTTGGTTTAATTTATTTATAGATTAACTCTGGTATTATTTATTACATATTCCTTGCTGCACTTACATTAGCTACTCAGACATTCATACAACACTCAATCACACACTCACTCATATACAGGCTCATACACACACACTCAAATACTAACAATACTAACACTAGAATAATTTGCAATTGAATATGTTCAACAACCTATTATACATAGAATTGATGTATAAATTACCTTACTTTCGAAAATCATTTTTTTTAGAGCACTTACAAATTTAAATGTATCCATTTCCTAAGGGGCGGAGACCTGGTGTCCTGAAACACAGACTTTCCGTCTAGCTTAGGCACCAGTCTCCCCACAGTATAGTATTGCTAATTTTTGTTTTTTAATCGTCTTAACAGCTAAAATGTATTGTTATATAATATGTATCGTGGAGCGAAATAAATAAATCTTATTATTATTATTAATATTTTGTAACCATATTTAGTTTAAAAGAGTGTCCATGGAGTTTCTTGCCCGTTCTTCTCCATAGGTACCTACTGCTTTGGAATGGGCAACTAGCTTCATCTCTCTGACTGACCAATACCTTGACAATTCAAAAGTACCTGTAATTGGTTTATTTGAAATAAATACTTTAAGTTTGAGTTTGAGTTCAAGCCTAATTTCAATCGGTTTCTTGTTCAAGCGTCTATTTCAGCCAATCGCAATGATAGCTAATCTGATCTGATCTTTAATGATTACATGCTAATTATTGGAATAGAATTTCGATATTTACGCCAGTCTGGACGGATGAAAATTACAAGGACGACATATTAAATTTACTGGAAATTCAATAACCGAAATTGACGTGCATAAATGAATAAGCGTGCAACTTCCCCCCTGCACTCTTTTTGGTATTTTTTACCCACCCGTGAAAAGACGTATCGTGAGAGTTTTTGGTTAAATAACTTAACATAATACTGTTTTCCCTGAAAGCCTGTTTTTCCCGAAGAAAAAAAATTAAAAGATCTATGTAAATATTTTCTAACTTTTATCGAAAAGCTATGGATTAACAATATCCTTCAAAATCACTCTGTAGTGCTATTCTGTAAAAATATCACCGTGTCTGTGAAGGGAGTTTACAATGAGCTCATGTCAATAGTCATCTGTCAATAGTGTCAATCCCTAGGACTCGGTGGAACGGCAGTTCAAAGCAAAAGAGACATTTTAAAAAATCGGGACAATTACTTTTAATCGTTATTTTTGAATCATTCAGATAATTAGTATTATTTTCAAAAATTCTCAGTTAAAAAGTCCGGACGGAGAGCCAAAAAGTCGGCGGCCATGTCCGGAAGAATACGGACAATACAGTAACTTAAGCGAAGCTATAACAAGTCATAGTCAGCAAGCAACATTCCCACCCCTAACACTCATAAAATATTCCAGTGCCATTATGCCCTCAAAGGTAATACGCGTCCAACGTCCACAGAGCATTAAAAAGGTAGAGTAGGCAAAGGTACATTGGCTGCCCACTCTGCCTGTACGGTACGTGTGAGGGTGTCATGGCTAGATAATAACAGCTGCATTGGCAGAAAAGTTAAGCTACGCTTGCCACGGATGGTTAGCAGATAGGTGACTCTCCATTGCTTATCAAGACGCCGCTATGCCTCGTAAAGCAAGTCAAGTCAAGTCGGTGATCCCGGCTGTCATTCGTAAGTTGGAAAGAGGGTAGCCGTATTAATATTTTACTGAAACATTAATGAATTCATGTAGAACTTGTACTTGCATCGGGCGAATTACATAAAACAACAACGAAATATACCTTCGTTTGCTCTTCTACTAGGGTAAGTACGAGTGACCACAAAACCAAAAATATACTTACATCATCATCTGCCTAGCCTTTTCCCATCTATGTTGAGGTCGGCTTCCAGTCTAACCGGATGCAGCTGAAAACCATTATTTTACATGGAGCGACTGCCTATCTGACCTCCACAACCCAGTAACTGGGCAATACGATACCCCTTGGTAAGACTGGCTGTCAAATTTTCGGGCTTCTGAAGACCCTATAAAAATATACCTACTTGATTAATTTAAATTGATGTTTTGTCAAATATTATCTACTATTAACATGTACCTGTTAACCTTTTGAACGCCAGCGCATAAAAACACGCGCGTGCCCCCCGCGTCAAGCTACAAATTTATTTCTTCTTGTTATCATAAAATTACTAATGTCCATGATGTCTTTTAATTTGTTTCATGTCATTAAATAAGAACGAGAGCATCAATTCTTAAGATTTCTATATAAGCCCACACTAAAATAATGATTTAATTGTTTATTTCGTGATGATAGTGTACTGTAGAGCCTTAGAGTAAAACCTTATGTTGTACAAGGCTGGAAATTATCTGACGGCATTCGAACCTTTCAAATGATTTTAGAATAGATTAGGATTTTATATATGCTAGACTTGACGTCCCGCAGCAAAGCTTAACAGATGTATTCGTTATAACAAAGTGAAAATATAATAACATACGTTTAAACCGCTAAAGCGTTTATCTTCATAGTATAGAAGCCCTATACCCACATTACACGCTCTACCACTGAGCCCCCTTAGTAGAGGATCTTCCATCCTCTACATTTTGGTGGAGTACGCCTGAGTCTCCACTAGAAGACGCGGTACGATCCCGCTCGTTTTGTTTTTTCTTATATTGGTGTGTGCAGAACCTTATAATATCTGCACAAGTAAAAGAATAAAAATTCAACTTAATTTTCGGTTAAACCGTGATTAACCGTGTAACGGGCGTTCTACGCATCTGGTGGTGGATGCGACTGCACGAACAAAATGATATAAAAATACAAGATACAAAGAGAAACTGTTTCTACGAGTATATGTGGTGATTAAGTTTTAAAAACGACTTCGAAGGACCTTGGTATGCGGTGAATTAATTTTATTGGGGTGTAGATTTTAGCGTGGTGAACTGTTGGACGACACAGAATTGAGCTTTCGTGTGGTGATGGTTTTCAGGAATATGGATGGATGGACTTACTTGAGACTTTCTGGACGTAACACGTGGCAAGGACAGCCCTTTGCAGACGTCTCACGTGTTCCCTGATTTCTTCCTGCTTCTCCTTGATGCACTATTCACTTGTTTAAATGTCCCACTTGTGTCGGCCAACACTTATTTTATTAGTTATACAGTTTTTGATGCGGATGCGGGTTGAGTAAGCGGTATTAGCGAAGAGCGGTTGAGGTTATGTAGCGGTTGAATGCGATGATCACACTGATTATGAGCGGCGCGGTGAATCCAAAGAATGGACTTTTTAAGTAAGCTAGACGAGACTAGCTCACTATAATTAGCGGTTTTGAGGTTATGTTGCGGCGCGGTGAATGTGTAGAAACACACTTTTTAAGTAAGCTAGACGAGACTAGCTCACTATAATTAGAGGTTATGAGCGGTGAGCGGTTTGAATGCGAAAAACGCACTGACTTTTCTTTGGTCGCGCGCAAATGATCTTCCAATCTCGTTCCGAACGATAAGGAATGTATGGGTAAGGAGAAAGGAATGATTAGCTCAATTCTGTGTTGTAAGCGGAAAAAACTTATAAATAAAAACTTGCGCGAGCATCCTGCCCGGCTTTGAGGATATGTAATATTCTCAAAAGGAAAGAAGTTATATTAAAGCGGACTTATAATAAACGATATTCTAAGCATATTAACTAAAGATAAATTATGGTTTTAATAACGCGGTGATGTTATTGAGAAGGTAAAGGACATAGTTTGACAACGGGTCTCTTACAAGAGCCACTGCATGTCCTCACCATAGCAACGCGGGTTGTCCCATCCTTGCCGGGAAAACCTTCGGTGATTATACCTAATGGCCAACGTAAAGGAGGGACATCATCCTGATGTATGAGAACCACTGTACCAATCTTAACATCGTCTGCGGCATTCAACCATTTTTGTCTAACTTGAAGATTGTGTAAATATTCTATACGCCACCTCTTCCAGAAACTACAAACCAACTGGTCTAGCAATTTCTTGCGGCAAGTCAGAGACTTCGTCGTTTCGGGAACATTCACGACAGGCAACGAAGTTAACGGAGAAGCCATTATAAAATGAGCGGGAGTAAGCGGTTCTGGGTACGGATCCTCATTCAGGACACAGAGCGGTCTGGAAATTAGAACTGCCTCAATTTCAGTGAGAACAGTCGAAAGCTCCTCGTAGGTAAGAAGCTGAGAACCGATAACACGGTATAAATGCGTTTTAATAGACTTAATATGAGATTCCCACAACCCTCCAAAATGGGGTGCGCGGGGTGGAATCATTTTCCACTCTATGCGGTAGCGGTTAACAAGTAGTTCTTGTTGTTGAGTCTTGGCTCTAACGAAATTTGTTCCGTTGTCGGAAAAGGCAAAATTAAATATTATATTATTAATAGCGGTACGAGAGCGGTAAGTGTCATAAACTAATTTAATTAATTTAGACAAAAGAATAGCAGCACAGAGCTCCAAACGAGCCAGAGATATGACCTTAACAGGTGCAACTTTGGATTTAGCACACACCAAATTTACGTGTGTGTCACCATTTGCATCAGTGACATGTAAGTATATGACGCAGCTATATGCATTCAAGCTGGCATCAGCAAAACCTACTATATTTGTCACGCAACCCATAGTAACGGCTACATGACGAGGTAATTTTAAAGACGAGAGTACAGGTAATTGCTCTTTAAATTTTTGAAAGAGCAGTATAATAGAATCGGGAGGAATTTCATCCTCTGATAGCTGGCGCACAAAGCGCATGGCTAGAAAGGGACTAGGTTTAAGACCAAATTCAACTCGATTAAATTGAAATTCGCGAATAGGTTCAGCGGTATTAAAACGAAACAATATTGTTTGGTATTTTCGATGCTCATCAATAACAGCAATTCGAAGATACATCTGTTTTATGTCAGCTGTAACTGCAATAGGGAACAAGCGGAATTTTAAAAGTAATAAAAATATGTCAGCCTGTAAATTCGGCCCTGTGTGTAACAAGTCATTCAATGACACGCCATTATAAGACTTAGCGCTTGCATCAAGAACGATGCGAACCTTAGTGGTTTGTTCATCATTCCTAACAACAGGGTGATGCGGTATGTAACAACCTACAGTCCGATTAACAGAACTAGGTGTAGTTTCAGTTAAATAATTTTGATCGATATACTCTTGGATTATTTCATTATAACTAGCGCGCAAAACAGGGTCGCGAAGCTTAGTTTTTTCTAAGTTAATTAAACGTCGATAAGCGACAGCATAAGAATTTCCAAGTGAATCTGGATTTTTACAGAATGGTAACGCGGTACAATACCTACCACTGGAGTCACGTGACACAGTAGAAGCGTACAGCTGTTCACACTCCAGTTCAGCAGGGCTCATAAAATGTTTTGAAGGTATTTCTTCAATGTTCCAAAATTTATGTAAGGATTCGTCTAAAGACAGAAAACAATGAAAATTATCTATATTTAGCGCGGTAGAAATATATGAAGCGGTATTTAATTCAGCGGGACTATAATTGTTATTAGATAAACTAGCGGGTACCTCACCCATAAGAATATAACCGAACACGGTTTCAATAGCGGATGGAGCGGTAGGTGAGATAATTTTATTGTGAAGTAATAAATACGGGAACAGTTTTGCCCCTAGAAGCAATTCAACCTCACCAGGTACGTGCCACAGTGGGTCAGCGAGCGGTAAATCAAACAAATGTTGCACTGCAGGAGTGTCAACAAAGTGAGACGGTAAGTTATCTGTAATACTATCGATAACTAGTGCGGTAATGTTAAAAGAATTATTTTTAATTTTAGCAGTAACTTTTATCTCAACGTAACCTATAACAGGCCGCGAAGATGATCCGACCCCTTTTATAACGGAGTTTGAAAGTGGTATAATGTTTAATTGAAGTTTTTTACAACAAGCGGAAGTAATTATATTATTTTGCGAAGCGTTATCTATTAAACATCTCACAGAAACGTGTTTGCTATATTTGTTATCAACATAAACTTGGGCAGTAGAAAGCAGTATCGATGTAAGTGGTTTGTTTACATTACTGATACGAGCGGACGCACACAGCGCCACCTGTTGCGAATTTGCGGCAACGTCAGTTGAAACCGGTTGCGACGAGCTATGTTCTAAATGTAAAAGTGAATGATGTCTTTTGTTACACGTCCTACAGTTATGTATAGATTTACACTGTGAAGCAGTGTGCGTTATACTAAGACAGTTTACACATCCACGTTTGTTTTTAATAAAATCCAAACGCGAATTGGCTGAGAGGGATTGAAAGGCTGGACAAGTGTAAAGTTTATAATGATCAACTTTACTGCAATACAAACAACTTTGATTATTATCGCAAGCAACAAAAGTATGCACTGTACTATTACGTGACTGATTACGAGAAGGATTATTTTTATTAGGGTTGTTACTCACTAACGCGGTTCGAGATGAAATAGTGCGATCCAATATTTTAACTTGCGATTTTATAAATTTTACGAAATCCGTATAAGTAGGAATTTCCTCATCTCTCATATGCGCTTCGAATAAATTTACGATTGCGGGGTCTAATTTTTTCAAAGCTAAATTAAGCAAAATGAAATCCTTTAAATCTTTTATTTGTAATTGTTCTAAAGCAGAAACGGACGCGTGAAAACTTTCAATAAAAACATTTAAAGATGCGGAGTTATTAATTGCGGGTTTAATATTTAGTATGTTAGACATGTAATGTGAGCCTAGTGCTCGTTTATCTTGGTACTTTTGAACTAAACTGTTCCAAATAGCGGCATAGTTATCTCCTGAGGGAATAATTCCGGCGGTAATTTGCAATGCGTTTCCCTTTAAATTACCCATCAAATACTGCACACGTTGAGAATCTGTAAGGTTCAAGTTACTATGGATATTTGATTTAAATGATTCATAGAAAACAGGCCAGTTGTCAATCCTACCATCAAAGAAAGGAATTTGAATCGGTGGCAGTTTGACCGTGCCTTTATATTGTTTAGCGTTATCATTAGAATCGCATGAATGTTCTAATGACCTTGTACGGTTCGCGCTGATTAACGAACGCACTCTCTCTATACGAGAATAAACTTCGTAGTAAGATTCCTGACTGCTATAATCAATATTATGATTAGGATTTAATTGCAAGGAATATGTATTTATTTTATCTAAATTGTTACTAAATTCTTGACGAGTTACTGAGAGAGCCTCAGAGTCTGCCATAAATGATTCCACCGAACGAAGCTCAATACTAGTCGTATTTATTTTCTTAGAAGCCTCGCATAGCGATGTTAAATATTTGAGGATTGAATTATTTTTCGCTTGAAGTAATTTAACTTTCATTTTAAGATCTTCCATGTTGGAGTAGTTCTAGAAAATATAGCGTACAAAATAATAGGTATAGCGGGTAGACTTAGAATAATTGTTTTATTCTAAGCGGGTATACAAAGAAATAAAGTTGAATAAGTTAGTTATACGAGACCAACTCACGATAATAGGTATAGCGGGTAGACTTAGAATAATTATTTTATTCTAAGTGGGTATACAAAAGGAATGCGGATGAATATACGTTGTAAGTAAGTTAGACAAGACTAACTCACGATAATTAGCGGATTGAATATTTACCTATGCTATTTCAATGCAGCAGGCGAAATATTAAGTTGATACAGTAATTCTCAATGAATAATGTACCTAGCGGGGAATGTACGAACGCAAGTAGGTTCGTTCAATATGGCGATTTTACGAACGTTGTATTTTAGGTATTTTAACCTAAATCCTAGGTATGACCTATATTAGGATCGTTGATTCTTTGAATCCGACTCGATTGGACCAAATAACTTATGGTGATTAAGTTTTAAAAACGACTTCGAAGGACCTTGGTATGCGGTGAATTAATTTTATTGGGGTGTAGATTTTAGCGTGGTGAACTGTTGGACGACACAGAATTGAGCTTTCGTGTGGTGATGGTTTTCAGGAATATGGATGGATGGACTTACTTGAGACTTTCTGGACGTAACACGTGGCAAGGACAGCCCTTTGCAGACGTCTCACGTGTTCCCTGATTTCTTCCTGCTTCTCCTTGATGCACTATTCACTTGTTTAAATGTCCCACTTGTGTCGGCCAACACTTATTTTATTAGTTATACAGTTTTTGATGCGGATGCGGGTTGAGTAAGCGGTATTAGCGAAGAGCGGTTGAGGTTATGTAGCGGTTGAATGCGATGATCACACTGATTATGAGCGGCGCGGTGAATCCAAAGAATGGACTTTTTAAGTAAGCTAGACGAGACTAGCTCACTATAATTAGCGGTTTTGAGGTTATGTTGCGGCGCGGTGAATGTGTAGAAACACACTTTTTAAGTAAGCTAGACGAGACTAGCTCACTATAATTAGAGGTTATGAGCGGTGAGCGGTTTGAATGCGAAAAACGCACTGACTTTTCTTTGGTCGCGCGCAAATGATCTTCCAATCTCGTTCCGAACGATAAGGAATGTATGGGTAAGGAGAAAGGAATGATTAGCTCAATTCTGTGTTGTAAGCGGAAAAAACTTATAAATAAAAACTTGCGCGAGCAATATGTTTACGCATCTGTTGGTCGTGCGCAATATTATAAAAACGACGCCCTAGTCGTATATATGAAGCAAAGCGATTAAAGCAGGCGAATGAAACAACGCCTGGATATTTAAAGCTAAGTGGTTTTTATAGTTTTGTTATTATGGTTACCATGGAGAGCATGATTGTTTATTCCGCCTACAATGGCGTATGCTTTGAGGATTTCTTAGCCGAATTTCAAGTGTTAGCGATAGATAAGCAGTGGCCAAAGAGCAATTGGGCTCTGATTATGGGCGCATTTATGCAGGGTCCAGCCCGCATTTATTATTCGACAGTTTTGTATAATGATCAAGAGATCAGTTTTGAAGCGATGTGTGACGCACTGAGGAAAGAGTTCCCGTGCAGAGTTCACAAAAGAATGTGTGCTCCATTTGTGTTGGAAGGTGTAGTAGATGTTGCTGTGGAGGATGTTTCCTCACCTAGCGCAGCGCAGGAACTGTCTGAGGTTGACGGACAGGAGAGTTCTGTAAATGTTTGTGTTGATGCTGTTGTAATTTCTAGCGCAACAGAAGAGAAGGTGCTAGATATGGAGCCAAGCTGCCTTGTGAGCAGTGATGATGATGATGTTGTTAGCAGCGTTGATGACGACGTTGATGATGTTGTTGGCGCTGACGCGCAAAGCTGCCTAGACAGCTGTGATGTTGATGAGGAGACGGAAGTGTTCGAGTCTGGACACGAGGAAGAACTGGACGAATCGGGTCGGTCCAGTCCTGTTATTAATGATCATGATTCTGTTTCAGTGTATAATGATGAATATTACCATGATCACGATGTAAAACTAAATAAAAATAACATCGCTGTTGATCATGTTGATGAAGATGGTCTCGTATCCATTTCATTGGATGTAAGTGTCCAAGAGTTGGTTGTGGTTGACGCGGAGTCACATACACACATCAAAAGTGTCTAGGGATCAACATATATTTTTGCAATAACTTTTCTCTTGATTGATATTAATTTAAATTTTCTTTAAGGATTCATCAAATAAAGTGTTTTCGTTTGTCACAGTAACGATAAACCAAGTCACCTTTGCATTAATAAAGAAATTTGCCATTTTCCTAATAAAGGGATTTTTGACATTTGAACCACTAACATTAAAGTTCGAAAAAAAGACTGAAATAACAGTTTTCTTTAAAATTTTATTGGGTAACTTAAACAATTAATAATCCGTGTTTCTACCGCGAACACTAACAACACAAGAACATCGGTTTGGCATACTCAAAATGAGTTCATCCAAATCACGCTGTGGAATGGCCGCCCATGTTCGTTGCAACAACAAAAAAAGGTCTTCTTGCAACTGGATACGCTCCATATTCGGCAGAGCTCTTCTCTGTAGGTTCACTGGTACCGTGGCTGAGCGCCATGAAGGACGGTATCGCTGCACCACACGGAGACAAGACCGATACATTCAAATCTTAACTCGAAGAGCTCCAACAATAACCGCCATGATGTTAGCCGTGAGGCTTCATCACTCTTCAGGGAACTTAATTAGCGACCAAACAGTCAGAAACCGCTTGCATGAAGTGAACCTTCATTCCCGAAGACCGCTACGGGTACCACCTATAGCAATGCACAATCGTAGGATTCGATATCAATGGGCTCTTGAACACAGAAATTGGGCAGAAGAACAATGGCGTTTCGTGTGCTTTTCTGATGAGTCTCGTTTTGGTATGAGACCGGATACAAGACGTATACGACACTGGAGAACCCCTGGACGCCAACAGCGATTAAAATCCTGCCAGGAAGTCCATCCTTATAGTGGTGGAACCATCATGGTATGGGCGGGTATTTGGATCGGCGGAAGAACTGAGTTGATTTGGATCAGAGGCAACCTCAACGCTCAAATTTATGCTGAGACGATTGTATCTGACGTCATCGTTCCTCTACAAGTGCAAATCGGTCCCTTATTTCAGTTAATGCATGATAATGCACGACCGCACACCGCAAGAGTTGTAAGACAGACTCTCGCCGCAGCTAACATCAATGTCCTGCCCTGGCCTGCTCAGTCGCCAGACTTGAACCCGATTGAGCATGCATGGGATATGCTACAGAGAAGAGCTCTGCCGAATATGGAGGGTATCCAGTTGCAAGAAGACCTTTTTTTGTTGTTGCAACGAACATGGGCGGCCATTCCACAGCGTGATTTGGATGAACTCATTTTGAGTATGCCAAACCGATGTTCTTGTGTTGTTAGTGTTCGCGGTAGAAACACGGATTATTAATTGTTTAAGTTACCCAATAAAATTTTAAAGAAAACTGTTATTTCAGTCTTTTTTTCGAACTTTAATGTTAGTGGTTCAAATGTCAAAAATCCCTTTATTAGGAAAATGGCAAATTTCTTTATTAATGCAAAGGTGACTTGGTTTATCGTTACTGTGACAAACGAAAACACTTTATTTGATGAATCCTTAAAGAAAATTTAAATTAATATCAATCAAGAGAAAAGTTATTGCAAAAATATATGTTGATCCCTAGACACTTTTGATGTGTGTACATTGAGAAGCGAAATGGTGCAGATGAAGGAAAATGAACCATTTATTGAATCTTCAACGTTAGAGTTTTCGAAGATAGAGGTGAAGGAGAGTGAGCATTTTGTTGGTTCTTCAGCAATGGTGGTTGCAAACACTTATCGGAACTTGTTCATACATCGGCGCATAGTTAAAGCTAGAGTTAAACATGTTTGTAATATTAAAAAGAAAAACCAACAAACAAATAAAATTTTCTTGAACGGCTCTGTGACATATAAAAATAATGACAATTTCAGATTTAGACGTCTTCAAAATATGACTTTGTATGTCAGAAAAATTAAAAGGAAAAAGTTTGTTTCCAAAATTATGACCAAAACAGGTCATAGGAAAACTCGTAAACTTTTTGAAAATAAATTTGCTTTTTTACAGTATGGGTTTACAAAATCAAATAAAAAGAGGTTTCGAAACATTTTTAATAGATGGAAGTTTTCACTTTTTAGAATTATATAATTACGACTCCAAATAGTTTTCATATCATGTCGCTGCATAATTTTTGAGATAAGTAGTAGCGAACAAAACCTTTTTACAGCTAAATAGGTTAAAGACTTTTCTTTTTTATGTTGATACTTAATTAATTGTCAGTTTTAGACATATTTGCCACTTGTTGACATGTCTGTCATGTCAAACAGATGTAAACAACATTTTCTCATTATTTTAGCTTGGTTTTAAGATATAGTTTATTGATGCATATCTCTTTGTGTTTATTGCATATGGTGATCAAAAATGAATGAGACGCTGCCGCATGAGCGTGTGGGAGACACACCTCGCCGCGTCAAAGCGTCAGAGGGAGCGACACTTCGTCTTCATATTTCTCTAGTGCTAGAGTTTAGCATGATCGTGCTCCAGAGCATTTTATCGGGTTCATCTTGAGAGAAGGGGTGACACTCGTCCTGAGTTGAGGCCTACTTTGCTAACGGGGCGTAGCCTTGCAAAGTGTGTCAGGTTGACACAATTGGTCTAACTGAGGATGGGGTACCCATATCTTGGTACCCATATTGTGGTTTCATATCTGGAGTATGGGCATGAAACGTTTTTTCGCAAGCCTTTACGTCTGGATCGTACTCTCCCTCTGACTCAATAGCGTACGACGGGGTATAGGATACTGATGTTCAGCCTTCTTTGCAGTCAACCCCATCAGGGTCGATATGAACTTTCATATCATTGTTTGTTTTCGGAGGCTGGCTGCACCTTTTACCCTAGGTTTTGGTGCAGTGGGGTTCAAACTGGCCTAGCGTTAGTTTGTGTGCACATTGGCACACATTAATGCATTCATGGACTCTTGTGATGTCGTAAGATTCGCTTTGCCAGAGTTGAGCCTGCCTTTGAAAAGGCCAGACCTCACATGTAGATTCTCCTGGGGATAGGTAATTTTTATGTTAGGCTAGGTAGGGGTAGATTATCTAATCTACCCCTACCTAGCCTAGGTAGGGGTAGATTATCTAATCTACCCCTACCTAGCCTAACATAAAAATTACCAAAATTACCTCTTGGCATCCGAATCTATCTAGATTCGGATGCCAAGAGTAAAAGGGCTTAGTTATTTTAAAACTAAGTGTTCCCTTTTACTCAAGGGGGGCGTAGCTGATGTAGAGCCTTAGAGTAAAACCTAATGTTGTACAAGGCTGGAAATTATCTGACGGCATTCGAACCTTTCAAATGATTTTAGAATAGATTAGGATTTTATATATGCTAGACTTGACGTCCCGCAGCAAAGCTTAACAGATGTATTCGTTATAACAAAGTGAAAATATAATAACATACGTTTAAACCGCTAAATCGTTTATCTTCATAGTATAGAAGCCCTATACCCACATTACACGCTCTACCACTGAGCCCCCTTAGTAGAGGATCTTCCATCCTCTACAGTACCGCATTGCCACATATTTGTGTCGATTTCGTACAGGGCATGCGCTTGCTTGTCACGTATGTATGTGTGACAATGGCATTCAAAAGGTTATTCGAATCTCAAATAATTCTCACTTAGCGCTCTTAAAAATATGATTGAGCAGTCTAAGATTGCGCCCCTTTTTATGAACTTTTAATCATTCCTATTTCGGGGACCACATATACTAAATAACCTAAAAAATCTAGGCTTCGCCCCGCACGCGCACGGTTGTTCAAATTTCTAACTAACCATAACTGACCCATTTAGTCGGGGTACAGTAATTTACAACATTACTGCCAAAAGCTGTGCTAGAAATTAAAAGACTCATTCATTCATTTTAAAATGTGTCCATCATTAGAAGCGAAATTTTTTTAGAAGTTCATAAAATAAAAATAGCGTTCATCATACGAAGGTTAATAAGTTTTAAAGTATCAGTTCAAATTTTCCTCTATTAATAGAATGAGGGTTGAATACTCAATCTGAAAGAAAGAAATATGATAAAAAAGTTTAGTTCAACGAATAAACCCGCGGAAACGTCTATTAATTATTTGCTCTGTGGGCACTGGTCACACTGTAGTCTAGTTGACATACTGTATACTCAAATCTCTACGACGCCGCAACGTTCAAACAAAGCATGAGTTTTTGGGTAACTTTATTGAATATAGGATGAAAAAACGTGTAGTACCTACAGCACGAATGCGAAACAGTGATACGTAGGTACGTCCTTTTCTTTTTTAAATTAACGCTTGAGTATATTCAGTTTTTAATGTTTTGGTATATTAGCGTGTGCTAGCTGACATGTGGCAAATGATCGATGTTAATGTGATGTGTTTCGTAATGCTAATTACTTTTCATACAATAAATGTGTAGAGTCAAGTTCTTCCAACTAAACAGACAGCTGTGCTGCTGGGGAGTTTGTTGCGCCACTTCTTCTTCCCAGCTAAAGCACTAGGAAGTGGTGAAGGGTGGGCGTTTTTGGGGGACTGTCTTATGTAACTTTGACCTTCAAAAAGTGCTGATTTTCAGCCTAATTTGAATAAATGACTTTCGATTTTGATTTGATTTTATGGCAAGGAAGCATAATGGTGAAGACCATCAGTTTTTCCAACTCATTTACATGTTGTAAATATTTACAACAGCAACGGAAAAGAAAAATAATACCTTTAAAATAAAACATTGTTTATTTTTTTTATTTAATTACTAGAGAGCCATACAGAATTATTGAAAAAAACATTGTTTTTTTTTATTTGTAATATTCAAGACTAATTTGTTTTAATACTTTCATGGAAAAAATATTATTGTTTTACGGAGTCAGAGTAATAAGGTTACGTTGACACTTGACGCCCATTACAGTGCAGAACCCTAAAGTTAAAAATAAACTAATACATCAAATAATAGATTAAAATTAAGAATGAGAAAAAGAAGAGAGAATTTAAGAGATTAAATGAATAGATTAAAATTTAATCGACGTGGCAACCCCAACTATTCTGAAATAAATTCAACGTGGTTTGCTTACAAGCACCTCACAATAAAGGTAAATAGTCCACTCGATGTATCATGCCGTAGTTGGAGCTAAAGTGGACTAACTCTTAGTTCATTTACATACTAACCCCGTACTAATAAAAGTTGTATAGCGTCTGTATACTTACACAACGCTTTGTCTTCTTCTTTCAAAAATCAAATTTCTGACGACTGAAAGAGAGAAATCGGTGTGTAACTATTCACCTGATATAATACGTTTATTAGTAAGGGGGTAGTTGCGCATGCGACACATCGACAAATGCTATTACATATCGTTTGCGAAAGAATTTTAGAAAACAATTATATCGTAATTATTTAAGTAGGTATCTATTATGTACAAGTGGTAAAAAAGGGGAAAAGAACTCATAGAGCGTCAAAAAATTCATCCCCATCGCTGTAAGTGAGAAATGCGCCCAAAAATCTGGCAGCGTTGCCACGTTGGATGACAATGCTGATTCTTTGGCCTAAACATTGACCAGCCCGCTGGTCACTTTTAGAGTCGACCAACCGCTGGGCGATATCTCGAAATACTCGATAAGCCCTAGTGTTTCAACCCCAAATGGCTGGAACATATGATAACTTCCAAGAGATATATTTTTATTTTTAGGTTTTATTTAAGATTTGTGTTTTATTAGTATCGTTAGTCTGAATAAATAAATAATTATTCAGTAGGTATGAAATAATTTTCATTACTTACGGTAGTTACAATTTTTCTCACGTGTATATTTCTGGAAATTACGAGAAACGACTAGTTTGTCATTCGAAAGGAGCTCTCGTTCAGCACTACATTATGAGGCTCACTTACCTGTACAAAGACGGAACGACAAAACGTAGTGTTTGCGTACTTGAGTAATAAAAATCCAAAACTCCAAACAGTCACATTTCACCATCTGGCTAGCCTTTTTGCCAACTATGCTGGGGTCGGCTTCCAATCTAACCGGACGCAGCTGAATACCAGTATTTTACATGGAGCGACTACCTATCTGTCCTCCACAACCCAGTGGGCAATACGATACTCCTTGGTAAGACTGGCTGTCAGACTTTCGGGCTTCTGACGACCCAAAACGATTGTCAAAGATGCACAAATGACAGCCAGGACCAACGGCTTAACGTGCTTTCCGAGGCACGGAGGAGTCTCGGTGTGTAAAGATGGTCACCCATCCACGGCCAACCCCGGCAAGCGTAGCTTGACCTGATGGATCGATCCAAGCGGCTGTCAGTACTTAGCCACAAGCTCTTCTTACATCCTTTCACATTTATAATATTGAAATGGGATTAGTACATAAATGTACATAATTTCATGAGAAGACCACTTTTACGTAACTGTTAAAAAAAAAATGCCAAGAAAAGGGTGTCTGTGGAATTATCCCGAGATTTTACATGTAGCGGAAAATTGGGAGGCTCTCATTAGACACGAGCCATTTGTTTCGGCTCGGCCTTACAACTGCCTTGTACTCTACGTAGGTTATACTATTTTATTGTTGATGGATCTACATAATTTATAAACACCTGACCTTTTGAACATTGAACATTTTTAATTTTCAACGTTAAGTCATAAACTTTTTTTTTTTGAGGGTCAGAAATCATCTCATGACCCCCTCCCCACCCTCGATGGAGCGGAAGGGATTTTCAGACTGTTACTGACTAAAACCTATACATGTTCCTTAGCCCTTAATGTTCCGGGGCTTCGGTAACCCTTTCAATGATACTAAACATTTTGTGGGACGCTTAACGTCGCCAACATTACAAAAATAAAACATCCATTCAGTCTCATTCAGTTTCATGCAACAACTGTCTTAACATCCATAATATTTAAAAATTATTCATCACTTCATATTATATAACAAATTCTCCCCGCCGCGTCTGTCTGTATGCACCCTATAAACTCTAAAACTAGCGAACAGATTTTCATACGTTTTCATCAATGGTCGGAGTGATTCACGAGTAAGTCTGGTCTCTTAGCGGCTAAGGCTTGTTTTAATTTAATTATTGAATAGTTTTGCATATTTTATATCTGATGCTTTTAACGTTCTGCATCGTTCTCACATGTATAATATTAATATGAACTATGTAACCAATATTTTGTAACCATATTTTGTTTAAAAGAGTGTCCATGGAGTTTCTTGCCCGTTCTTCTCCGTAGGTACCTACTGCTTTGGAATGGGCAACTAGCTTCACGCC
The DNA here is from genome assembly GCA_951799385.1 of Hyppa rectilinea. Classification (NCBI taxonomy): domain Eukaryota; kingdom Metazoa; phylum Arthropoda; class Insecta; order Lepidoptera; family Noctuidae; genus Hyppa; species Hyppa rectilinea. The sequence goes on along the minus strand of OX637308.1, from coordinate 15,199,462 downwards.
GCTCGACGCCGTCACAACGAGTGCAGTAGTTTTTAAGTTTATTTTTAACCGACTTCAAAAAGGAGGAGGTTCTCAATTCGGATGTTTGTATTTTTTTTTTTTTTAATGTTTGTTCGCGCATAACTCCGTTGCTTGCCAACCGATATGAAAAATTCTTTTTTTGCTGGAAAGGGTATACTTCCCAAATGGTCCCATAAAATTTTTATCGAAATCGAATAAGCGGTTTTTGAAAAATCAACAAAAATCTAAAAAAAATCCTACTTAATATATGTGGACGATGTTCTAATAAGTTCCTGTCACTGTAATTTACATACCAGGTAGTGGTATTAAAATTTTGAGGGGGAGGGATTGTGTAGGTAGGTACCACAACTAAAAAGTGAAAAATAAAAACTTTTTTACAAAAAATTAAACCGACTTCTAAAACAAACACTACAAAGTGACAAATAATTTTGATTTCGGAAGTCGGTGGCAAAAAATGAAAATACAAAACCGAAGACACCGACTTCCGAAATCAAATTTATTTGTCACTTTGTAGTGTTTGTTTTAGAAGTCGGTTTAATTTTTTGTAAAAAAGTTTTTTTTAAATTATCTATTAGTTTATAGTTATTATTTTTATACATGTACTCTATTTTATGGGCCTTCGTTGCCTGAAATAAAGGATAAATAAATAAATATCATTGACTGACCGACACCTTGACAGTTCAAAAGTGCCTGTAATTGGTTTATTTGAAATAAATACTTTGAGTTTGAGTTTGAGAAAGGTTTACGTGTGATTAATTAAAGCTATAAGTAAATTGACTGTTGAACGACGATTAAAATGTAACTAATGTTCATCCTACTTGAAGTATTTGACATAGGTACTTCAAGTAAGATAAACTAACCCATTGCTGAAAGCAACTGGCTGATCGACATGACACTACAACAGAAAAATAATGTAGACAGACTATATTTATCAGACTCCCACAAAAAAACTGATATAACACTAAACTGCACCCTCATTGCGGAATAGAATTTCAATCATAATCATGATTTCAAAGGTAAATAGCTAATCCCTTGCTTCATAATTGAGTTCCAAAATTAAAAAAAAAATCAATGAATTTTGTTGAACTGTCAAAATACAAGCCATTAAGACTTTACAGTTATGTGTTACGCAATTGACTATTTGAAACGGTGAAAAATAAAATATGAAATCACTTAGACAAAAGATCACTCGTCTTAAAAACTTCCATCACCGTACAGAAATTAAATATTGTGCGAAGATATAATTATAAAATTGAATTGAATGCTAATAAGTATTCCATTTGATTTTTTAAATCTGTGACGTCACATTGTTATATTTCATACAAATCACCTCGAAGCCGGGCTGGGTTGCTAGTATACATTTTACCGTAGATCAATTCAATAATGAGTATTTACCAAAACACTGTCAAATTACGAATTTGCATTGTTCGTACCCGAGCAGTGGAAGGTAATTAATCGCATAGTACGCGTTTGGATGCTATAGGCACATAGTAGGTATGCTAATGAGTCGTGAACGCCGTGAATATGCCAGCAACTTTGTTAATAAGCATTGTTATAGTTTGTAGACAGATGTAGGGGAGACGACTGACGAACACGCGTTGTGATAAAACCTGTTTTGAATTAGCATTCCATTTTTGGGACTAGCATTCCATTTTTTAAATTAGTATTCTGTTTTTGAAACAGCATTCCATTTTTTGCCTAGATTCTTTTTTTTGAATTAGCATTCCATTTTAAAGCTTTCCATGTTTAATTAGGAGCGATAACGTTTATTATTGACAAGAACTGACAAAACCGGCCAAGTGCGTGTCAGTCGATGCACATTGAAGGGTTCCGTAATTGGGATGTTTGTAAAATTCCAAAGAAAAACTTAACATTGCATTTGAAAACCATTTTCTCCCATACGTTTTCTCTGAGAATGTAAGCTGGTCAACTTCTACACGTAAACTTGTAAAGCCTACTTAGCTGTGATAGTTTTCATTTTAACTCGGTTATACAACGTGTTTTTTTTATAATAATAATAATAATAATATTATTTTATTTGCATAAAACATGGTGTAAGTACAAAGTTGTTATAAGAGGTTATAGAGCATACATGTTTTGCTTATATCATAGCATGCAAATATTATAGGTTACATTGCAAAATGCTTCCCGTCAATAAATTCTTTTAGGCTGTAAAAATTATGAATGGTAAGCCATGTATTATATTTAGTCAGTCTGGGCAAATCATTTAGTATAAGTCTGTGGGGATCTCGTCGGTTCCGAGTTCATCTTACCACCTTACATTATATCCCATTTAACTTAAAATAATGATAACATTAGAATCATCATTACAGCAGTGATAGCCTGGTGGTGTGACCGTCGGAATGCCAAGTCATAGATCTCGGGTTCGAAACCAAGACACGCACCTCTGAATTTACGGATTCATGTGCGTATTGTATAAATTATCACTTGCTTCAAAATCGGTAAAGGAAACATCGTGAGGAAACCAACATGTCTGAGAGATATTTCTCAACAGCATGTGAAGCTAAGTCTGAGGCCCATGGGCAGCATAAAAACTCTGATACGAGGTTAGTCACTAACCACACGAAAAGAAGAAAAAGATTAGAATGATCAATATAACTCTCTAAGTTAGAATTGCACGCAAATGTCATGATTTCGTGAAATAGTTATTCCGTAAGTTTACATGAACTTTGAAGGTAGTGTTGGTGATTTTGATGATTACATTAAATACCTTGTTGTTGGGACCGCGAATCATATTTTGATCAACATAAAAACTAATACCGCCGGGCAAATTCCAAAAAACGCGTAGGCGCATTCACCTTAAGAAAATGCCGGTGGTGATGTTTGTAATGAGCCTTTAAGGGGTTCCGAAACTTATTTTGTCTACTACTTTGTCACTTTGAGAATAAATTATTTTTTACCGCCCCAAATTTTTCACCTACTTAAAAACCACTATCTAGATGAAATTACAAATCGCCCTATTAGCCTCTACATAACGCCCCCATTTTTTTTCTAGGTCTCTTAAGGGGGGCACCCTTTAGGCCTGCAGGGGGCGTTATCGCCCACTTTGGGAAAGGCTGTTTAAGGCGTCGTATACAATGGCCCACGTCACGCGACCGTGACGTCCGATGTTTCCTGCAGTATCCCAGTAACTATGTGACAATTATAGTCACTTCTTTTTCATTCTAATTGACAGCCAAAAACTTATGACACGAGTTGTTTGTTAACAGTTGAGATCCGCTGAAGGCTTCATCGGATCAAAAGTTGTGTCTATTCTTAACTTAACAGATGTATTTTATTATCTGTGGCCTAAATTTTTTTTGTTTTTGAAAAGTAAACATGAACATAATAAGGCGGAATTCCATTGCTGTGTGTGTTTTGCATGGACAGTTTCGGCGCGTACGTGTTCCACACGCGCCTCAAAGATGTCAGTTTGAAGGGGTCCGTCAGGGCCGAAGCCTGCCGGGTAAGCGGGATTGTCCGAAAGGGTTACCGCTACCCCGGAACATAAAGGGCTAAGGAAGGAACATGAATGGGTTTTAGTCAGTAAAAGTCTGACACTCCCTTCCGCTACACCCAAAGCGGGAGGAGTCATTTTATGATTTCCCACACTCAAAAAAAAGGTGGCAAAACGACTTTTATTACTATGCCAATATACCTATATGTGTATATTATGACGTTCAAATTGTCCCGCTGAGCTTTTTAATTGATCCAGAATTACATTTTGTACACATTCCGGATCAGTTAGCTACGTTACAAACGAATGCGTCGCGTTCATCGTTAGTTTTTTGAATTTTCTAACACTAAAATTCGTAGTGATTTCATGTAAATTCTTTGAATTCAGTTATGATTGAATTTTGTTGTAGCATGAGTATTACTTGTTTACCTAAATGTCCCAAAACCAGCAGTTGGAAATGAAGTAACAATGAGGTACAGTAGCCAGACAGATTTTCAACTTTATTACCAAAGATAATAAGGTTCATGTTGAATTGGGAATATTTGTCAGTTTGGGATAGCTTGATACGCTGGCGTTTGGGGTATTTAGTCTGAACGGCCCAAACCGAATGGCCCGCGGGCCATTCGACCGTAAACAAAAATCGCCTACGTTCCAAAGGACTGGTGATAAAAACTGGTAAACAAATTCAGTGTCATAAACTACATCAAGTACATTCGGGTGCAAAAATTAAAAAGTAGAAATAAAAGTTTTTTTTTTTTTCATAGATTTGTATTATCTTCCTTAGAAAAACAATCAACAATAATATAAAATGTTTACAAAAGTTAAATTTAGCCTGACTATTACAATGTATGCGACTGTACCTTTAAATTAATTTTGAAATCATTTTATCACCGGTCCTTTGAAACGTAGACGATTTTTGGTTACGGTCGAATGGCCCGCGGTCCATTCGGTTTGGGCCGTTCAAACTAAATACCCGGCGTTTGTACCTCCAACCATTAAAAAAACAATGCGGCAACACTACAATTCTCTACAAAAGTAAACCTTCTGCGCCTGTCCCTGCGATGTTATTACAGTAGAATCCGGATATAACGACCTTCAAGGGACCGGCGATACTATGTCGTACTAACCGGACGACGCACAAAACGGACGGATTATTTCTTAAGTACATACATAACTTACGAATATGTATGTATGTACTTACATATTATTATAATATAATTTTGGTTTTCCGAAATTTCGTTAAATAAAACATTTCATAGAAATCACAAATGCTTTATTTTGATAGTTCTTAAACATTACAAATTACAAACATAGGCACATAATGTTCTGTCATACAAATATGTTGTATGACAGTACATTATGTAGCTGTATGTGTAGCTTTAAGAACTTGTCATAACAGGTGACAAACACGAACTGTGATTTACGCGCGCCAATAAGGAGGTGAAGCTCGCGGGGCGGGGGTGCGAGTGCGTAGGTAAACAAAACATTGCGCGTGTGTCGTTTTAACCGGACGTATTATCATAAATAATGGTCGCTATAAGCAGTTGGTCGCTTAAACCGGAGTCGCACTAAACGGATATATTTTCTTAGTACCTATCTACGAAACCAAACTTGAGTAAAGATTATCGTCGTTATAACCGATTAGTTGTTATAAGCGAAGTCGTTATAAATGAATTCTACTGTATAAATAAATATTTCACGGAAAATCCTCAAGTTTCTGTAATAAGCGTTAGGAGGGAGTTAATTGATTGGCTGCATTTTGTTTGCATATCTGATACCCAATTCATCATCCCGTTCATTCGAAAGATGGCGTTCGACATGGCTATGTTATAATTTTTGTTGTGAACGTTATCCATCATAATGTAAACGGATATTCATCATACCAAATTTATGGATCGATTTTTCTTCTTAATTTTTAGATTTTATGGAATATTTGCTTTTAAAGTACAATTTTGCTTAACACAATTGTTTTTGGACGCTTCGCAAATTGTCCAGTTGATCTTTTTTATTATAATCCAGATTTAGGAAGATGTAACCATTCTGGTGTTGAAGCTATCAACGAATGCGTAAAGTACAAGGGCCTTGATCAATTAATAATAATTATATTACTGACTGAAGACTTGGTTTTTGGTGGCAAATGGAGGAACAGGGTGGAAGGTCCCTCCTCCAACCAGACAGGTGTTGCGTCTGGCGGGCTACTGCCCGACAACTCTTAGTCGGGGCTGACTATATAATAATAATATGTTAGATCGCGCTGTAAACTCTGTTTGCGCGATGTAGGATTTTGTGTGACGTATAGTGTCGACACATGTCAGCTTTTGACACTTCGCTCGCTATCGGTGTATCTCACCGAGAGCCTGTATTCCAGCAGTGAGAACATTAAAGGCTGATTATACCTGCTATTCACACACTATACCTATATTTCGTAGAAGCTGTAACATCTCAATACTACAAACATGTAGGATTTCTAGTTAAAGTTATGATTAAACTCGACTCGTCGTAAATGCTAGCAAATATGATTAAACTTGCGTCGTGAACTCGTGTAGGTACGTCTTGCTTATAAATGTTGGCTCCTAAACTATAAGTAAGCGAGTTAGCTTGATGGCAATATCTTTTACTTCGCGTTATATATTCTGATGTAACTTTGTTGGGGCACTGAGCCAAGATCTGTGTCTGATGTGCGCTCCTATGTTTAACGTCACGATATTACAGTAGACGTCCAACATATAATTTGAAAAGGTCGTTCCTTTTTTTTGGTGGGCAATTATCAAATAACTTCTCCCGCTATGGGCGGAGACTTTTACTGACTAAAACCCACCCGTGTTCCTTCAGTTTCTTATGCCAGGGTACAGTAGTACTTGCTTTGCAGTACATATATTAAAATTAGAACGTTACAGAGAATACTTATTAGTATCGCGCCTGTGCAAGGATGACACGCAAAATCGTGAAGCGTACTTTTTCAGCGAGATTGTCCGAAAAGATTACCGCTACCCCGGAGCATAAAGGGCTAAGGATGGAACATGGATGGGTTTTAGTTAGAAAAAGTGCGACACTCCCTTCCGCTCCACCAAGAGCGGGAGGAGTCGTTTGATGATTTCCCAGCCTCAAAAAAGGGTCCAAACCCATCCATGTTCCTTCCTTAGCCTTTTATGTTCCGGGGTAGCGGTAACCTTTTCGGACAATCCCGCTTACCCGGCAGGCTTGGCCCTAAGGGAAGAAACAACGCGACCCGGGAAATCGTAGTGTCAACCTCAAGAAGAATGACAGCTCACTAAACAGATTAGACCGGCAGATATCAACGAACAAAATACAGATGAGTAGGTACCAAGCAGACATCACAATAATTCAACACTAACTAATCTAAAGTCTAACGTATCAACACTCAACAGTACAGAGGCCAGCACATCAAGCTATCCCTAACTGTAAAATTTTCTCAATTAAAAATGAACCTTATGTCTTTGCAATAAAGTTGAAATACTATCAAAGAAATTTGACAGATTGTGGTAACTTGATGTGCTGGCCTACACACTAACATATTTGTATAACAAAATAAACCAACACTGTTGTCTCAAACGGAAACTAATTTGTGATAGTGTATCGTTTGGTTGTCTCCAAACATACAATGCATCTGCGTGGTACGTCTTTGAGAGGTAATTCTTGTTGTGTGAAGATAAAACGAAGCGAATATCATTTTCATACTAGGTTGTCATTGAAATAGAATAAAAGAAGTACATGGCGACTGCACTTAGTTATATGTACACTTAGTACATATAACTAAGTGCAGTCGCCAGACTCCTCCGTGCCTCGGAGAGCACGTTAAGCCGTTTGCCCCGCCTGTCATTTGTGCATCTTTGACAGTCGTTACGGGTCGTCAGAAGCCCGAAAATCTGACAGCCAGTCTTACCAAGGGGTATCGTATTGCCCAGTTACCGGGTTGTGGAGGTCAGATAGGCAGTCGCTCCATGTAAAATACTGGTATTCAGCTGCATCCGGTTAGACTGGCAGCCGACCCCAATATAGTTTGGAAAAGGCAAGGCAGATGATGATGACATATCTCCCTTTGGAAGGACAGTATGAATGGCTGGTGGGGCCGAAAGGAGTGGTGACCGCGTACCAGAAGACGCAGCGCGAGTCCTCCAAGACCAATAATCTGGTGAAGGTCGATGGTATCCGCTGGATGCGGGAAGCACAGTATATACGGTCGCCAGCACATCAACTTATATCAAATTTCTCCAAATGATTTTATACCTTAAAACGTCAGTGAAGTTAAAAATCGACTAAGAAAATTTGACAGTTTTTGGTAATTTGATGTGTGGCGGATATACCTATGTAACTACTGTTTCTACTTAGAAGGAGGAGGAAGGAAATGTTTTTATTGGAACTCTCTAAGATCTAAAATAAAAACACTGGGTATACCTGTGATAAACCTAAAAAAAAACTAATAGCACTTTTTTTTAAGTTCCGTACGAGGCCAAAAACCTCAACTTCAGGATGATACACCGACATTTAATAATAAGTGTCGCAGCGCTGATACCTACTTACTTTCCTAGATATATCAGTCAATCTCACGTCAGTACGGTTTGTTCAAAAATTATCTGGTGGAAATGTAAACAAATTGGTCAGAAATCGTTCATATCCCAATTTTTACAGCCACTTACAAAAGTGAACGCACTGAGCACTTTTTATTTAATTAAGTAAGTATGTGAATTACACCCGATTGATTGTTCTACGTCCATACATTGTTCGCCCTGGAGCCAACGGCATAGAAAAAATCATTTTCTATTTGTAAACTGCCCTTATTAGCCCATAAGAACAAAGTTTCTTGACGGACACTTTAGAGAAAAGATTTATTTAAAGAAAAGGAACCGATTTTGAGGTTATTTTTAATAAAAGAAAACGTAAGTAATTCCTTCTAAAATCGCTATTTCTGGTTTCTACAAAGCATTAAACTTCAAATACAGTAAAATATTACCGTACATACAGTTGTATTATGCCTTTTAGGTACAGTTATTATTTATTGGTTGAAGTTTACTTTAAGCGAAGTCCGTTATCCGTTGTCAAAATGCTAAGGTGTCGTTTAAGCAGATCACAGAATCAGTTATTCGAAGCCAGGTCACGTTGAAAGCAATCCAAATTGTAGTCCGTCAAATAGAAACAAAATCAAAAACGCCAAAAGAAATCGCCAAATAAAAGTAGTAGTCACAACAACACAACACAGCCACAGGTTCGTCTCGGTGAGACGCTCCGACTGACGTAGTGACGTAGAGATGCTCTCTGAAAGATCAATCATTGTACATCGATTATCAATGACCACCTATTTAATCTGTGGTTTTAATTTAGTACACCAAAATGACAGATCAATATGTCAAAAGTAAATTAATTTGTTCCGTTTCAAACATAAACACGTTGTTGCTACGATTCTACTTCGATTAAATTAATGCTATAATAAAATATTTTGTTCCCAACGAACAATGTGTAACGTTTTAGTTTGCGACATTTAAAAATAGAGTTTAAGTACTTAAAAAGTAAAAATATGGCTATTGAAGTCGTGAAATGGTTATGAGAATAATTCACTAGAGTTGCGTCGTAAATGACATTTCAATCGTTAAATGAGAGATTTTCTGACAAGTGAAAAAACATAGTTCAATAGATGGCGTGGGTAAAAAATACGTCTTTGTTTTACTGGCTACTGATAACAAAAACAAGATCCGTAAATAAGAAAGCTTATTTGATGTCAAAAACCTGAGACATTGACGTATTTTTTACCAACGCCTCTTTTGAACTAATATTTTCTCACTTGTGAGAAAATCCCTCATTCGACTAGTAAGTAGATTTTGTGAGTTTGTTTTGTTCATTATATTTTCAGCATAATCGTGCTAGGCCATATTCATCATAAGATCCATTAAAATGTTCACGGAACTAATTCCATGAACAAAATATGCATGAAAAACTTTTATGTTGCACATTTTCAATGTTTTGGAAGTGATAAATATCGAACATCCATTATTTATCACTAGATATTATGGACATCGTCGTCGATATCGATATTTATGTAATATGAGCGAGAGCGACACTGTCAAATCTTTTGTGACATTCACATTGACAATTCCTTGAAAGATGGCGAGTTCAGTTGGTAATAAAATCAATGAGGTCACTTTTAAAAACCTATTAAGAATTAAGCAGTGTCCGCTTGAATTTATTATTTTTAAAAAGCATATTAAAACATAATTAAAATTAACGTACACGTCAAATGTTTGTTGGTTATAGGGCGGTCTAGAACAATCTCCTTTTAATTTTAAACCACCTTGAGGCTGCCTATCTGATGGAACGCAGAAAGGCAGGAGAGGATCTGTAATAATATAAAAATTTTACCTGAACTAAAATTTGTATTATGTTTCCTATGACGTCTGAAGTCCATTATGAGAGTACATCGTCCTTTTCACACGCCTTATCGTTAGATGGAGCCTCTTCCGTCACGTGACCTTACTCGTCGCGCCACCTATGGTCTTAATTCTGGAACTAACAGTACCGCCAAGCAAGCCGCCAAATCTTATGTCATTGTTAGTCTCATAATGATAATAATGCACCAGGAAGAAATTATTTGGACTTCAGACGTCATAGGAAACATAATACAAATTTTATTTCAGGTAAAATTTTTATATTATGTGTTCCGTTAGACGTCTGAAGTCCATTATGAGAGACCTGTTTGTTATCTCCTGGTGGCTTGCTTGGTAATGTAACACGCAACAATGTGATTGGTAATTAAGTTGCTGAAATAGTCATATAATTTACTGTTTGTAAACTGTAATTTTAATTTGAAACTGCAAAAAATTTTGAAAGTGATTTCTCAGACTCTATAATATTGTTGTGGTCTGAACTTCCTACTTCTCTGTAGTAATATTTTCTAAAAGTATGTTCATGGCGCCAATTTGCCTTAGCCAAAATATCATTAACTGGGTATTTTTCTAAACAATTTAGAGATAAAACTGCTGATCTAAAACTACCAGGAGTAGCCTGTATTCCGGCTTCAGAAAGAATTTGTTTTATCCATCCACCTATAATTACAGCACTAGCTGGTTTACGAGGCTCTTTTGTGGTGATAAACAAGTTTGTAAGACAACCCCTGAAATGTTTTGAAATTACTATCAATGCTCTTAACCAAAATAAAGGATTTGTATTTCGATCTGGAGAAGCCAGCAACGTCCAACTTGATTGTTGGTATGACTATGAATCAGTCTTTGAACCAAAAACAGGATGTAAGGTTATTGAATCCCCATTATCCACTAAATGTTTAGGATCACAATGTAAGAGAGTCAAATCATGCACTCTTCGACCTGAAGCTAGCAAAAGTATAGTAGCCGTGCGCCTAGAGACATCATATAAGCTTTGCAAATTAGGATCTGAATTTTTTAGAAATTGTATTACTATTCTTGCATCCCAAATTGGTAATTTTTGTGGGATTGGTCTAGCTAATGATATAGCTTTTAAAATATGTCTTACTAAATTATTTGATGTAATCTTAATATCTGACAGAGTTTCACAAACTGATGCTATAACTGATTTATGTACTAGAATAGTACGGTATGCTAATCTATCTTGTAGAGAAAGTTTTGCTAAATACCTGGCTACATTGGCAGGTGCTGGACAACGACAGTTTAGTTTATTCAGATTACACCACAGTGCCCATTTGCTCCATATAGGAATATAAGTTTTGAGTGTAGAAGCTCTCCAACAAGTCGACAAAAGTTGCCTTTCTTCATTTGACCAATTTTGAGTTAGAGAGTCCCACCCGAAATGAGCCAGGCTTCCAGCTGTAGGTTGAGTACTTGAGCTGGGGGTTGGCCCGTCATTGTGTCTACTAAAGTTGTTTTCAGGTCCCTGATTTTCATAGGACGTGTTAGGGCGCGACTCTTCAGATCTGGACGCCAGAAGGGTTTCTTCCACTTGGGTGCTACAATTATGAACTTTCCTTTCGCTGAGTTGAGATGATGTAACACACGTGGGAGCAGTGATGGTGGGGGAAAAATCCATGCGAGATCGAACAGCCAGTATCTGCTGAAAGCGTCGTGAAAGCAAGCGTTCGAGCCTGACAAGTCTAGAGTAGCATAGTTGCTCACGACGTGTGCTTCTTGCGAGGCGAATAGGTCTACGTCTGGTGTTCCCCACTCTGTGAATATTCTGTTGGTCGCTGCGCTTAGGAGATGCCATTCCGAGCCGACTCGATTTCTCGAGAGGTGATCGGCTTCCGTGTTGTACAGTCCCGGTAGGTGGTGCGGGACTAGTACCACGTTCAGGCTATCCGTCAGTGCCAGTAGTTGTTTTGTTAATTTCAAGAGATTTTGAGACCTTGTTCCGCCCTCGTTTTTTAAATAAGACACGACTGTTCTGTTGTCTGTTTGCAAAATTTAGTATGGCCCCCCATTGAATGTCTGAAGCGCCTGTGACAAGGTAGTTGACTGTTGACCTTCTGGGGTGAATACGGGATTTTTGGCTCACATTTTTTAACCACCATATGAGGTCTCTTCGTACCTCTTCTGTGAACTCTAATGGTTGGCGCGAATTTTTCTGAACACAATTGCTGTGGCGCTGCAACGTACGGCAATGTAACCTTCCCCGGAGGGTGATGAAGGTCGCAAAGTTGAGATACCCTAAGAGGCGTTGCGCCTGCTTGAGGGTCCAACTGCCGGTTGCTAAGCGAGTCAATAGGCACTGACGGATCTTGCAAACTTTGTCTGGAGGCCAACTCTTGGTGTTGGAGTGTGTGTCCCAGACAATTCCCAGGAATTCTATACACCTTGTTGGGATTAGTATAGATTTTTCCAAGTTGATATTCCAACCTAAGGAGGTGAGGAACTCTATAGCTAGCTGGACATGCGTTTTTAACGTTTCCCTGTTTTGGTGGACTATCAAATAATCGTCTAAGAATAGAACCAGGCGAAGACCTTTGCTGCGAAGCACTTCGGCAGTCCAGTTTTGTGACTGAGGCAAACATCTTTGGTGCTGCAGCCAGACCAAAAGGCAGACAGGTCACTTGTAGCAGTCGACCCTCGTAACTTATGCGTAGAAAACAGCGGTGTCTTTGAGAAATCCTCAAATGATAATATGCTTGACTGAGGTCCAGTTTGACCATCCAGTCGCTTGCTTGTAGGAAATTGGGCATTTGGTGATGATGAAATAGATGGAAATGTTTTGGTTGCATGAATCGGTTTAATGCCTTCAAATTGAAAATAACCCGCATCTTTCCACTTCTTTTTGTTATTATGAATAGTGGGGATATGAAGGATGGAGTTAAAGGCGCAGGCTCGAGAACTTGACATTGAATCATTGCTTGAATTTCTAAAGACATTGCAACAGAACTCGGAGTTTGACATTTTTTCATGATGTCTGGTGTTGGGAAGATAAGTGGTGGTGTCTGATTGAAAGGGATGTGTGCCGCAGAGAATAATTTGAGAATAGTCTTGGGTGGATTGAATTTGGCCCACACCTTGCGGTACAACATCAGACAACCCCCCACAAACCTCGAGTCAATTTTGTCTACTTTTATTGGGTTCACCTTTCCCCCCCCATTTTGTATTGCCCGTTGAAAGTATGTTTATTGTTCTTGCTCTGTTTTGTTTTAGCTTGTTGAAAACGAAAGGGCTTCTCACGAGAGGTAGACGCTACTGGGGATTTTGAAATTATTGGTGATTTATTTTGTATATAAGCAGATAAACTTTGGGGGTTAAACAAATATTCCACAGAGGGGGGTATTTTGTTAATATCTTCACATATATATTTCCCTTTAATTCCTTTAAGCAACGCTTGACGTCGTAATTCTAAAACCTCGGCCCGTCAGGGACAGTGGTCCGTGCACCCACCGCAATAAGGATAGTACTAATTGTCAGAGACAGTGTTCCACATCCACTAACCGGGCAGTACTGACTGTCGAGAGACAGTGGTCCGTGCACCAAGACGCATCCGTTGGAAATGCGTCTTGTAATCAGATTCATTTCCGAATAACTCTTTTAATTTTTCGTAAATTGTAGTTGATGTAAGCTGAACGTTGGGTTTTGCAGACCAATCAATTACGTTACGCAAAGCTAAATTAACAAACTCGTTTTAGGCTAGAAAGGCATTTGACAAGGCAGTGCATTGAAGCCAATTTAGTGACTCGATCGAGATTTGCCTTAGGTATGGACGGTTCCTTGACGGACACATTGAGATCGGCAATATCAATAACTTCGTCTGACAGGCGTACGAACGGATCATCTAAGGGTCTAATTACTGATCCTGACGGAGGTACTGCTGCAAGTCCTGAAGTACTAGGTTGCATCGCAGCGTAATTTGCACAAAATATATTATTAACGTGACTTACTAGTTGTTGTGACAGAACTTCAAACCTGCGATCCATTTCTCGAAATGACTCGTGAGATCGAATCTTGCGCCGTCTTTTTGATGGCGGTTCATCCTCCTCGCTCGAACTTGAACTCGATGACGGTGATGATGATTTCGAGCTTGTCGCACTTGCCGGCACAGGCGGAGGCGGCCTATTTGTGTTAACACTTTTCCCACTTTTTCGTCGAGCGAGGTCGTGATCACTAAAAACGTCCGCGAGATTGTCGACCACTGGCTCGATTCTTTTATCACTGTCCATTTTTACAAAGATCACGATCTTAAAATAAAATAAGCACAAATAGTGATCTCAGTTTCTTAAAATTTTTCAAGTAGGTAGTTTTCTTAACTATGAAAATGGCGCCGGCTCGAGTAATGTCGAATATGTAAAATAACGATTCACCAACGTTGTTTTCACGTAACGGAAACTAATTAACCTTAACTTTCTACTTTAATCTCGAAAGTTGTATGAATTATTAAAAATAATACGTTAAAATGGCGAATTTTTGAGTTTTCTAAGATTATCTAACGAAATAAGACGCGCGTTTTAAGAAAACGACGCAACAATGACATAAGATTTGGCGGCTTGCTTGGCGGTACTGTTAGTTCCAGAATTAAGACCATAGGTGGCGCGACGAGTAAGGTCACGTGACGGAAGAGGCTCCATCTAACGATAAGGCGTGTGAAAAGGACGATGTACTCTCATAATGGACTTCAGACGTCTAACGGAACACATAATACCAATATAATCTAAACTTCGGATTAGATTCTATTGGTTTCTATAGGTTAAACATGTTAAAATTGGCGCAGCTCCGCGCTCCTTGCTACTCCGCTCTAGAGGACAGGAAGCTTTAAGAAATTTTTCATTTGATATCATTTTTTTTTCTAATAATTAATTAAGGTTAATTTTATAACCTCACTTTTTGTCGATGTTTTTAAAATTTTAAAATCAAATCATATTATTTAAACAAAAAGTGTTGAGAAACGTAATGAAATAAAAAAGTTGAAACCTAAAAAGATGGATGTACTACTTTTCCTTTAGTGAGTGATTACCATAGAGGAAAGTAATATATCGGGTAGTGATTACGTAAGAATCTAATCAAGGGTTCGTTTACACTTTCATCAATCACGTGACAGGATATGGAAGATATTATAGACTCGTGTCTGAATTAAAAAATTGAATTTGAATTATATGAATGGGGGATAAAAAAGTACCTATTCCAAATTTTCAGTTTAACCCGTCCTAAGTATTCCTTTATCGACACAGAATAATCTTCGGATCGGACGCGAGTTTTGTTACACCGTGTAATAACAAAATCAACTACCTAGTGAACTACCTTACAAGTTAACCGAATGCTTTCTATGTTTCTTTGGCAACCCACTTCAATTTAAAACGGTTAAAAGTTGGTGCAGGTCGAATAATTGATCTACCAGTAAGTGCTGAAGTTTCTGTATCATTTCTCTAGGAGTAGGGTTACCTACAGTGTATCGTTTTATCGTAGGTACTCACAAGGAAATTAAATACGGTTTCTGTACGTTTCCGACAGTACAACTTAGTAGATACGTACCGAGTTTAGAATTTAAATAACTACTTAGGTAAGTGAGTACCTACTTGGGGTACTTGTCTCCTATCCTATTACATGGGACTTAACTATGTTGAAATGGAATTTCGCGGGCTACATATGCGGTACTCTGGGAATTTCCAATTTTCTTGTAGATTCTTATAGGTGTTTAAAAAACCGCAACCGAAAATTTGTATTTCGCGGGCTACCGTCTACGCATTCACGTATTTTTAATTGTCTAAACGGCTCGTAGCGGTCTTTTATGACGCACTGAATTTTCAACTCTCAATACTTTTTTTTTCAAGGATGGTAAATCATCAAGTGACACCCACCCACAGCGGGAGTGTCAGACTTAAGTAGTGACTAAAAAGTAGAAGTCTTTCCTTAGCCCTGTGTTCCGAGGCAGCGGGTACCCCTACGGACAGTTCTGGTGATCCGACAGTCATCTGCCCCAATAGGTCCCTTCAATTACTATGTTGAGCCAGGCTTACAGAATTCAATACAGTGCAATTCAGCAATAAAAAAAAGTGTATTTTAATGCTGAAATGCATTTTGGATTTTCTCAGCGCTAACCAGTGCGTTGAAAATCAAGAAATTATTTTTAAAATACATGAAATCGACATCTCGCTTGAATGCTGGACGAAAGCCCAATCTCCGACCCAAACTTATCACAAGGAACCTCGAGTTGCCAATCGAGAATGTAATCACTGTAAATATTATCTCCAGCTGCAGTAACGGCTCCTTCAAAGCGTCAAAGAGCGAGTTAATGAATCACCCAAGCAACGCAGCGTGTAACGACTGGTACGATGAAACAAATTAACTTAGGAACTAATTTCAGTGCGGAGGGAAGGAGTTATCCGTGCCTTTAATAACCCTGTTGATAAGCTTCCGATATGTTCATCTTCGTGACTTTTGGTACCTCCTTTATAAATAATAATATCCTTGGACATTTCACACAACGCCATAATTATAGTCCCAAGCTAACCAACCTAGCTTGTGTTATGGTAACGAGATGGCTGATAAACTACTTAGGAACATACATTTTTTTTTTGTAAATTTATACATATTATAGATAGACAAATACCCAAACCTGGAACAAATACTTGCAGGTCGTACAAATATTTGTTCCACATGGGAATCGAACCCGCGACATGCTACGCAGCAGTCAATCGCTCAGCCACTGCGCCTGTCGTCGAGTATTAGGTATCTATATATATAAAAGAAAGTCGGGTTTGTTCCCTCCGTTATAACTCGAGATCTGCTGGACCAATTTTCATGGTTTTTGTTTCGTTGGATTTGTCTCCGCCCTGAATAGCAGAATACATTTTTCTTTTTCGATCATCTGCTGATTTTCCTCCTATAGGGTAGGTAGGTAGGTAGGTAGGGTAGGGTAGGTAGGTAGGTAGGGTAGGTAGGTAGGTAGGTAGGTAGGGTAGGTAGGTAGGTAGGTAGGGTAGGTAGGTAGGTAGGACCTACCCTAGTAGGTAGGTAGGACCTACCCTAGTAGGTAGGTAGGGTAGGTAGGGTGGGTAGGTAGGGTAGGTAGCGTAGCTAGGGTAGGTAGGATACCTAGGGTAGGTAGGGTAGGTAGCTAGGTAGGTAGGGTAGGTAGGCACTGTAGGCAGGTAGGTAGGTATCACAGTTAAGACAGGACAACGTCTGTCGGGTCAGCTAGTATAATATAAATGGAAATAAATAAAAGAAATTCTCGACTTATTTTAATCATTTATTAAATAAATTACACAGCTATAAGTGTAAATATAAAATACATAACATTGTCGACTGTCGGGAGTTAAGGCTCAGAAAATTTGTAACATGATAGGCACATTTAGAGAGATCTAGAGCACCAATTAAGCAAAGCTTTTAATTAGCAAAATCTTATTTTACCATTTGTGTTTCAATACACACAAAACGGCAGCCATATTGAGTGACGTCATGATGACGCTATTTATATAATTTTAATTTCGAAGCCGATTTGCGCGTTAGGGTAAGACCCTGTAATGATGCGGTTTTTTAAACGCGCTGTCAACGCCCGCTCTGTTGTGTGACTGACACTGGCATGGCCAAGGATTTTAATTTTTATAACACCAGACGTAACATCTGTTGTTATCAAAATTTAAATTTAGCTAGATAGAAGAGTTTACGAAAAATTGCCAAATAAAATTAAATCTAGCTCTTGGACTACGCCTTCAAATTGAAATCATTATATCTTCTAAACTAAGACCCGACTAAATCTGTGACTTGGCAAAAAATTACGATTCTTTAGGAACTTGCGTGAAAACAGATCTTCGCTTCAGTTACCCTAGCTATTGAGATTCAAATGGGTCAAGCTGGGGTAGGCTCTCCCACAAATTGGTCAAACTTCGTGTCCGACTAATAGGGTATTTGACAGAGTAGTCAATAGCATTACTTTTTATAAACTGTCAAAACGCGGAATTTGTACGTGATTTGTATGTGACGTCACAGATTTTTGGCATCAAATGGAATACTTATTAATATTAAATTCAATTTTATAATTATATCCTCGCATCATATTTAATTTCTGCACGGTGATGTAAGTTTTTAAGACTAGCGGTCTTTTTTCTATGTGATTTCATATTTTATTTGTGGCCGTGTCAAATAGCCAATTCTGATATTTGGCGACTAATTAGAGACTAATGATTTGTCAACAAAGTTAAAATCCCTGATGGTGACCATGTCATTATCAGTTACACCATTCTGCTTAGCTCACGACCGTGACGGGAGGGATAGCAATTCGTATTATTGGAACGAAGTTCTTTATCGAGCGTTGCGAAAGGGGGCTAGACGGAAATTAACACCAACAGTTGTAACGACACTTTTTTTTGGAGTAAAATATGATGTCTTTTTAATAAATATTTTTTGATTGGTTAATTTTAGATCAGCTTTTTTTTTTATTATTATAACTTAAAAGAAATAAAATTTCATTACCCTTCACTAATTAATCGAAAGGAACTTCGTTCCAGCCAGGTGTCTCTTGACACCTCTCAAGTTTTATTTATTATTAGGTAAATAGGTACAGTTGTAAAGTAGCATATTCATAATAATGTGTGAATACCTTCTCAAATAGTATTTTATTTAAAAAAATATACTTATAAACTAAAAATGTTACAATGTAGTTACATTCTACGCAAGGACAAAGAAAAAATTTAGAAACTATTAAATAAAATGTTTATTCAAACTAAATTATTGTTTACTTATTATTAAAATAAAGTTCTGTCAAGTTTTTTTTAAAATAAAATCTGATAAAATTGACGGGGATACTGTCTTTTAATTTTATTATCTCAGAAACGTAAATGCAGACAACATGAAACAAAATAATATTACTTAATCAAACAATTATAAATTATTATTATTAACTAATTATGTCAGATCTTAAATAAAGTGAATGAGCTAGATCTATAAAAGTTTTATGAAAGGAATCAAAGCTAAATACTGAAAGGACCATTTTATTATAAACATTCAAAGTCCTATAGTTTGTTGTGAATTAATTTTGGCAGGAACATAACACTAATATTTTATTCCTTTTTCAAAAGGATTTGACAGTTAAGTATAACTTTTTTTTTTCTAACTGCAAAGCGTCCCATTGCAGGAAGAAATTACGTACATTTAAAAACTGTGGGGCATTATATCTTGAACACGGTTAATATGGGTCAGACGCCAGCACATCAAGCTATCCCTAACTTTCAAATTTTGAAAATTTTAAAAATTAACCTTATGTCTTTGCAATAAAGTTGAAATACTATCAAAGAAATTTGACAGATTGTGGTAACTTGATGTGCTGGCCTCTGTATATTTATTTTACAGGCACAATATAAGTGAAAGGCACGACCAAATATCGACAATAAACATGAATATAATATATCTGTATATCAGACCATTTGAGTCAAACTCAAAAAGGAATATAAATCTTAAATATTTCTGAAATACTAGGTATTTACTTACTGAGATTTTTTGTTATCAGATCACGTGGACGATCAACTTAAACCGAAGAAATATAATTATTAATAAAATTTGAGTTACAATAATCACCGTATGTAACAGTATGAAAACAAAGAAAAACTATAAAGACGAAAAAAAAAATAAGCTTATTTTTAACAAGACTTCGTTCTTCTTCGTACTTCCTATTCAGGTTATTTTTAAATGTTGCGTTAAATCGTACAA
The DNA here is from genome assembly GCA_951799385.1 of Hyppa rectilinea. Taxonomy (NCBI): domain Eukaryota; kingdom Metazoa; phylum Arthropoda; class Insecta; order Lepidoptera; family Noctuidae; genus Hyppa; species Hyppa rectilinea. The sequence continues at coordinate 15,179,869 of OX637308.1, read as the reverse complement.
CCGATGTTTTATTATAAATTCAATTTATCTCAGAAAATATTCTGTAATAATTTTGTATAACACACGAACACCAATACTTATTAAAATGTGTAAAGTATTTTGTAACGAGAATCTGCGATAGATGTCGCTATTCTATGCTGGTACAACGCCATCTATTGACAATAATCTAATACTCGAAAATTCTGCAAACCTGCTATTCCTTTTTATTAGTTTCTATATTATTAACACGAGCACCCCTTTGGTTTCTACCTTACAATAGTATTTTTAACGCTTCATTCAGTAAGTGCTTGATTGACTTCAGTTGATAGTCTCAATTCAAAAGGGTCCCATTCTAAAGTAATTATGGACTATAATTTATGCACCGTTGTCAATATTACTAAAACCAATAAAAAAGCTAGAAAAAGTACACATACACATTCAAAACATTACAGAAACATAAGAACTTACGTAAGAACATTGAGATATTTAGACGATATCAACGATTAATATGAATGACATCTAAAAACCACTGAGATTAAAATATAATAAACAAATCTTAAATATTGATGTACTTTAGACGTCGATGGAGTGACAGCCTCTTCTACAGCTTAGTAGAGCCCCAAGAGACCTAACAGACACTTCTTGTAGTGGCCGGAGCAGTCTCCCTGAAAACGATAAAAAGATCATTTAAATAGTGTTTCATTGGAAAGGCACCTGTTAAGCATTAGAGTGCTTTGCAAAGGACCTCGTCGAGGAAGTATATATTTGATATAGGATTTTATAAATAATATATTTATTTCTGCAGTAAAAACGCGTATCCACCAACTCGCTAGGGCCTTATTGGTGGATTACGGCACTGCCAATTTTCAGGTTTCAAGTTCGAACCCAAGGCCTTTGACATTTTGGAAACATGTGTATTGTATAATTATCACTAGTTTAAAAACAGTGAAGGAAAACATCGTGAGGAAACCGGGATGAGAGATATTTCTCAGCATGTGAAGCTAAGTCTGAGGCCTATGGGCAGCATAAATACTCTGACACCAGGTTAGTCACTAACCACACGAAGAAAACCACTCACAGAGGAGGCTTGGCTGATTATGCGTAATAGCGTTGCTCTTTTGAAGTCCTTTTAATTGTAGTCAAGGTTAACGCGCTACCTGCGTTTGCTGCGATGAAGCCTTTTTTTGGGTAAGACACTTATTCAGCTGTGTGGTTAGTCCCTAAGTGGGATTGGATCACTTAATAACAAAAAAAAGTTAGTTAATCCTACCTCAATCCAGCTCTGCAGCGTTTCTCCATACTTTTGCTGGAACACATCAGAGATGTCGCCAAGATCGATCTCGCTACGGGTGACCATCAGGCGGATAAGTTGGCGATCGTTGGTGCCGAGACCCTTCATCGACTTGTGCAAACGTTCCGCGAAGAATAGAGGCTTGTTGCGCACGCTTTTCACTGGAAGAAAAAAAGAGGAAACATGATAATTTGTTTTGTTTCTGAAAGGAGTTTTATCTACACTAATATGTATTATAAAGAGGTTACAGTATGCAAGTATCTTTAGTTTGTATCTTCGGAACTACTGATGCGATTCTGAAAATTCTTTCAATTATGGGAAGGTACAGACGCCAGCACATCAAGCTATCGCTAACTGTCAAATTTTCTCAATTAAAAATGAACCTTTGTTGTAAAAATGAAATTTTGTTATTTTAGTTATCTCAGCAACATCTCGTATAAACTTATACAAGATATAGCTGACATAACTAATTGCTTCTGTTTTGTAGAAAACACTTGTCTGTGTGGAGAAATGTTATCAATTTTCACCTGAGCTAATTTATAACTATATTCAAGGGGATGTCTAAGCGTTTCAATGACAAATTACAACTATCGATTCTATTTTTGCAGCCTACTACATCGAAATTTTGAGTTTTTAAGTAAATTTAAATATTTCCCCATCGGCAACGGTAGTGTACATATGTGTGTTTAATATTAAAATCTACTGTACCATATTACAGAAAAAAATAAAAAAAATAAAAATATTTGATCTTTATTCCTAGGTCTTCTAAGAGAGTACTACTACTAAGAGAGTACTACTAAGAGACTACTACTACCTGCTACTAGGTTTCTAAACTGATCCATTATTATCAGTCCGTTACGATCATAAATCTCTACATACCCTTTTCGGGGAATGTTAGCGTAATGCTACGTCGTACTGTACTCACCAATAGCTCTCAAAGCCTTCTCAAGATCGCCAGAGAACTCTGCCTTGATGGCATCATCGATGTCATGTCCCGTCAGGAATTGGTACTCCTCGAAAATGGCCTTCAGTTGTGGGAAGGAGCGAGAGCACAGCACAGCGTTGAACACCGACTCGTCGGTACCGAGGCGAAGTTCACCTGAAAAAAAGAAGAAAATCGATAAATGCTTCGTTGGTCTAGCAAATGTGGGTTCATTTTTAGGATGCCGTACCCGAAGGGTAAAACGCGACCCTATTACTAAGACTCCGCTATCCGTCCGATTTCCCCACGATCAGAGGCCCATGAGCAGCATAAAAACTCTGACATCAGGTTATTCACTATCTACACAAAAAGTAGAAGACGGGCTAACTTGTGGTTGTATCTACTAGACAGCTGCCTACGCTTTAGGGGAATACAATACAAGCGTGATGCTCCTCATACTAGAATTACTATAAAATCTAATTATATATAACTTCTCGGAACATCAATCGGTCAGCGCACTCCAAATGACATTGAAACAAAGAATTATATGACGAATCGTACGGCACTGTTAGTCATCTCTTTTATTTGGTTTAGGGTAGATTCACTCAGCGGGATTGGCCGAAGGGTTACTGCTATCCCGAAACATAGAAGGCTAAGGAAAGAACATGGATGGTTTTAGTCAATAAGAGTATTCCGCTCCACCCAGAGCGGGAGGGGTCATTTGATGACATTCCACCCTCAAAAAAAAGGAGTAGATTCACAGTTAACTACGTCATGAGTCATGGGTGATCCGGCAAAGCATTTTAGCACTAAAATCGGTATAGAAAAGAAAGAAAATGTTTTTATTGAGACTCCACCGAAACCAAGAACATAAGCAAGCTGAAGAAACAGTGGGCCGGCCATATTAACCGTAGAACCGATGAACATTGGGGTAGACGTGTTCTTAAGTGGAGACCGCGAATCGGCAAACGTAAGGTAGGACACCCTTTTTTTTGAGGATGGGAAATCAACAAATGACTCCTCCCGCTCTGGGTGGAGCGGAAGGGAGTGTCAGACTCTTACTGACTAAAACCCATCCATGTTCCTTCCGTAACCCTTTTTATCCGGGTTGAGGTAACCAGGTCATGGTCTAAGGTCTAAATCGAATAAGGAATCGTTTTGGCAGTCAAAGAAATGCCAGAATACACCTCAAATCGCGGGAGCGGGAGGGGGCTCTGGATGGAGCGGAAGGGAGTGTCAGACTCTCACTGACTAAAATCCATCCATGTTCCTTCCTTGGCCAGGTAGGACACCCTTAAGCTAGATGGAGCGACGATCTTCGTAGGGTGGCTGATAGCAGCTGGATGAGTATTGCCGAAAATTTTGCTAAATAGCTTATATTTGGAGGGGCCTAAGTCTAGCCGTAGAGTCCTAGCTGATGATGAAGACTCATCGCTCGTTATGACGTCATCATGCATTTAGTAGAATTTGTAGCTCATCACACAATGACGAGATGGAATACGCAGCTCTAGTATGAATCCATCTCTATTTCACAACAAAAACAAGCGTGTCTCAATGATACAGATTCAAGAATATATTTGGCAAGAACTGAGTCATGCGGAGGATTTCCCTACGGGTTTACGTCAACAGTGACTCATGACTCGAACTACTTCAAACAACATTAATTATTTAATTTATGTTAACTACATAATCGGAGGTACGTTAGTCACTAAACAAAATTGAGTGTGAGAAAAATATTAGGTGGTGGTCTTTCATTTTTTAGGGGGAAATCATCAAATGACTCCTCCCGCTCTGGGTGGAGCGGAAGGAGTGTCAGACTCTTACTGACTAAAACCCATCCACGTTCCTTCCCTAGCCCTTTATATTCCTAGGTAGCGATAGCCAGGTCGTGGTCTAAGGTCTAGTCTTGGATAAGGAATCGTTTTGGCACTTAAAGAAACGCCAGAATACACCTCAAACATTAATAATATATGAAAGTAATTCTGTCTGTGGGACTGTCTGTTATACCGGCCACACATAACGATAAATACTTTCGCTAATTTGGACTTGCACAGACTTGCACTACTGACACAAACGTGTACAGGATGAATTAACACAAGTATCCGAGCAATTCGGCGTCACGCAGACCTGTTCAAGTCTAAACTTGTGCAAGTAAATCGTATAGTATGTGGCCACCACTATAAAGCGAACGTTATGAAATTTGTCAGATCTTGTATGTTATGGGTTTGGTTTTCGCACTTAGTCCTATAACTGGCCCCATGTCAGCCGTTCGGAAGCTTTTCCAACCAACATTTGACACGTATGTACCTACAGATTTATTGACTTTGAGTAGGACATAGGCTACTATTTATCACGTATATTCGGATATTGGATCAGTGTTGGGCCACCAAAGGAATGAATGAAAGGCAATTGCAGCTGAGATGAGAATACTAAGAGGAATGTGTGGTGTTACGCGAATGGATTAGAATACGGAATGAGTATAATATAAGAGGAAGTCCGAAAGTGACACCGGTGACTGAAAAGATTTGTGGAAATCGGTTGTCATGGTATGTGGATATGTTGTGCGGAGGAATGAGGAAAATAATTATTGTCAGGAAAGTTTTGATTATGAATGTGGGATGGCTATACAAGAAGAGGAAGACCAAAAAAAACAATGGATGGATTAAGTGAAGGATGATATGGCTAGAAAGGAAGTGACTACCGAGATGACGACTAATAGAGAAGTGTGGAAGAAACAGACATGTTGCGCCTACCCCCAATAAATTGGGATAAGAGCAGGAGAATGATGAAATTCCAAATAAATACTTTTGCGAGCGAGTTCGTTAGGTACTGTTATATAAAACCCATTTAAAACGCCCATTTGTATTGAATAAACTCTGATAGCAACACAAAACGCGTCAACAAAATTGTCCATTTGTTTATAATTTTTTATAACGAAATTACCATAAATTCGTTGCAGACTTTAAAACTATATCACATGATTCAAACAAGAAATGTAGGTAGGTACGGTAGGCCGCACGTCAGTGTTAATAACAGCCAGTATAATCTGACCGTTTATTCTATAGAAATTCCGTGCTACGCTAGGCTAGCTCAAGGTCAAAGTGTTACCTGACGTCCATACGTCACTATACCAACATGCTTAGCCATGGCAAATTGAACGCTCTTGAACTTTGTTTAGTTGTAACATTTCACAAGCGCGCATCAATCATTGTAATTTAAGCCTTACGACAATGAGAATTAAAGTCAAAAATACTGTACTAGGATGTATGTGTGTGATGTTTTTGTTTTATTCAAGATCATGTGATAGGAGACCGAGATCGTCATTTGTTTTATCAAGGACATCAGTAACCCAGGTTTTTGTTTGATTAATAGACAAAGCAAGTACCTAGTTTTGTATGAAATTATTATGGTACACCACAAAAATGTAGTTTTTCAACTGTATATTTTATATTGATTTAAGCAAGCCAGTGATAATTAATAAATTATACAATACGCACATAAATCCTAAAGTTAAAGGAGTCTTGGGTTCGAGCTTAAGACTTGGCAGTCCGACGGTCACACCACTAGGCGGTCACTGCTGTGTGTGCGTATTGTATTATCACTTGCTTGAAAGACGATGAAGGAAAACGTCGCGAGGAAACCGGCATGCCTTAGATATATTTCGGGCATCAAATGACTGCCGGGACCAACGGCATAACTTGCTTTCCGAGTCACGGCAAAGTCTTGGTATGTAAATATTGTCACCCATCCACAGACCAACCGCGGCAAGCGCAGCTTAACCTGATCGATCGAATCGTGCGGCTGTTATTACTTAAATAGTTATTTGTCATCTCGTAAAATTAACACCTTTCCGCGCCTCCGTACATGTCACGTAGATGATTGAGTGTGATAATTTGATAAGTAAACAATCTAGTTTTAGCAAATGAGGTACTAGATATCACTTCCTTTCCCAGTTGTCTTCAGAATGATTTAAGGAAAGGGATAATTTAGTAGGTACCTTTTTTTTGAGGCTGGGAAATCATCCAATGACTTCTCCTGCTCTGGGTGGAGTGGAAGGGAGTGTCATACTGTTACTGACTAAAACCCATCCATATTCCTTCAATAGCCCTTTATGTTCCGGGGTAGTGGTAACCCTTTTGGACGATCCCGCTTAATAATTAAGTACCTATCTAAACCCTATTTTTGGCTTAAATAATTTTTTGCAACGTTCAACTGTTTTTGTCATAATTCAAATTTGCCAGTACAATTATGTACCTTATCGCATCAATTTACAGGTCAATTCCGTTCGAACACAATTATGACTAAATTTGGAAATGTATGGTAAAAAAGATGCATGCTAATTTGTAGCATATTTCTAGAACAATAAGGTTCAATATCTTACCAGCTTGGAGCAAGCTCCGCGCGTCCTCCCTAGCCTTATTCTGATCGACGTGGAAGGTCTCATCTCGGTTGCCCTGGAAACCACAATAGATAAAAGTTAATTACATGCACAATCATTAAAATGTTTTTAAAGATGTTTGTAAGTCACTCATAAACGGTTCCAACGGAGAGTTTTGGGACTTAGGTTAAGGGATGTTGGCATTTGTAATTAGATCTTGTCGAAACCTACATCCAAATTAGTCCATCCAATCCATCCAAGTTATATTGTTTGATTGTAAAATCAATTAAGTTAAGATGTTAGTTTTATACTTATTTATTTTTCGGCAAAACTACGAGCCTGGCATAATCGCTATGCGATTAAAGCCTTTTCCAAATAAAGATTAAAAAAAAACAGTTAAAAGAATTTCAATGATATTTAATACTAAAATTTACAGCTAGCGTAGTCAAGCTTATAAAATTGACGGTCATTTATTAGTTTCCGCTGATAAACACAAAAATTAAATCCTAAAGGTCGAGTAAATACGTAAATACAAGTACCTATACGAATAATCCTCTTTTTTTTGAGGACGGAAAATCATCAAATGACTCCTCCCGGTCCGGATAGAGCGGAAGGGAGTGTCAGACTCTTACTGACTAAAACCCATCCATGTCCTTCATCCATTCATCCTTCCTTAGCCCTTTATGTTCCGGGGTAGCGGTAATCCTTTCGGACAATCCCCCTGAACGAGTTCCCTTAGGATGCGAACAGAACCGTGGACAGCGGTTACTACAGTTGATAATTGTACTATGCTGAGTAAGTAGAATGGAAGCACAAATAAAACAACATGATCCTCTATAAATCCTTCGTGGTTCACGAAGGATTTATGTGCGTATTGTATAATTACACACACTTGCTTAAAAATCGGTGAAGGCAAACATCGTAAGGAAACCGGCATGTCTGAGGGGTATTTCTCAACAGCATGTGAAGCTAAGTCAGATGCCCATGGGCAGCATAAAAACTCTGACACCAGGTTCGTCACTAACCACACGAAGAATAAGAAGAGAGTAAAACTAATAACAATCAAGAGGTACCTGTCATTAAGCCGGAATACATCCGTGAAATGGTAGGCAGAGGTGGAAACTACACTGTTTTGCAACTTTCCTAACCTTTCTCTATGTCTATCAGAGCACAGGCTTGTGCCAGCAGCAGCACAAGATCCTTGTAAGTTAAAACAAACATAATATTTACCACACAAAGGGACGTCATGAGCCGCTTGAAGTTTCCAGATGTGTCACCACGTAGATCGTCTTCGAGGAGGTTTCCGTACACTTTGAAAAGAAAATACGATTTCATTAATAATATCAATAAATCAAATCTCACATCAAAAGTATGAGCTCATGAATAGGATCAATGATGATCCAATAAAAAACTCCGTCGCATCTGCGGCAAAAATATCATGTAAGTTGTGTGAAGACGTAGTATTCAACTATTGCCAAAAAGCCTCGGGAGACAATACCTACTTTATAGGTTGGCACATCCTGACTCAGTCTTATTCCTGTCTCTGTCGCACCACTGTCAATCTACAAGTGCAACAAAGTCGGGAACATGTCTAAGTCAAAGCTTGAGCTAAGTGAAGTTCATAGATCTCGGGATATAGAACAATTTGTCAGCCTTGCCGGCTGCGTAGTGTTTATAGCATGATGCGAGCCATTACCGTACCGCGACACGAAAAGTAGAATAAAAAGCGTGAAAACAGAAAGCCCATTAGTTTTATTCAATCTTCAGAAAATAACAAAAAAAAAAACATAACATCTCGCTTTTAATCCCCGAAGGGTTTGACAGACGACCCACATTTCGCCATTAATTTTAAATCCCATGTAATAGGGGGCAAGCCATCAGCCAGTCACAAATCCAGACTCCGGGCTGCTACTGAGAAATTCCAGATGGGGAAACCCAATCTTTGCTTGACCTGGGAATGCCGAATGCGAGGCAGCCAAACCGAAACGAAAACAAGCTTGCACAATATAAAATAATGAATGACGAATGATTTTAAATTGTTTATCTGATCGCCTTTATTCCCCGACGACACGTCACTATTTGGAAGTGTCCCGTGACATACGGGGAATTTTAAAATTGCTCTGCTTACTAAGAATTTTGGGATTCCCGTCATGGGATTTATGGCATCGCTGTTTTCCCAACAGTCATGCTTTCTAAAGATATTAGGATATTTATCCGTAGAGTCCCTTCATCTTCTTTTCGTGTAGTTAGTAACCAACATGGTGTCAGAGTTTTTATGCTGCCCATGGGCCTCTGACTTAGCTTCACATGCTGTTGAGAAATATCTCTCAGACATGCAGGTTTCCTCACGATGTTTTCCTTCACCGATTTTAAGCAAGTGATAATTTATAATACGCAAATTAATCCGCAAAATGAGAACCTGGTGCGTGCCTTGGGTTCGAACTCGAGACCTACGTTATGTATTTCTCGAATACTTATAGGTTTTTGCTACTTGGGAATAGTGAGTCAATTTTATATTTATTTTTGTGGGTCTTGTCTTTATTTCGACACGTCTAACTTCAACCCGTTTCATTGTGTTAAAAATTAAAAACAGTACCTACTAAAATAATTTAATAAACAGTGAGAACCGCAGTTAGCAATTGTGTTTTGATTATGATTGATCTTTTATAAAAAAATAGGTTTGAATACACGTCCCCTCGTTCGGTGATAACACCGATAACAGGGCTACAACCAGTCTTCATTTGTTTTAACATGACTGGTAGTGACGCGGAACTGGCAACCCAAGGCTACTTTTGACAGCCCATTAAGCAAAAAAAAAAAACTGTTGAATCATAATAATCACGGCTCCAAAAAAGCCTCGATCTTCTCTGACGTCATACTGACTTAACATCGATATTTGGCTACGATCCAAATATTGTTCCGGATTGTAATGTTACAAAAAAATCTGCGCTATCAGATAGCGAAACTGTGTAAGCGCCAACATGTAGTTTGTACTTAAATGAACCTACATAACCTTCAGTAAGTACATGTCTAATGATGCAACTATATCCACCCTTTCATACCAATGACAAAAACAGTGAGTTAGAAAGAGAAAGATATAGTCATTTTGTTCCTATGAATAATACACAATTATTTTAACAGGGACTATTTCGAGCAAAATAACGATATTCAACTGTTTATTTTATCGGTAGGTACGGGTGCTTTGAACTCTGACAGAGCATAGATTTAATGACTGTAGACTCAATATTGAAGATTTGGAACTGAGCCCAACACTGAGACAGACCGTTAGTCTAGGGGATATAATCGGACCCGTCTACGGTTAGCAAATGCCTCAGTGTTAATAAATATTTTCCTTTATCAAATAGTTTTTTGAAGCAGCTGTCCGTGTATTTACTTAACATATATGTATAAACAGCCTATAATTTTCCCACTGCTGGGACACAGGGCTCCTTTCAAGGTCTGTGTGTTAAGGGCAGTTTAAAGCTTGTTTTTTGGCCTTTGTGCGAAGAAACCGTGAGCTCGATTTTCTAGCCCAATTGGCTTGAGAAAAAATGTCGTCGCGAACATTTTGAGAGTGAGTACGTGTCTATTAGATATGATTAGGGGAAGACTAAAGAAACGAGATCGACTACGAGACTATCGAGATGACGACTAAAAGAGAACTATTGAAGAAAAAGACATGTTGCGGCGATACCAAATTAATTTGGATGAGGGCAGGCATTTAGTGCTAAAATTTTGTATACCGTTTTGAGGTAAAAGTCTGGACGACTTAGCTGATTTAAATTAAAACTAGGTACCTCGGAAAGCTGTAGATAATGTAAGTTACAGTACATCTCAATTAAATAGAGGTATCAATACAATTTCCATTAATTTTTATCTTACTTAATACTTCTTCTTAAATAAACATTCCTCCCACAGATGACAATATCATTCTTTGTCAAACAACATATGCTTACAGTGTATGACGGTAAATGGTTGAGAAATGATGTGATAAGTCAACGGAGCGGTTTTCAAGAAGATTCGAAACAAATTGAAAAAAAAAAGACTGAATGGGAGGCGAGTAAGAAAATGTTTTTGCAAGGCAGATGTGAAAACGCCAGGAGGACGCCATTTTTTTTTGGGGGTAGGATACAATACTCTGTGTGGAGCGAAAGAGTGTCAGACTCTTACTGACTAAAACCTATCCACGTTCCTTCCATAGTCCTTTGTGTTCCGGGGCAGCGGTAACCCTTTCGGACAATTCCGCTGAGGACGCCCTAGAAGGACGTTTAATTAAAGTGACCTTGTTGGTGATGGTCTCCAAATGAATAAAAAGGAGTATGTTTGAATCGTAGCTGATGGCGTTATGTAGTGGGAAGACGGCGTGAGGTTTTGTATGCATGATATCTGGAACGTACAGTCGACTCATACTGATTATCAGCTTTAAGTGCAATTGTACTGAATCGGAACAGTTGAAACAGTGTTATTTTAGGCGTGTTCGAAGGAAACCATTCATTACATGGAACATCACACATCCAAGGACCCGTGTGGTAAGACAAACTTTCAAGTTTAACACCAATTTACAAACGCAATTTCATACCAATCGTGGAACGTTAGACGACATCCTCTGTTTGATCATAATTCTAGGTTTCTTGTTAACTGGATTGTAACGAAATGCACTAGTATTGACTGTTTTACTGTGTGTATTTTAAATATTCGTTGTATCGTTACATTGGTTACAGCATAAGTAGAGACAGGCTATATTTAAAGCGAATGCATGTTTCCTTACGTATTTATTTATTTTATTAATTTCTCAGGCACATTCTACCTAAATTCATAAAAATGTTCACATGATTCCAATGTAAGTTATATAACTATGTGCATTTTAAAAACACGATTTATAAAAAAAAATATGCCAAACTGACTGATCCGCAAGGTCCGGCCCTGTCCTCCCCTGGTGCCCGAATAGGCGGCCTGCAATAACTCTCTCAAAGAACATGCCAACCTCGTCGAGCACTATGAGCCGGAATGCGGACGGAGAGTCCGCAGGGCGCCTTGGCTTCTGAATGAGGACCAGCTTCTCCGTCTTCCAACGGAGCGGAAACTGTCCTCTCTCCATGCATGCGCTTAAGAGCGCCTCCAGTCGGGGCCCGACAGCCCTTGAGGCCAGGACCCAAGCGTTACCTGGCAAGCCGTCCTGGGACGGCCGACGGATTCTTGGCCTTCGGCTTTCCTACCACCACTCTCAGTCACTCTACACTTTTTGTGTCCTACCTTACACTATCTTTAGGAGTATCAAACAGGAAAATGCTGTTAGTTAAACTAAGCCATTGTTATTAAAACCAAGTTCAATACAGTAAGGAACCATTCTACTTACAACCTACATGGTCTTCACATGATGTCTAGACTATAAAAGAGACTGTGTGACTTATACCTCTGAGTTTGTTTCGGCTTTTCTTCGAGTAGTCAGATAGGAAACGCCGTCCTCATTTAGTTTAAAAAATATTATTAACGTGTAAAATTGTTTGTAAAAACCTATTTACAAAATAAATCATTTATCATTTATAAGGCTAGGTTTCAACCGCCGCAACAACCGATCACGAACGTTGCAAACTTCATTCACTGTTTACAAACGATCGAGCGAGATTCAAGGTTTTACGCTACCGAACATAATGTAGTAAAATTTACGCGGTCTGAACATAGCCTAGTTGTAACACCTTGTAACTATAATTCAAAATAATTAAGTATTCATTCTTTTCCTTTATTCGTGTGGTTTGTGTCTGAGTTTTTATGCTGCCTATGGGCCTGACTAAGCTACACATGCTGTGGAAACCGGTATGTCTTTTTTTTTTTTTTTTTTTAAGGCTGGGAAATCATCCAATGACTTCTCCCGCTCTGGGTGGAGCGGAAGGGAGTGTCAGACTCTTACTGACTAAAACCCATCCATGTTCCTTCCGTAGCCCTTTATGTTCCGGGGTAGCGGTAACCCTTTCGGACAATCCCGCTTACCCGGCAGGCTTGGCCCTGAGGGGCCCCTTCATATGCTGACATCTCTTTGAGGCGCGCGTGGAACATATACGCGCCGTCCGGCACGGGTCTGGTGCTGATCGGACGGTGAGTCACCCATTACTCACCGTCCGCAGGCCCGCGCCTACGGTGGCCGGGAGTCGTCACGTGGCTCCCGACGCCCGGGGCGTCTCCTGCGGCGGCTGGGACGGGAGGACCTTTCTCTCTCCCATCCCGCCGCCTCCTTCAAACCGGTATGTCTGAAAGATATTTCTGTCTCAAGGTCAAAGTCAAATCATTTATTTCAAATAGGCACAAGTAAGGCACTTTTGAACGTCAAAATGAACAAGAAATAGAATTGATTCTAGTCGCCTCTTCCAAAAGGTAGTTTCGTGTGGAGAAGAATGGGCAAGAAACTCCATCGTTACTATTTTAAAATGTTTTACAATGTTTTGTATACATGAATTATAACATTATATGTGAGTGTGTCTCTCAGACATACCGGTTTCCTTACGATGTTTTCCTTCACCGTGTTTTATACAATTATTATTATCAATGAAGTAGGTGCGCTGAGTGGAAGTTCTATAGCAGTTACGTAGCCAATCAGAATGCGTACTTGGAAATAACAAGTAGCTGAAGTGACTCGTATAGATAATTATTTGTACATTGTATGCACAAAGAGGCCCTTTTCCTACCTTAGATCAATTACAAGATACGTATATACGTACTCATACAGTTCTTATACATATGTATAAGAACTGTATGAGTGCGAGCGAAACGACCGATATCAACGTATGAGTAGCATTTCGCGTTACGTTTCGAATAATTCCAAATTTGAATTAGGTGTGACTGCCTCGTTAGTCTATTGTCGCAAATGCTACTGCTGATCATGATGTCCTGAGATCGATTCCCGGGTTTTTCTGTCGTAAATTACTTAGCACCAGCCCGGAGACCAGGTTTGTTCGTGGTAAATGGCAATGAGGTCACCCCCTATTACAGGGACCTTAAAAATTACTAGCGGAATGTGGGTTACTAAAGATTCAAGTCTGCCAAACCTTTCGGTGAATACGAGATATTATGGTAATGTTCTATGAAATAGGTGTGGTCTAAAAACCACCGTATGACTCAAGTATTTCACATATTTCAGTTGAAAATAACAAATATCAACGACTCGACTGTTTACAACAACAGTTACTTAGAAATAGCCAGGAATAATTAACATCGAAATAGCATTACTACACTGTACAGTGAGGGCAATTTAATATTAAATGCTAAGCACCACATTTTACGTTTTAAGCCTAAGCAATTTTATATGACTGTCAAAGAATTACAATTGTGATTTGAATTACCGGACCATTTCAGTTGGCGCGCAAACATTTTCCTTAACTTCACAACAATAAGTCCCATTGTTGAAGGTTAACCTATTTTGAAACACTGAAATATTTATCGTCTGTGGTACACTGCTGGCCAATTAGGTACTGGCCAATTACATTCGGCATTTCCACAACTGACTGATAGACTGTATTATACAGGGTGGAAGGGACAGCGACACGAAGCGGGCTACAATGCACGATTCTGAAACTCTCAGCGTTAAAATTATTCGACAGCTACTAAAAACAAAACCCAGCTTTTTTTTAAGGATGGAAAATTATCTAATGACCTCCCACTGTGGGAGGAGCGGATGGGAGTGTCAGACTTTAACTGACTAAAACCCAACCGTGTTTGTGTCGAAGCAGCGGAAACACCTTCGGAAATGCCCGCTGACGTCTCTTCTACCTTTTTTTTTGAGGGTGGGGAATCATCGAATGTCCCCTTCCGCTCTGGGTGGGCTGTTACTAACTAAAACCCATCCATATTCCTTCCTCAGCCCTATATGACAGCCCGCTGACGTCCCTTCGACCCTGTATATTAAATGCGAAAAAGCTCTATCTGTCAGTCTGTTCCCGTTTCACGCCTTAATAGATGAACGGATTTTGATGAAATTTGTCAAGAAACACTTGGGTTAGAACATTTCCATGGGATCAGTTCCGACATACACGCGGGCGAAAGCTAGAGAAAAATAAAAAGAATGAAGAATGAAAATGTAAAAATACTCACTAGCAGTGTAAGTCTGTTTGATGACGTTGATCTCGTGGTTGGACATGGTGCACATGACCTCAATGAGGACATCCTCGTCAGTACCGATGCCGGCGATGGCATCATGAAGTTCCTTGCTGTAGAACTGTGGTAGAGGAGTCATGAGGGCTACCAGGAGATCTTCAAACTTGCCACTGGTTTCACTCTTCAAGTCTGCCACGAGGTCCTGGTGAAAGAAATTTATATTGTGCACTTTGTCTTTGTTTTAATGCCTTGCTGGTGTATTAGCCGGGTAGAGGCAAGCACTGAGAATGGGGCCCTAGGTTTTACCATAGTGGAATGTCTCATTAGTAGCCTAGAGTTTGGAACTGTGCCCGTCTGATGGCAAGACGATCGTCTCCTAAATCGTAAGACTTACATATGACTGTACTACCTTAATAAATATGGATGTACTACCTTATTTTTTGAGGGTGGTAAATCATCAAATGAAGTTGTCATTTCATGTCAAAAATGTATGTAACAAAAAGTAATATCCACAAGGTCACCCTCTTTTCAATTCGTTCGAATAGTAGCAATTTTTTTTAAGCATGGTAAATCATCAAATGACTCTTCCCGCTCAAGGTGGAGCGGAAGGGAGTGTCAGACTGTTACTGACATAAACCCATCCATATTCCTTCCTTAGCCGCCCTTTATGTTCCGGGGTAGCGGTAACTATTCAGGACAATTGTACTTAATACTAACTCCTGCCTAATTCTTTGGTGAAAACAGACGTCATGAACGTGGAACGTAAAAATACTTGGCTAAAAGTGGGTATACTAAGGGTACCTACAGCCCTGCCCAGGCCTATCGCTCCAGAGAATACAGGTGTGATGTAATGTTGTGATTTTTGTGATTCAAGCCATGAGTGTGATGACCCCATCGTAAAGGGAGCTGTTTTTTACGCGCGAGGTTTCTTGTTCCAATTCAACAAACACCTACCTATGTGACGCTTTCAATTTCATTAGGAACTTTTTGTTTGTTGGACATTAGCTATGCAGCATCTACACTATACATTTCACGTAAAGCTGTTCTAAACTAATAATCGTGATTTAGTCGAATTATTTTGTATGAAAAATTAATATAAATAATAATTATAATTCAAAAACAATTCATATGCCAGTTGATTCTTTGATATGGTCTCATTCGTTCCCTAGAGTAATGAGATTTAAAAAAAAACACCTTGTGTATCACACATAAAAATTGATGGTTGGTTAACGTACGCTATCTTTTTCGTCCTTTTCACTTCCTATAAAACTACACTAAGTACCTACAAATGACGTCACACTGTGTTACAGGAAAACGCGGAAAGCCTATTAGGTGAAAGATAAACTCAACAGAATATACATCATCGTTATTTCCAGAAAGGACTAATTAGCTTACATAGGACTTTCTAGGAATAACGATCGATACAATAGACAAGGTTATGATCTCATGGCTAAGTAATTACAGCCGCACGGGTCGATACATCTGGTTAAGCTACGCTTGCCGGGGTTAGTCCGTGAATGGGTGACCATCTTTACATATCGAGACTCCTCCGTGCCTCGGAAAGCACGTTAAGCCGTTGGTCCTGGCTGTCATTTGTGCATCTTTGACAATCGTTATGGGTCGTCAGAAGTCCGAAAGTCGGACAGCCAGTCTTACCAAAGGGTATCGTATTAGGTCAGATAGGCAGTCCCTCCATGTAAAATACTGAAATAAATATTTAGCAGCATTCGGTTAGACTGGAAGCCGACCCCAACATAGTTGGGAAAAGCCTAGGCAGATTAATTGACAATGAACTAGTACAATAGTTTCTGTGTCGAATGTCAGCTGACCCGAATATGTGAGTCGGTCTCTATACACTGATGTTTACATGGGTATATGTAACTAACACGAATCAGACAAGATCGATAAAAATGGCGCCGACGAGTCTCGACAAAGAACTCCAACTCGCGACTTCCTCAAAAACTTGTTATTATAAACAGTTACTATCATTGTTGGGTTTTACCAAAACAACTTTTTTTTTGTCTGCGATAAACACCCTTTTAAATTGAATAGGCATTGCTAATCAAATGGGAATGACCGATGATGAGCAAACATACCTACTTAATGATAACCACATTATTATCTCCTTTATTAATTAAATATTATACTATTGTTATTAAAAAAAAAAATATTCACGCAGAATAGTATCTTTTTTTTAAATAACAATGTTCACCACCCTGTTCCCGGTGGGCTAATACCCAAGCTATCAATAGCCAATGTTATTATTAGGATCCTTCTTCTAGTCGAATGCGGTTGGCCAATTCAATAGCCAACGTCCACAAGGTGTCAGAAAAAAAAGTTTTTTGTCTCGAATTATCTCGCGTCATTTTTTTTACATTTGTATGGAACGCCTTTTTTTTTTTTTTTTTACGGCTGGGAAATCATCCAATGACTGCTCCCGCTCTGGGTGGAGCGGAAGGGAGTGTCAGACTCTTACTGACTATAACCCATCCATGTTCCTTCCGTAGCCCTTTATGTTCCGGGGTAGCGGTAACCCTTTCGGACAATCCCGCTTACCCGGCAGGCTTGGCCCTGAGGCGCCCCTTCATATGCTGACATCTCTTTGAGGCGCGCGTGGAACATATACGCGCCGTACGGCACGGGTCTGGCGCTGATCGGACGGTGAGTCACCCATTACTCACCGCCCGCAGGCCCGCGCCTACGGTGGCCGGGAGTCGTCACGTGGCTCCCGACGCCCGGAGCGTCTCCCGCGGCGGCTGGGACGGGAGGACCTTTCTCTCTCCCATCCCGCCACCTCCTTCGCGAGCATAACTTTTTCGCAGAAGGAGGTGACTGCCTCCCACTCCCTCTCGCCCCGGACCATGGCTTGCACCAGGGCCGGGCGCGAGAGGTCGCCGCCGCCGATCGCCTCTACGAGGACACGGCGGTGCTCCGCCCAAGCGGGGCAGGTTTGCACCGTGTGCTCCACCGTGTCCTCTGGGCGATCCTCGCAGTGGTGACACCCGGGCGTTTCCTCCCGCCTGATGATGTGCAGGAACCTCCCGAAACATCCATGTCCGGTGAGGACCTGCGTCAGGCGGAAGGTGAGGGCGCCGTGACGCCTCTCTAGCCACTCCTCAAAGAGGGGCCTTACCGCCACTATCGTGGCGTGCCCTATGGAACGCCTTCCGTTAATTAACATGGGTACTGTATATTTTTTTGTTATAGCGGCAATATAAATCTATCAAAAATGTTACTGTCCACCTATTACAGTTCATGAGATACAGCCCGCTGGCAGACAGGCAGACGGACGGACGTTTAGTAATAGGGTTTCGTTTGTCACGAGGAGGTACGGAACAACACAAAGTATTGCATGTTTTCATAATAAACCACAATGTTCTAGTTGAAATAGCACCTATCGCGTTTACTAGGCCACGAATGCATAATTATACATATGGCGAGGCCATTGTTACAGTAGTGATTAAATGCAAACTATATTTTGCTAGTGGCTGAGGCATTTCAGATGTCGTTCACCCTTCACACGTAGGGCAAAATACATTTTTTTTGTTTTCACATTATTTGATATCGGTATACGTCACGTCTGTAAAGTATCACTAGTTAATTTTATTTGACACTGTATAATCCATTCTTCTTCTTAGAGTTTCGATGGCAATCTAACTCTCTAAATGGACTCGGCCCAGAATTCGGCGTCGTGTTTGGCGCCATCACTAGCGTCTATCAGTTCCTGTAACGTGCATACGGCAGGACACGCAGGACACGATAATAAATTTAAACTAGAAAAAAAATAGTTTAAAAAAACTAAAAAACACGCTTTTTATAGAAAACCGAAATAAAAAATTTTTCTATTTTTTATTTCGGTTTTCTATAAAAAGCGTGTTTTTTAGTTTTTTTAAACTATTTTTTATTTCCTACTTTTTAGTTCAAATTAATGTATTGTCATCGGTCCTCGATAAATCTACAAAGCTTGAATGAAATCTGGCCGTTTAAAGTGGGTGAAAATCGCGTCTAAAGGAGTCGGTTACATTACAAACATACATACATACATACATATAAAAAAACTATTATCAAATTATTGCATTGTCATCGGTCCTTGAGACGTGTGCAAAGTTTCAAGTTGATCAGACTTTTAGAAACCGGTGAAAATTAAGCTCAAAGATTCCGTTACATACATACATACATAGATACAACCCGAGCTAATAAAAGCGTGTTAATTATAGTAGTACGGTAGTATACAGTGTGTTAGGTTAAACGAGGGACATACTTTACGTCTGTGAAGTTTCACTAGTTATTTTTATTTGACCCTTTTTTTTGAGCGTGGGTTATCATCAGTGAAATCTATTTAAACTCTGCAATCTAACGGCCGCAGTAACGGCCGTCGTGAAAATGATAGCTCTAACGTGTCAAAAATCGCTCTCTAGGGAATCACAAATTATTTTCATAAATAACGTTTCAGTGACGACATTCGACAGCAATTGCGAATGCTATGTAGCAGCCACCGCAGTCTCAGGAAACCCTAGCTTTTACACTACACTTGTTCGATTCGGTATGATTCGATACAGCGGCAAAAATAAATACCTTCTATAATTATTTAAAAATAATTATAAAATATAATTATATACAGTGTGTTAGGTTAAACAAGGGACACACTTTCAGGTTGTATAGTACTCATAAAAATCAACAACTTTGTCCATGGGACCAATTTCGAAATATGAAAAAAAATATATCAGCTGTTCCATACATTTGGACGAATTATGCGAACATAAATGTACTGAACAGCTGATTTTTTTCGTAATTTCAGGTATAGTTCCATAGTCAAAGTTATACATTTTCATGAGTATAGTAACCCCTGAAAGTGTGTCCGTCGCCTTAGCCGAGCGGATTTTCCCAACCATAATTATAAAAATAATATTAAATGAAAATTATTATACAGTTTCTATACTAATATTATAAAGAGGTAAAATTTGTAAGTTTGTATGTAGGGGGTAATCTTCGGAACTAATGATCCAATTTCAAAAAAAAAATCACTGATAGAAAGCTACATTATTCCTGAGTGCTATAAATTATATTTATATCATACAAATTAGCCGAGCTATCGCAATTTTCGTCTAACAAGTCGGAAAGAAATACCTCCGAACACAGAATTATTTGCATGCGCTGTATCGCAATTTTCCGCGGACGAAGTCGCGGGCAGAAGCTAGTTAGTTTATAAACTAGTTCTTACTAGGAACTAAGGTCGAAGTGTGCAGAGCCGAACAATTGTGAGGAAACCGTATCGTACCTTGCATAAACAGGAAAACATAAATATTTTATTATAAAAAATAGGTTTTAATTACTTATCTCTATACCTAAAAGGATAATGCCTTAGGCATTAAGTCCGCCTTTGTAAATACAAAGGCGGACTTAATGCCTAAAGCTTTTCGCACACAATAAAGATTTATTGTGTGCGAAAAGCTTAAATAAATAAATAATCTAAAATCGTTTGCAATAAGCAAAACAATAACACCTTTTCTCTTTTCAAGTAATAAGAATCAACAGCAATTACGAATTCAATTAATTAATACAAAATTTGTTGCGACATGCTACTAATAAATTAATGGGCGCTCTGCCTTTTAGTTAATTGGGAAACTATTAAACCCCAAGGACATAATACGTTTGTAATTACTCACTTTCATGGATATACAGCATAACCGTACATCTGCAGATACAGGGCCTTTATGTCATAGCCATAAGGGCGGTTTTAGCAGAGCAAGTGTTACGACTGATAAACGGTTGACTGTACAAAGTGTTTATGTGGGACGATTCAAATTTACCTAAATTAAAACGCAAAGTGAGGTAATTCCATATTTAATTTTTCCCTATTAATATTTACCTTACTAAGTAATTAACGGGAAAATTATTGATTGATTATAAATGTTCAGCGTGGTTCGGGATAGTTTGCATTCGGCTCCCGAAGGCGGTATAGAAGTTCAATGCGAAAAGATATTCGATCTACAATCGAATATTAATAGGAGGATATCGATATAAGTACAGTATTGCCTTTTTTACTAATACTAGGCGAACTCTAAATGTAAATCAATGTGCATAGCCTTTTCTCAACTATGTTGGGGTCAGCTTCCGGTCCAACCGGATGCAGCTGAATATCAGTATTACAGTACCCCTAAATGTAAACAAATAGTAATCACGATAGCTCAATAATATCAAGCTTTGGAAAAAAAATTGTTTAGGTTACTGATAACGAACATACCTATATCATTGAGATAAGACGCACAGAATAGTTTAATTATCCTTTACGGAAACTTGAGGGAAAAAACGTTGAGATAACGATTTTAATAAATATAAAGAATCGTATTTTTTTATCAATTGAACCTGACCTAGGTCACTGAATAATAGGTAGGTACAAACGCCAGCACATCAAGCTATCCAAAACTGTCTAAATTTCTCAATTGAAAATGACCTTTATGCTTTAATAATAAAGTTGAAAAACTATCAAAGAAATATGACAGATAGGGGGAACTTGATGTGCTGGTCTCTGTACATCCCTATTTAAGAAAGTTGTGCCTATATTCCTTTTCTTTTTTTTATTCATCTTTTTATTCCCCAACTGTCATACATTATTGGAGATAATCAGCACATGAGCATAGAAAGAAGAAACAACAGCACATGAGCATAGAAAGAAGAAACAATAATAAAAATTACACATAATTTTATCTCACTCTAAAATAGTTTCGAACTCGGGAAACATCAAACTAATTTTAGAACCAGACAGATGCTTTGTTGTATGAAATGCATTGAAACAAGTCTAGACTAGACACCACGCCGTAGTCCTTGAACTTTACCGAATTAAATACATCATTCAAATAAAAAGAATAGTATCTTTCTTCAACAGAACTGTACTTCCCCCGAAGTCAGAGGTGTTCTCTAGCCACGTGACGACTCCCGGCCACCGTAGGCGCGGGCCTGCGGACGGTGAGTAATGGGTGACTCACCGTCCGATCAGCACCAGACCCGTGCCGTACGGCGCGTATATGTTCCACGCGCGCCTCAAAGAGATGTCAGCATATGAAGGGGCCCCTCAGGGCCAAGCCTGCCGGGTAAGCGGGATTGTCCGAAAGGGTTACCGCTGCCCCGGAACATAAAGGGCTACGGAAGGAACATGGATGGGTTTTAGTCAGTAAGAGTCTGACACTCCCTTCCGCTCCACCCAGAGCGGGAGCAGTCATTGGATGATTTTCCAGCCTTAAAAAAAAAAAGAGGTGTTCTCTACGGTAAACCTACATGCTAAAGCCCTTTGACACAGGCGTGACGCGAGCAATATTTATCCAAGTAAATTTTTTTACGAAGTCGCGCGCGACTGTACACAAAGACACGGCATGACTCAAGGGTATCCAGAGTTCCAGACTCGCAACACGAAACGACAGACGTCGCGCCTGTGTGAAGCAGATAAACTCGCCCCGTTTTAGGGGCGAGTTTATCGTTAAACTCGAACTCTAAGCATTTATTTCAATTAAACCATTAATAAGGCACTTTTGAATTGTCAAACAGTCGGTCAGCTAGTCCGAAAGTTTAAGCTAGTTGCCCATTCCGGAACGAATCTACGTTCTCTACTCGAGGAGCTCAAGGCTAAGTACTATCAGCCGCACAGGTCGATCCACCAGGTTAAGCTACGCTTGCCGGGGTTGGCCGTGGATGGGTGACCATATTTACATACCGAGATTGCTCCGTGCCTCGGAAAGCACGTTAAGCCGTTGGTCCCGGTTGTCATTTGTGCATCTTTGACAGTCGTTACGAGTCGTCAGAAGCCCGAAAATCTGACAGCCAGTCTTTCCAAGGGGTATCGTATTGCCCAGTTACTGGATTGTGGAGGACAGATAGGCAGTCGCTCCATGTAAAATACTGGTATTCAGCTGCATCCGGTTAGACTGGAAGCCGAAACCCACATAGTTGGGAAAGGCAGATGATCTACGTTCTCTACTCTATCTGCGTACTTACTCTATGGTTAAGAGCAGACAAGAAACTCCCTACTCTTTTAAAACAATATAATACAAAATCTTTGGTGCAATATTCTTCTACTGTGAGAATAATGTAAAAAGAACAATTCAAAATATAGGTTAAAGATATTAGATAGTAATATTAGATACAAGCCGAGAAGGTTCGAGACGAGCTTGACGCCTACAGACAGGGTTGGTCCACTCTAGCTCAAGATAGAGTGGAGTGGAAAGAAGAAAGGTAGGCCTTTGCCCTGCAATGGGACAACACAGGCTAAAATAAATAGATAAGCCCTGAAAATTATAGAGATGACCAGTTTCAACTGACGGCGCCCGTTCACGAACATGACGCGTGGATCAAAACCTTTTGAAGGGAACCGAATAATCCAACACACGCGCCGTCGGCGAGACATTTGAGTGAGCATAGCATACACTAAACTGCCCTGCACTTTCAAGTTAAAACTTTCATTTGTACAATGTACAACATACCTTTCCATATAATGTCTTGAACTCAAAGGCGATGCGCATACGCTGCTCATTGGTGCGTCTTGATAGGACATGGATGATGGCTTTCTCGTCTGTTCCGAAGCCTTTCATGGCCTTGCGGAGGATGGCGGCATCTTCCCGAGGGTCGAAGGGATTCGCCGGCACAACGGTGGGTTTCGTCTGCAAAAGGAAACGGGTATAAATACTTATTTAGTAGATGAAAATGACAAATAAATTGACTAAAGATATTTTGTTAGGTTTGCAGTTCGATGAGTTGTACAATGCGTGTCTATTGCCTAGAGATGAGGTGAAAATGGAATATATTCAACCTAAAACTTTCAGTTTTTATTTGTGCGAGTGCAAATGTACTGACGGCACGACGTCAAGCTATCCCAAACTGTCAAATATTCCCAATTGAACATGAACGTTATACTTTTGTAATAAAGTTGAAAATCTATCAAAGAAATTTTAACTATGTAAAAAGTAATGTTTAAAGTACACTGATCTAACACATTGAAGCGTGTTTGCACATAGATAAAGGAAAGAACATCTTGTTGTGAAGACCGAATCTATATTCTGGGATTTGTTTTATAATATCTACTTAAGTCACGTTGGATCAAGTCCCTTACGATTACCCGCCTTGTCATAAAATGGCGTGGGATGTTCGCTTTTGTTTATTAACCACGCAGATACTCAATGGGATATGCAAGATTATAAATAAAATGAAAACCAATTTTCTATTGTAACTGCAGGATCACGATAAGAACCAAGTCCTTTCTGAATCATTCGTCTTAAGGACTGTTCTTCATCGTGTGGTTAGTGACTAACCTGGTGTCAGAGTTTTTATGCTGCCCATGGGCCTCTGACTTAGCTTCACATGCTGTTGAGAAATAACTAACTATAAGACTGTTGAGACGCTATGATTCATCACGTGTGATCTAATAATTTAAATGGTTTTAGATGAGCTGTCTGTTTAGTGGGTTAACTTGTTTGTAGGTTCCTAATAGGTCAGTTACAGCGATAAACGATGAGCAATTGCGTTCACTAATAAAATAATGGTACTTATTGATATCGTGATAGCAGTCGAAACGAATTACTTACTTAAACATGACCTAATACTGCCCCTAGGCATATCCAGACTATCATAAATAACCCTAACATGCGTCAACAACATCTACCGAGCAATTTAACTGTTAACTCTAGTTATGCATGCCACACGATTGTCTTACAAGTGCACATACAATTGAAACGAACTCGTCATTGAAACACATAAAAGAAAATAAATACCGTATAACGAAACGATTTAAATCCTCTCCGTATACCAATTGAAGCTCTATACGCACTGCGCATACTTGAATTCGATGTTACAGAGGACATATTAATTAATCGATACTTTTTTCGAACCAGCGGAAATGTTAATCACATCACTATTAAACACCATTACACAAGTGGATTATTGTTTTGGTTTAGAGGTGAGACCAAAGGTGTATTTAGAGATCGCCACATCCATTGTAGTGGGGACCAATGCCAAGACTGATTCGTTGGAGGTTTGATAAATGTACTGAGAGACGAAGTGGGCATAACAATGTAATTGCATCAAACTGTTCCTTGAATAGAGTCACAGTACGTGTAGGTACGTCGCCTGCCTCCTGTGTTACTCTCAATGATGTTCGTCGCGAATTTAAACTGAATGGTTTTTTTTTAGAATTTTTAAGAAATACGTTACGCTTAGCTTAGCATTGATTCCAGCCATTATTAAATAGGTATTTCTATTAAAAAGGATAAATTTTGAATTTAAGCCTTAATTTAAGCCTACTTGCTTAACTTTTATTTTCCTGATTCAAATTTAGGTAACTTTTTAACATTATAAACTAAAATATGGCGTCTAAAAATGTATTATTAACCGCTCGAAAATCATTTTACTATGATAATGCACCTGAAATCAGGTGTTCCCTACATTTTGACGAATTATGCAAGCATTATGTATGGAACAAAGGTTTTTTTTTGCGATTTCATATTTGTTCCCATAGTAAAAGTTGTTCATAATGATGAGTACAATGACCCCTTCAAAATTTTGCCCATAATTTCGACCTGTATAATGTTGCCACTTGAAGTTTTCCGCAGCCGCAAACTAATTAACCAAAATATGTTTTCAACAGGAAATCTGTTGTCCGTTTCTTTAAGTCTACCTGAATTAGTTTCGATTTCATTAACACTCTTGAACGTAGTTGAACGCATTGATTTGAAAACTTGTTTTATGAAACACGCTAAGCTATGACTGCAGTAGGGGTCACTGTCAAGCATTCAGAGCCCATAGTTGATATAATTATTAATTTTAAGCCTACCAATTTTATTTTAAACATAATCGAACACAAGAAAGAATAGTTAGAATGTTTTTTTTTTAATTCATAGCCTTGTGAATCATAGGCAAATTATGGTCCCTGTTATGGTTTGGGTAGGGTTTTTTTTTTAAATGTAAATCACCCATTTGTTTACGAATTATTCATTATTTAATGATAATTTACCTAACATCTACTTACCGCTACATTTTTGTGGTTAATAATATGCTGTGGTAATGAACAACCAAAACACGTAATAATGCAAGGAAGGATATGTATTAATTATGACCATAGATTGCATTTTTAAATTGGTTTGCCCAACCACATCTTAGGTATTTGCTTGTTAGGCTTGCATTTTAACAATTGTACCCAACAATAACAGCAAACATTTGATAAGTTATTATTATCATGTATGTAAGTAGGCATTACATATCCATGATAATACCACTACACAGTTCTATGCTTTTAAATAAATACATATTCCTTATTATTATTATTATAACTGTTTCCCGTTGGTATGTATGTTACCTTACAGGAACCAATTGTTAACCGTTGAACCAATTGTTAAGAAATTAGAGCGATAGCCTGGGACCTGGAGAAAGACACGGACACTATTCATGCTGGATATTTGTATTAACAGAAATGCTTAATGTGATTACTTTAATTATACAAATAAAAGATGTGTGTATTGTAAGATGATGAAGTAGAATTTAAAACTAGGCGGTCAAGCCTATAAGTATATAAATAGTTTATCAGCCATCTCGTTACCATAACACAAGCATTTGGTTGCTTAGCTTGGGACTATATGGCTTTGCGTGATATGTCCAAGGATATTATTATATTATATTATAATTATTATGCCTTTTACTAAAGCAATGTATCAGAGCATGCAAAATACAAAACAGTCATGCAAGTAACAGACATTGTTTTGCTTATCACAATCAGTAGCTTTTAGATTAGTACAATAAAACAAATAACAACCTCTACAATAAACCTACAAGAAATACCAACAAGAACCAACCATACCTATATGAAATATAAAATATTTTACGAATAAACATACATACAATAAAACTAACATAGATATTCAGCCTATAACATTCCCACTGCTGTAAAACAGGCCTTATAAATTTTTAAGAATTTATTTGAATAAAAATGAATAGTATGATTACATTCCTACTGTTGTAAAACAGGCCGTTTAATATTTTATGAATTTATTTGAATAAAAATGTTTTTTTTTTATGGAATGTAAGTGGCCAGGTTATAAAAGCAGTTCAACATACCTTTGGCTCTTGACGGACTGGTGATGAGTTTTGGGAAGCTGTTTGGCTATGTGCATGGGACTGATTATGTTGCTGATACCCCTGGTGTTGGTTAGTCTGAGCGTAACCTGGACTAGATTGTGGGTAGCCAGGCTGGGCCGGAGCTCCTTGCCCTGGGTACCCACTTTGAGCAGGCTGGGGGTAGCCTTGAGGCTGTTGGGGGTAAGCCGTTTGAGCAGCCTGTGGGTAACCCTGCGGTGGGTACCCTTGAGCAAAATTTGGCTGAGTATAACCCTGATTTGGTTGTTGGGTTGGATAACCAGAGCCTGGTTGAGGATAACCCTGCTGAGGTGCAGGGTAACCCATGGTTGGGAATCCCGGCATTGGCATTGGGTTTCCAAAAGACTGGGGGGCAGCGTTGTTGAATCCAATATTATGATAGAATTGTTGTTGTTGCGGGGTTCCTGCTTGGCCCTTGAAGGAAATGAAAATGAATATCAATTCATTGTCTACCTAGCACTTTGATACTGTATTCAAGTCAAAGACAAAATTATTTGTTTTTCCCAGTAACTGCTTTCATAGTGTTACAGAAAAAATATTATGTTTCAGAATAAAAAAAAAAAAAATATTTTACACAACACATGTAAGTACACAAGGTTTAAAAAGTAGGTATCCATTGTGTTTACAACTTCTAAAATAGCGAGCTATAACAATTCGGGTCCAAATCCATTAGGCTTGGACATTAAACAACTTTTAAAAATATTTGTAAAAGCAAAAGTCGAGAACTAATAACAGCAATCAACTTTTTAAATTGTTAAATTTATGCTGCTTAGTTTTTGGATTCCAATTAGCACTAAAAACATTTCAATTTTGTGATAAACAAAACAGTTGCTTTGTAAAAGGCGCCGATTTTGCATAACCAAACTTTTTACTAACTGAGGCTATTTATTCACAACGTGCATTATGAAACTTCCAAACTAAGCTACATCTAAAAGCTAAGAAACAAAAAATACACTTACTTGTTGCCACGGATTCATTTTAATACAACTTTATCGATGTAGAACTTGTCAAATACTGACTGAGCAAGCGGTAATCGCAACAAACTTGGTTAATGTGATGACGAACTACGCACGCACCGGTGACTAACTATTGCACCATGAACAAAACACAAGAGCTTGTCTGATGACGTGCGCTGTTTTCCTTCCTGTATTTCGTTGGGAAAAACTACTTTCTGTGAGAACTAAATGCAATGAATGACCGATGACGAATATTACTATATGACATTGACACTTTGACAAAATGACAACTGACAGATACGTTTAATTGTGACAGAATGTGTTGTGCTGCCAGCTCATATTTTTTATAAACTACTATGCTGTTTTCTGTTTTCTGACATTACAATAATAAAATGACTACAAATATGATTTTTATTACCAATTTAATTGGTTTGAAGTTAAATAATTGGGTTTGTCCGCAAAATAGTAGAGCTGTCGCCAAAAAGTAGTCGCCAAACAATATAAAAACAATTCCACTAATATAATCATTGGGACATTATTGATTAAGTGTCTCGTGTGGTCTTTCCGTAGGGTATGTACGCTATGGAATGACAATTTCAT
Organism: Hyppa rectilinea; assembly: GCA_951799385.1. NCBI lineage: Eukaryota > Metazoa > Arthropoda > Insecta > Lepidoptera > Noctuidae > Hyppa > Hyppa rectilinea. The sequence continues at coordinate 15,151,526 of OX637308.1, read as the reverse complement.
GAACTTAGAGGGTTTGCATCCGGCGATTTTAATGATTACAGTTCTGTAAAAACGTACTTCCTACGGCCACGAATCATATTTTGATCAATATAAAACCATAAACTGACCTGCAAATTGCAAAAAACGTAAGAAAATTTTAATTTTGCGGGCTAACCTGGCGCTTCTGCCATAATTGAAGACGAATATTTAAACAATTTTATAATTACTATTATAGCAAGATTTCCAAAAGAAAGCACTTTATTTACACCTGGTATATTTTTAAAGGTTTTTTTTGTTCTTTTTCTTTCTACTTAAGTGTTTTATTTTTAAAATATTGTTGTGTTTTTAAAGTAATAATTTCTAGTAAATACTAACAGAATTTTGATTCTAATTTATTTCCAGTCACAATACCGATTATTGTATAACAATATTGATTGTCAAAATTATTCTGACAGTCATATTTTGTAGTTAGAATAACTGAAAAAAAAGAAAACTAAAGGAATGAACGATGACTACTCAAGTAATCATTGAATAATCAGCACTGGGTTTGATTTTCAAGGGGCACGTTTTTTGCCTCTGGTGCCAATTAAGAAAAATAAAAGCCCAACTCGGCGGAACTATGATCATATGTGCTTGAGAAACGTTCTAAAATAAAAACTTGACTCAAAACTAGTTTTAAACAGACCAATGCTTGTGCTCTAAGAAAGTAGTAGATCTCACTAATCTACTACTACCAATACTAATTTTAATTTTAATTTTCTGTCGCTATGATGTCTAATCAGATTCCTACTAAGTTAGTTATTTGCTAGACGTATGCTAATACTATTACAATATTTTACCAAAAAACATGCACGTTTTCAAAATAGGTAACCCCGATCTTGATAATTAACTTTTGGAGGGAATTTTAAACAGCAAAACATTTAATGAATTACTTGATTCCAATGAATGAAATGTAATGAATGAAATGAATGTAATGTCGTTTTATTATTGGAACGTCGCAAAGTGCGATCTCTGAACTGTAATTTGTGGGTCAAGATGGATGGAATAAACATTACACATTTTGGCCGCCCCTGTCTTGATGTACCTATTCGTTAGTCTAGTACAGCCTGCTGTGCTGTGTAGTACACTGCAGAAACATTTTTATTAAAGTGAAACTTTTATTACATCGTCTCAAACTTTTTCATCTGTGTGTTGCATGTCGCGTGTCGGTCGGCCGCGGAGTAGGGATAAAGTGAAAGGCGCTCCTCAGAGCAACCAAGGCCAATATGGCGGCGCCTATAGTGTCAAATGTCTTTAATGTGAAAAAAGCTTTTGCTTCCTCTTTCAAAGTCACGAATTCACAATATACCGTCTTTATACATTTACGGCCTTACTTATAAACGATCATTAAAGTTAAGACACAGTTAAACTACCTATTAAAAAATATTTTAACTCATAAACGATGATTAACGCTAACTAATGTCTTGTTAATTATTGTGCTCAAAGAATATTTATAATTATAGTTAACTAGGTCTGAAATAATGTTTTTGGACACAGCAATATTGCTGTGATGTTATTTTGATCTCAAAATGTCTGCTTAATAGGATAGATAATCATACATAGTACCTACCCTAAGAAGTTCAATTTTCTGTCGCTATGATGTCTAATCAGATTCCTACTAAGTTAGTTATTTGCTAGACGTATGCTAATACTATTATGCACAATATTATGTATTCTGTGTGGACACCCTAGTTGAAGGGGCACGTTAGGGCCTATGCCTGCCGGGTCAGCGGGATTGTCCGAAAAGGTTTCCGCTGGAACATAAAGGGTTTTTTTTTTGGGGGTGGGAATTCATCAAATGTCTCCTCCCGCTCTGGTAGAGCGGAAGGGAGAGTCAGACCGTTACTGATTTTAAACGCATCCATCTTCCTTTCTAAGGAAGGAATATGGTTTTAGTTAGTAAGAGTCTGACGCTCCCTTTCGCTCCACTCACAGCGGGAGGAGTCATTTGATGACTTACTATCCTCACAAAAAAGGCTACATTATACGCGGGGAATAAGCGGATACAGACAAGGTCACCACTGGGTGACTTTGTGGATATTACCTATTGGTTCATACATTTTTAATAGAATTAAATTTTCTTATCACAAAAGGCACTATAATCACAATATAAATATGAACAGTACGGAAACTACGAACTAACGTTCGAAACGGCACACTCACACAAACACGCGAATCGACGAGACCCCTAAGCGGTTGTCGCGGTGCTGTCAGTCGTGAGTGCCGCGCCAAGACGAATGGTTAATGCACACGCATTTTCGGGTTAACACGTGGTACCTACTATGCGATTGCGTTTTAACTTAGAATAGGATGACCTTGGCCCTATATTAGACAAACAATAATCATAATATGAAAATTACATGAACAAGATAAGTAATTTGCATAAAGTATTTTTTTGTTAAACTTAATTGTTGTCACAATATGGTGCCAAGGTCATCCTATCCTTAGTTGAAACGCACAGTACGGTGGGTGGCCGCCGGGTTAATCAGGCATCGGCGCCAAATATGCGCCATGCCGCGCGCTGTTTGCGGCGGGTGTCCTCCGCGCGCTCTTCCGACAAGGATCGCACGAAACGTTTTCGTCTTTCCGCGGCTCACTCCAAAACTTGCAAAGGTTACGCCATATTGATAAAGCTCACAAGTTGTTGTGTATTGATTTTAAACTGTTCCGTGTTATAAACAATCTTCTTTTACCGAAGCCATGAGATTACCTATTTAAATGTTATTAGTAAACAATCTAAAAAACAATCGAGTTGAAATAACTAATTCCAACTTGATTGTTTGAGAACACAAATATTTTAATAAATACATACAGTTCAGTTTCAAAAACATTAAGAGTGACAACCCTATTGCTGCAGTGGAGCGTAGGTAATTATGTCAACAAATAGGCTTAGTTTCCATACTGTTCATATTTATATTGTGCTATAATGATGTGAAATGTCAAAATATACCTAAGTAATTGTGAGGGTGTTAAGGCACTTCGAAACTGGCTTATTCTAACGGCAATATTGTCTGGATGCGATATTTTCTAGTATGATGGCCAGGCCATCTCGGCAATTTCTTTGCTATGGACCTATGGCCAGAAATGTATGGTAAATTACGATATTTTTGTTTTCTACACATTCAGGGCAATGCTTATGCAGGTTTCACTAGCCATAGCAAGTGAAACCGAATGAAATACCTAAATACGTAGATATTGCCTCTCAGAGAGAGAGACCCTTTGTAAATATCAGTGATAGTATCCTCGTATTGGCACTTCGCAACAATCACACACAAAGGTAAGGTACAAAAGAAACAACAAAACTATGCTTTTGAATTTCAAATACGGAACGAACATAGCATTTACTAATAATATTGTACTAAAAATTATGTGGCTATGCTTTTAAAATTCGAATTTGGAGCGAACGAAACATTTATGGAAAATATTGTGGAAGCACTTACACCCGTATTAATAAACAAGTAAAAGTAAGTACTTGAGTAAAGGTAATTACTTAGGTAACGATTTGTATTCTATAGTTAAGCCATTGATCGAAGTTAGAACTGTCAAAAGTTAGAATTCTTAGCCAAGTAATAGTCACCATTTTCTTTACTTAAGCAATACTTCGTCGTTATTTTGGATACAAAATGGAAACTTTGGATAGCATCGAAGCGTTTTTTGCTGTTGTCGACAATATAGATGATAATTTAATAGGGGAGATAGAACTTGCTGAACCTAGAAATCCCTAAGTTTACTTTCGTGATGTGGGTCCATTTCATGACTATTCGGCAGATTGTTATAAAAAGAGATTTCGTATCACAATACTTTTGGAGAAACGCACGGTAATTCTGTATTGCAATACATGTGATTTTACCGAGAATTACCGACTCTTTACAATCAGAGACAAAAAGAGGGCTTCCTATAACTTTATCCTAGAAAGATATTGTTTTGTTTTGATTTCAGAAATAATTTATGGTTTGACAATTGACAGAAATGAATGTATAATCTTTCTAAGTCAAAAATCATGTGTCGGTATATAATCCATGTGTAAAGAGTAAACATTTAAATTTAGTAGGGTTCTAACATTTCAAGCCAAGCATTCTTTTTTTTTGTACCGACAAAATTAAATGAAAATAATGTACTTTTTACAATTTCAACTACTGTATATAACGCTATTGCTATTATAAATCTAAAATAAAGTATATCAAATATATTATTGCAAGCTTTTAAAAGTAATCTAGACCTTACGTTTGCCTTTTCACGAAACGAAACGCAGTCATGAAGTGTTGCCACACAGAAACAACCACCAAACTTCGAGTGTTACTTGGGCAATTGCTCAAGTAAGTAACGGCTGTTACTCAACTATAGAATGAGAATTTGGAATTAAGAATTCTAACCCTAAGCAATGACTTAGTCAAGAAATTACTTAGCAACAAGTAATTACTTCTTTATTAATACGGGTGTAAAAATATATGGCTATTGAGTAGAGGTCCGATACTGAAAAAAAAAATGAATTCCAAAGTATAATCTGCTTATTATGTTTCCACTGCTAGGACATTTGCCTCCACTCTGTGAGAGGGATATGCCGTAGATACTAAACTCCCCCACGTGAGCCCAGGGGACAAAACACTACCTCAGCAGTATTATTTTATTATTACTTTACATTAGAAAGAGATGAAGCTATACTTCCTGTCAAGCTTTATCGTTTTCTCACACTGAATTCATATTAAATTAATACTAGGTAGTGGTTGGTGTACTACGAAAGTTGTATATTGCCCTTAAATATGACCGATTTATAAGTGTCTTCAGCTGTCGCTCAAACGACCATTACACATAATTTCATAGGATAGCAGCCGCGTCGGTGACCTTCCAGAAAATAATCAGTTTATAGTAAAAACTTATTGACGCTTGAAAGGTAAAAATGACCAAGCGACATGTTGGACGATATTAAGTCGACACTAATACAAGCTCATAATCTTTAAATGTCCGTTTATTTAGCCTATAAACAGCATTAGAATTCGTTGGAATTAAGTAGTTATGACAAATAGGTAATTGTTTACGATTTTTTTCCAAAAATAAATACTTTAAAATAAATGCTCTCTTTATAATCTGTTTAAAGTTGCCGATTTATGTCGTTTGGTAAATATTGCCTTTCAAGCGTCGTTATTATAAGTACTTAGCACATTCGACGGTTTTGCCTTACCTAATCGTGTAAACATATAGATGAGACTTTAGCTTAGGCACAGACGCCAGCACATCAAGTTATCCTTAACTGTCAAATTTTCCCAATTGAAAATTAACCATAAGTCGTGTGTCACTGCGGTGAAGCTGTTGACAGTCTCGGGCACCATGGCCTGTCCTGCGGCAGGAGTGCAGGTCGCATATCACGTGACGCCAGCATCAACGACATTATTCGTCGAGCCCTTGCCACCGCCGGCGTACCAGCGGTATTAGAACCAAACGGCTTGGTACGTGACGATGGTAAGCGACCAGACGGAATGACTTTGTTGTCTTAGAAGGTGGGTAGGCCTCTGGTGTGGGACGCAACATGTGTCGACACCCTTGCGCCATCTCATGTTCTTAGCACGGCGGGCTGTGCTGGCGCCGCTGCTGCCGCTGATGAGACCCTCAAGCGGCGAAAATACAGTAACCTGATGTGTAACTACAGATTTGAGCCGTTTGGGGTCGAAACTCTAGGGTCATGGGGCCCGAGTGCGCAACTCCTTTTTAAGGAAATTTCTCGCCGATTGGTCGACACTTAACGTGACCAGAGGGCTGGATTGTTCTTTGGCCAAAGAATTAGCATTGCCATTCAACGTGGCAATGCTGCCAGTCTTCTGGGCACGTTTCCTGATGGCAGCGATGCGGATGAGTACTTCGACGCCTAAGTGTCCTTTTTGTCTTTTTTGGTTTTATTTGTATATATAGTTAGTTAGATATAGTCTTTTAATTTAAGTATGTATAAGTTGTTATTGTATTTCATAGAGAATATATACCATAAGTCGTTGTAATAAAGTTGAAACCCTATCAAAGAAATTTAACAGATTGTGATAACTTGTTGTGTTGTCCTCAGTACATCTAGATCTGCAGATAGCGTAGATATTTTAGTGTCATTACCAAGCCAACCTCAGTGTAGCAATCATGTACGATTTGATAGATAAAGTTGTTTTGGTGACCGGTGGATCAAAAGGAATTGGTGCTAATTTGGTTAGACAAATAATGGAGGAAGGTGTTCAGGTATTTTATTAATTTTCCTTATTTTTGAGGTGCATCAGCTTGTTTTGCCATTTATATGGCACTGTCAGTCAATGACATCATTAATGTCAGTCCGATTCGCGCAAAAATTGCATAGAATTTGTGCGAAAGTAACTAGAAAAGTTACCTACAATTTATCCAAGGGTGGTGTTTAGAAGGGTAGTGTTTACGGTTAGAAAATATTATATTTCAAATCTACATACCTAGGTGTATAATCTATCGATCAGATATAGAATTCTGTAGATTTTTTTCCATATTGAATCACCGTCCACGGCTGCACAAACTATTAAAATAATATCCTTGGACATTTCACACAACGCCATATACTCCCAAGCTAAGTAACCTAATGCTTGTTTTATGGTAACGAGATGGCTGATATATAAGTAGGAAGTTTACAAAATATGACTGGAATGGTTCATACTTGATTTAAAGTATTTCCATAGATATTTATTGACATTTAGACAGAAAATACCTAAGTTTATTTCCGGTAAACATGACACAAGGTGTTCAACATCGCCGCGCACCAACGGGGTGAATGAACGAGGGGTGCGGGGAATCAGCTGTTGCACGCACGACTGCGCTTACGCATTTTACTTAACGACATCTCTTTTAAATCAAATCGTGGTATTCATCATCATCATCTTTCCATCACAGTCTACTCATCTATTATTTGCTCCACCACGGCCTATCGTCGCGATCACAAGGAAATAACACAAACACAAAATAACAAGTTGGGGAAAATACCTATGTGTCACATCCACGCAAATGAATTTCAATGATAATATCGCTAATTACAAGTAGGTACGTTGGTAGAATTGTTGTATATTTCTACAATCGACGAAGTAATCGTAATCACATCTTATGTAACAACTCCCTATCATATCATCAAAATCTCTCATTTTGATAACAGAATCCCAAAAAGATAACAGTTTCGTTCTGCAGGTTTATGCACATTGTTTATGCAATGAGTTTTTGCACTTTTTGCACATATCTAAGATGCAACGCACTAGTTAGATCGTACTTCTATTTACAATAAACTACTAAACTATGATCTACCTACCCTAGAAACCTACCTACTTAGAAATCCTAGTACAGACGCTAGCACATCAAGCAATCCCTAACTGTCAATTTTTTCAATTAAAAATGAACCTTATGTCTTTGCAATAAAGTTGAAATACTATAAAATAAATTTAACAGATTGTGGTAACTTAATGTGCTGGCCTCTGTACATGAATAGGTGTCGGTTCTTTCTTTTATAACTTGATAGTTAGTAAGTATTCACGGTTTTTATGAAACAATTAGCTGTTGCCAGTGGCTTCGCCCGCGTAGATGTCGGAATTTATCCCAAAGGAACGTAGGTACTACCGGGTTCAAAAGTCATAAACTACCTCTGTGCCAAGTTTCGTCCAGATCCGTACAGCCGTTTGTGCGTGAAGGACGGACAAACATACAAACTCACACACACACACACACTCACTCACAATCTTTCGCCTTTTATTAGTGTTATTACTAGAATGTCCTAGAGACCGACCACCATAAACGCGGCCCTCAAGTGAACTAAAATACTAATTGCAAGAGGGTAGCACTGTAAGCGGGATTGTCTGAAAGGGTTACCGCTACCCCGAAACATAAAGGGCTAAAGAAGGAACATGGGTTTTAGTCAGTAAGAGTCTGACACTCCCTTCCGCCCCATCCAGAGCAGTAGAAAAGATTGGGTGATTTCCCACCCTCAAAAAAAAAAGAGGTTAGCACTTACAGCCTTCGGACTGCAGATCCAAATCTGTCAACCCGCACTGGACCCGCGTAGTGAATTACAACCCACTTACTTGGTCCTGCATCAGCAATGGGTTCTTTATAATATATAAGTTTAATACGCTAAGATACAATTTCTTGCTAATGAATACTGTTTTAACATAATTATATTTTGCAGCATGTGAGAATCCTGGATCTAGACGTTGGATCAGGCGTATTACTACAAGATGAGTTGAACGAGAAATACGGCGAGGACAAAGTGAAGTTCGTAAAATGTGACGTCACTAATGATGACCAGTTTTACAAAGCTTTAGAAGACGCTAAAGAAGATAACGGTTATATTGATCTTTTGGTGAACAACGCTGGAGTGGCAGATGAGAGTAAAATAACTTTGATACGGAGACTTATCGAAATTAATTATGTGAGTAATATTTATAATTTTCTAAAGTTGACCGTTGGGCGCGGGGATAGGGAGAGGGGTAGTGTAGACGTGTTATTGAGTGGAGACCACCGATCGGCAAACATAGATGGACGTCGTCAGATTAGGGTAGAATGATTTAACAGCCCGGTGGCTGGCAGCAGCTCGATGCTATGGTCGAGGAACGAAAACGAGCAGGCCATTCCACAAAAAAAGTTTTCCTCAATAACAAAATATAATGTGTTAAAAAATTAACTCTAAGAATTTCGTGGAAGCAAAAAAAAATGTGGCTAACTCAATAAAATGTATGGAACAGCTCATATTTTTTTCGCGATTTCAGGGTTCATCCCATAGTAAAAGTTGTTCGTAACGATGAGTACAATGCTCCCACGAAATTCTTAGAGGTAATTTCCTATCGCCTTATAATATATTTAAATTATTTCCTATTTATGTTTTGTCTCCTCTTCATGTGTCCACCTAATGTCTAACTAACCCCATTGAAGTATTTCAAATATAAATGACCTTTTATTTCTGACCTTAATGGATACAACGCCATTACTGCGCAGATAAGAAAGCTATACTCTTCGACATTTCCAGATCTTACACACTGTAATAAAATTTACCTACAATGACATAACCCATTTAACTCCACGTTCTAGATAGCAGTGGTAAACGGTACCCTGAAAGCCATTGAGCTGATGCGTAAGGATAATGGAGGCAGAGGAGGTGCTGTGATAAACGTCTCCTCTATCGGAGGACTTATTCAAGTGTCACCGATGTTCACATACTCATCTACTAAACGCGCTGTCATGCAATTCAGCCATTGTGTTGGTGTAAGTATACCTTAGATTTTTTTGACTTGGTTTTCCATACGTCCGAACGAAAAAACGGTACCTAATCAATCGTCTGTCACAGCCTTCGAATCGAATTGACTAATTAGGTTGAATTTTGGTAGTACAATATGACCCAACCACAGACGTGTATTGTAACGTAAATGAATGATGACTAAGGGAGTCATTTTTGGGGAGGCTCAAAAGAAAGTTTATTAAAAGAGGTGTCATGGGACACCCGGATGGAACGAAGTTCCTTTCGATTAATTAGTGAAGGAATTGTAATAAAATTTTATTACTTGTAAGTTATAATAATAAAAAAAAATCTGATCTAAAATGAACCAATCAAAGAATATTGATCATAATATTTTACTTAAAAAAGTGTCGTTACAACTTTTGGTCTTAATTTCCGTTTAGCCCCCTTTCGCAACTCGCGATAAGGAACTTCGTTCCAAAAAGGCAAACTGTAGATACCGTGTGCCATATCAATATGTAAGGGCTTACTGCGTTGGTATCAATTTATTTATTTTAATTTTGAAATTTTTGTGGCGTTGTTTATTCTCCATCTCCATTCCTCCATCCTGGCTGACAACAACTACATCCATAATGTCTTAAAAAGTGATATAGGTAGAAGACATATAAAAGCACATACAACAAGTATAGAAACAGCATCTAACTCTAAACTTCTTTAAGCTAAACACTGCAGACACCGGTCTGCCCTCTTAACTTTCCTGAAAATTCTCAAAATAATACAAACGTTTCATAATTTTCCAGCAAGCTCCTTGCGCGCATACCGGCGTGAGAGTACTCACAATATGCATTGGAGTCACCGACACTTCTATATTGGGTAAAATCAAATGCATTGAAAAAAGATTGGACCTGGACGCACAAAACGTTTTGGGAGCACATCCAGTCCAAAGGTGAGTTGATGACGATGCTGTTTGGCATATGCAACAATAGGTTTAACTGTATGGAACTTTCAAATAAAGTTTGTTATTTAGTACCTAGGACTGTGAGTCGGCGGGAAGTGCGAGCAACCCGTTTGTTCTATACAGAGAAGTGTAGAACAAATGCTGGGGAGAGAGCTCCTCTCCGCCGATTATTAGAAACGTACAACTCACTTTTTATAAATTTAGATATTTTCGCTCTTAATCAGAACAAATTTAGAAAAATGGCTATTGATTTACTTTCTGGACGTCCTTAACGAAGACTGCTTCTTGCCGATGTTATAGTGTGATCTGATTGGTGACTACAGACTAAATCTGGACGGGGAGCGCTGTCTTGAGTTGGTTTGTGTGACTTCTCAGGTTTATTTTTATTTCCTTACTGTCCCTTTCTGTATGCGTCCGTTTCCTATTATCTCTTTTAAAATCGATATATTATGTATCCGTGGTCAATAGTGTGGGTTGTGCGTTTGTTTACTATTATACCATATCTAACTATTAATGTTGTAACGCATAACTGTTTTTTGTCCCAAATAAATAAAAAAATGACATGCCGTAGGATGATGAAAAAGTCTCATCAAGACCTATGTTTATGTCCGTTCCCAGAAAAATAATACAGCAGCTGTTCAGCGGGATGGTCTGAAAGGGTTACCGCTACCCCGAAACATAAAGGGCTAAGGAAGGAACATGGGTTTTAGTCAGTAAGAGTCTCACCCTCCGTTCCGCTTCACCCAGAGCGGGATGAGTCATTGATGATTTACCACCATCAAAAAAATTAGAAATACCAAGAGAATGAGCTCCACCCTGTAGGAATGAAAAACTGAACCACTCTTACACATCGACGTACTACAACTCTTCAAAGCTCAATTGCACAACTGGCTATTTTGTAAACATCTCACCTTGAAAATGTAGGTGAACTGAGTTTAAAGTGAATAGTGTCAATCCCTAGCATTTGGTAGAACGACAGTTCACTTCATGCTTGCTTCATCAAACCACGGTGAGATTTTTACAGAATCGACCGGCCGATAAAAACCCGATATAATTGTATCTGCTAATGAGACGTGTGACGTGACGGGGTAATAATTGCGCAGTAAGGAGTCTTAGAAATTATGCTGTCCTGATATTCAGCCAATTCTGGTTATACTCAATGATAACCAGTGCAGCGTGGTAATTGCTACAATGACAATTGAGAGCAATGCCTTTTATTTTGGCAGGTCCGCCATGTTCATTGCGTTATTTCTGTTGCTGACCGGAGGAATATTTCAAACTTATAAAGCAATGGAATAGAATAGAATATTTTTATTTCAGACCGGAGTCCATAGGGCTACTAACAATTTTACCCTAAATATTCTAGTGTTAGTAGGTTACATACACATAAAACCCACCGATCTGCGAATACACTGACAATACTGTTGGTGCTTCCGCGAACACAAGACATCAGGGATGCACATCTTTTCCTAATAATAGCGGCAAAACCATCAATATTATTATCTGCAAACATCCCTGACGCACTACATCGCCACGGCAGCCACAGCAGCACTCTCAGTGCATTATTATATTGCAATAGCATAGGAATTTCCTTCAAAATACATGCATTGTGATAGAAAGTGTGACGTTACCTAAAGAACTGATGGTTTTTTTTCCAGCGCCCAGTCAGCAGCACTCGGAATGATAGACATGTTCAAGCAAGGACAAAGTGCCAGTATCTGGTTGGTTCGAGCTGATGAACCGGCAGAAGACATTACTTCTCACATACTGAAGACAGATGCGGAGATAGCTGAAGTTATCGCAGGATCAACGGAATAGATTTGGGAAAAATAAGGATGCTTCGAAACAAACTCCAACAACTTTAAATACTTCTAAATTTGTGTGAGATGCTTTTTTGATTTGGCAATCACATACTTGTCTTGCTGTTCTACATTGTACCTTGGTCTGTCTCATCATCAGTTTTATTTATTGCTACCTTCTCTAAGCACTAGGTAGTGTTCTTAATATAGCGAAATCATAAGCAAATGTAATGGAAAACTATAGTAAACAATGTGTAAAACTAATAAACGCATAATAAATGGTGAATTGAAGTAATTTTATTATAAATACAATTTTGAAAACAAATCAGCCTAGCCTTTTTCCAACTATGTTAGTGTCAGCTACCAGTCTAACCGGATGCAGATGAATACCTGTATTTTAACATGAAGCGACTGCGTATCTGACCTCCACAACCCAGTCAGTAACTGGGAAATTATAAAAATAAACGCAAAGAAAACCGTCGTTATGATAATTATTATTTTGTTCTTTTGTTTGTTCATACACAGTAATTCTATTGTGTGTTAATCATTTAATGAATTAATTGAATGTATTTTTTATCTCTCCTACCAGGGGTATCGTATTAACCACGAAATGGATTGTGGTGGTTAACCAGTCTATTCTGTAAAATTCCTAAGGTGAAAACTAGTGGGCTTTTTTTTTTAAGGCTGGGAAATCATCCAATGACTTCTCCCGCTCTGGGTGGAGCGGAAGGGAGTGTCAGACTCTTACTGACTAAAACCCATCCATGTTCCTTCCTTTGCCCTTTGTGTTCCGGGGTAGCGGTAACCCTTTCGGACAATCCCGCTTACCCGGCAGGCTTGGCCCTGAGGGGCCCCTTCATATGCTGACGTCTCTTTGAGGCGTGCGTGGAACATACAACGCGCCGTCCGTCACGTGGCTCCCGACGCCCGGGGAGTCTCCCGCGGCGGCAGGGACGGGGGGACCTCTCTCTCTCCCATCCCGCCACCTCCTTCGCGAGCATGACTTTTTCGCAGAAGAAGGTGACTGCCTCCCACTCCCTCTTACTTCGGACCATGGCTTGCACCAGGGCCGGGCGCGAGAGGTCGCCGCCGCCGAAGTGAGCAGTCATTCCCGCTCCTAGGGACCTGACTTGACACGTCTTCGACTTCATCTTTCTGATTGACCGATCCTTTAAAAATTCAAAAGTGCCTGTAATTGGTTTATTTGAACAAAATACTTTGAGTTTGAGTTAGAAAAAAAATTAAAAACAACGCGAAAATATGTATTTTAACTTTTTATACCAGCCGTTTCTTTTAACGTCAGAAAGTCACGCCTAAAGACAGATAAAAAACGAATAAATTAGCAAAATCCTGTTCTAAGTAACCTTAAAACCGGTAAGTAGGTTAGTCAGTATGCATGAGTTGAAAGACACAGTAGTTTTGATAACCGGTGCAGCCAAGGGTATTGGAGCGGCTTTCGTTAAAATACTCGTGGAACAAGGAGCTAAGGTAAGAAAACCATTATAATTTTCCGTTTTTTAATGCATTTTTGCATTTAGACCATGTTTTATGGCTATTATCAGTGACACTGTGATAGTTAGAGATCGGATAATCGGATACATATTTACCTAAAGTTAATTTTGATATGAAATTATGGAGGCGACGAAATTTCGTTTTGGAATAAAAATCCCGATAACATGTAATTGGATCCATAGTGTGGAAATGACTCGAAATGAATTATTTAATTTTAAAAAAAGAAACGAAATTGAGATGATTTTTTGCTATGTAGACAAGAAATGAACCATACTAACTTTTTTATAATTTGTTTGTTTGTTACAAATATCGATCTGGCTATCGATAGTAAACATTCAGAATTGACAAATAGATTTATGGTCTTCTTCTTTTGAAAAGCGCATTCTATAATTAGCAAACATGACGTGTTAGTAAAATGCCATTCGATTTCAAATTTATCGATATAATATATATGTCGTAGGATAATTTGATACTTCGAATCTTCGCGGAAATCCTAGGGGTTTTGCGAAAACGCGGATAATTAGACATAGGCGAAAAATTATCAAATCTTACTGGACAAAGTCAGGATTTATGCGAAAATACTCGTTACTATAGTAAGATTTGATGTGCTCAACACTGATTGGCTACAATTTTGCTGGCTGACTTCTAATTGGTTCCTAGTTTGCCGATGATTAAGACGTCAACCAATCAGAGACGATCTCTTATTGAACGCGCTGACCGACCAATCAGCGTTCTTATTTCATAACAGCCAGCGTTTCGTTTCGCAATATTGCTATAATAACGAGTATTTTCGCAAAAATCCTGACTTTGTCCAGTAAGATTTGATAATTTTTCGCCTATGTCTAATTATCCGCGTTTTCGCAAAACCCCTAGGATTTCCGCGAAGATTCGAAGTATCAAATTATCCTACGACATATATAATCGCAGTTTTTTAAATACAAAATGCTTTCCATAAAAGCCAACCTCAACTTTGAGTAAATTTCGCATCCAATTATTCTATCTCTAATATACCTATAATATGATAGTACAGACGTCAACACATCTAGCTATCCCAAACTGTAAATTTTTCTTAATTGAACATGAACCTTATTCTTTTATGCTAAAGTTGAAAGTAAAGCGCCTACAATTATATTAAGACCGAATAATCCTTTTTCAGCATGTTAGAATACTGGATATTGACGAAGCTGCAGGAGTATTACTACAAAATGAACTTAATGAAAAACACAGAACAGACACAGTAAAATTCACAAAATGTGACATAACCAATGATGACGAGCTCTTCGGAGCTTTTAAGGACACCACAGATCAGTATGGCTGCATAGATTTGGTAGTTAACAATGCCGGTGTGACCAATGAAAGTGATTTTGATTGCATTCGCAAAGAAATTGAAGTAAATTTTGTAAGTTCATAATATTTCTTTAAGGTTTTTTCCATTATTTTACCAGATAACTTCAAGATCCAATAAGTGCTTCTAATCTAAAGAAGAAGCCTTAAAGTCTTTCCAGTTTACTGATAAAATAATGTGCATAAAATATCGTGACAAAGTTATACAGTGTGTTAGGTTAAACGAGGGACATACTGTCAGAGGGTACTATACTAATAAAAATTAACAACTTTGACTACGGAACTATAGGTACTTCAAATGATGAAAAAAAAAATAGCTGTTCATTACATTTATCTTCGCATAATTCGTCAAAATGCATGGAACAACTGATATTTTTTTTCATATTTCAGAGTAAGTCCCATGGTCAAAGTGGTTGATTTCCATGAGTACTATACAACCTGAAAGTATGTCCCTCGTTTACCTAACATACTGTATCTATAATATCAGTAGAAATATCGTTACTGTCAATTTTAGTCTTGCTAAAACATGAAGTGCTGTGCTGTAAAATTCTCACCGTGGAAATGTAGCTGAAGTGAGTTTAAAGTGGGCTGTCAATAGTGTCAATTCTTAGCATTAGATGGAACGACAGCTCACTTCAGAATCACTTTATTTCGATTTTGATGTTGAGAATTTTACAGAATTGACTGGCTGATGTTCTTATCAATCATTCTTATCTTACAGACAGCTTTAGTTAACGGCACAGTGAAAGCTATTGATTTGATGCGAAAGGACAAAGGTGGGAGAGGAGGCACAGTCATCAACGTGTCTTCAGTAGCGGCGCTCATCAAACGCAGTCCGTTACTCTTTGTGTATGCTGCCACTAAAAGCGCTGTTCTGCAGTTCAGCACCTGTATTGGTGTGAGTTTAGTATTTACAGTGTGTTAGGTTAAACAAGGGACTATACTTCCAGGTTGCATAGTACTCATGAAAATTAACAACTTTGACAATGGAACTATACCTGAAATCACGAAAAAAATATCAGCTGTTCTATACATTTTGACAACTTATGGCGAACTTAAATGTACGGAACAGCTGATTTGTTTTTCGTAATTTCAAATTGATTTCACATCAGCCAACTTATTCCGTAAATTTCTCACTTTGTTAACCTGGATGAAGTGAGCTTGAACTGGGCTGTCGTTCTACCTGATGCTAGGGATTAACAGTTTTGACAGCTCTGGCTGACTTCACCTGAGTTTTGACGGCGAGATTTTTGAATTATTGTTTTGTCTATTGTCTTGATGTCTGTTCCGGATTGGTACAAAAACGCCGCAACTCATTTGGTTTAAGTTTAGCATACAGATAGTTGATAACCTCATCGCATAGAGTACTTTTAATCCCTGTAGTACGTTCCTGCAGGATATTTTTCTACAACCACGCGTGCGAAGCCACGGAAAAAAACTAGTCGAGGATTTATTATCGACTAGCTTAGTTTACTAGTGGTCGAATTTATATCGAACTTGAATTTGTACCAACTTTAATAGCTACCAATATTGAACTGTCCAACGATGTATTCAATTATATCTCAGTGTTCATTTTAACCCTGATGATGATAGAATCAATACTATTTCGTGCCTTTCTTGTGCCTATTAGAAGTAAATGCTTTGACTTTGACTTTGAGTTTGACAGAAAAAAATATTTTCAGAAAGAACCATACTATACGAAGACCGGTGTTCGAGTGATTACAATATGTTATGGTCCAACGAGGACTGGTATTATTGACCACATGGCTAGTTTCGATGGCGACATTAAAATGCAGGAGCTAGCGGCATTGTACCCAATGCAGAGGTTGGTACTAGCTATAATGTAGTAGCAAGTATTGCAAGATCAGTAGATTCTGTGGTTTGGCGATCTTGGGTGTTAATAGAGAGATCTACGATTACTTTACTAGTACTCTTTACCGTACACGGAGCCGAAGAGAGACCGATATCAATGAATGTAAAGATGGACTGCAAACTGTTAATTGATTAATTGGATTTTAATACATAGCAGAATAGCACTTCAGATGCTTTAGTGAAAAACACGCCTTTTGGAAGAAACAAATTGTTTTTTTAATTTACCATTTATATTCCACCTCGATTTGTGTCGTATTGATGGAATTCAATGCTTGCAAACTTGTTTGACTTGGTTAGGTGTTGCTTTTTAATATTTTTCGCTTTTTACAGTACGGAGTCAGCAGCTCAAGGAACTCTTGAGGCTTATAAGAGAGGAGAAAGTGGAAGCACCTGGTTGATCAACAATGGCAAACCAGCTGAAGACATCACTTCGAAAATCAATGAGGCGTTTGCTGGGTTTGCTGAACTTTTAAAGGACGATTAAAATTATTATCTAGATTGTTTTTAAAAATGTAGGAGTTAACTTGAGAACTCTGATTTATTATTATGTGATAATTATATCAACCTAATATATTTCTGTTTTAAATGTATAGTATAATCATAATAATATGCATTTCTAATAAATTTTCAGAATGAACCATACTATACGGTAAGCATTATTATTTTCTAATTAACAGTACTTTTGGACACGGCTCGTATAGTTAGGAGGTTCGTCTATCAGACCACCGGTAGCTTGGGCCATGGTTTCGATACTGGTAAAAGTATAAAAAATAGTATGAGCCCACTACTATTTTTTATACTTTTAAATGTTTTATAAAAATATTGAAAAATTTACCTAATAGATGATCAAACAATTGTAGAAAGAAAATTAAAGTTATTTCGAAGCATTGTCTTATAGTGCATTATTGTACGAGATATAAATAAACAATTGAGTATTTGAATCGATCAAAAATAAAATATGAAATCACATGGAAAAAAGCCCGCTCGTCATAAAAACTTCCATCACCGTGCAGAAATTAAATATAATGCGACGATATAATTGTTAAATTGCACTTAATGTTAATAAGTATTCCATTTGAGTCTAAAAATCTGTGACGTTAAAATGTTATATTTCATACAAATCACCTACAAATGCCGCGTTTTGACAGTTCATAAAAAGTAACGTTATTGACTACCCTTTCAAATACCCCATTAAAAAGATAATTATACAGAAAGAGTCAAGCATTTTATAGAGACAACATAACATCACGCTTTGCTTCCCCGAAGGGTTAGGCAGAGGTTTACCTATCCATAGTAGGAGCACCCACTTTTCGCCAGTTATGTTTAAGTCCCATGTAATAGGGGGCGAGCCTATTGTCATCAATCAGTCACATATCCATACTCCAGACTGCTTCTGGAAAATACCTAATGGAAAAACCCAATAACACTGTACCCAACCTAGTTCTCCATTAGGAAAAATTAAAGGGCAGGCTAAAGGGTCAATATTGGGACTGGTTGATTTGTGTGTATAAAATCGTTTTCTTTATTCGGAAACAACATTACTTATACTAAACACCAATGTTGAACGAAAATCGTTTTACTGTCGGTACATCCAAAACAAGTTTGACCTACCTGTGACGAGTTTACTATACCTGTTGTGAATTATTTTGTCACTGTGGCAAGTTAACCAATATTTTTAAATGTGGCGAATTTTCGTTGTGGTGAGTTTACAATAACCCACTCAGACCACTAGCTCAGCGAAGCATGACTTTAGCAATTAAATCTTTGTAAATTCATTAACTACAAATTATGACGACCTCTACAGATATTAATCGTTCAAAATTATGTATCCGACCAACAAAATATTAGTGTTATTATACGATAGAAAATTATTCAATAAAATGTAAATAAAAACGTCAGTATTGAAGTTAAATATAATTTAGGTGAAGGCCGACAAGATCAGTCGGCTTTAACCTAACGGAGCACAGTAAGATTTAAAATTTATTTTCTATATTAACCCTGATGTTCGCCTGTTAGAAGCCGTTTGCTTTTAATAAGAGCTCAACGATTTATACGGTTATATTTATTGTCGTTTCGAAAGAATTTTACTTATGAACCAATGGGGTTCATATGACATTTGAGGGGTTAACGCATTACAAGTGATGCACCTAGACAACCAAATTACTCATTATTAATTTTAACTAAGATAAATTAATGTAAAAGACTAATCGAAATGAACTGAGACAATATAGAGTTTGCTAATCTTAGTACTTAAATATTTTTTGGAACGAAATTCCTTATCGCGCGTTTTGAAAGGGGCTAGACGGAAAAAATTAAGACCAAAAGTTGTAACGACACTTTTTGCTATAGTTGTAAGCCGAGGGGCGTGCGCGTGTTTCTCTGTCTGTCTCTCTCTCTCTCTCTCATAGAAAGCCAGCCAGTTATTTTCGTTTCGTCTTTCTATTTCGTTTTGAACAGTGTGGTGTCGCGACGATTATTTTTGTTGAGTGTATACAGGTTTGTGTACATAATAATTATTAAATAAAACCGGCCAAGTGCGAGTCGGACTCGCACACCGAGGGTTCCATACAAGCCTGTAGGTATATAAGTAAAAGTTCACCCATCACGAGAATCGAGTCATAGTTATGGTATTTTTATATTTTGAAAAAAAAACATTTTTTTTATTATTATATGATGTAACTACACTGTAAGACGTTACTTTGTACCAAATTTTAAGATTCTAAGTTCACGGGAAGTACCCTGTAGGTTTTGATTCCCGTGCGAGTTTCGAAAATTTGCGGCATAAACAGCTGTATCTTTTGATTGCTTTGGCTTAGAAGTTTGATTTTTTCACAGCTCCAAGGGACAGTAGACCTGAGTATTAGATATAAATTTCAGTTTGATACCTCCACGCGTGCCTGAGAAAAACGGACAGACGGACGGACGGACAACAAAGTGATCCTATAAGGGTTCCGTTTTTTCCTTTTGAGGTACGGAACCCTAAAAATAACAATATAAACTCATTACAATTCCTTCACTAATTAATCGAAATGAACCTCGTTTTATGTTTGTGTATTTACTCCGCTATACAAGTAATTCCTTGTACTTACTTGTATAGCGGATAATAAACCTCTTATAGCTTTGTCTAGATTGCCATCTTTATCTGTACGTTTGGAGTTGCTACCTTGAATTTATACATTGGTATGTAAAGCCTTTTTCACACTGTATTAAACGCCAAGCCTAATATATTATAGTGTCTATGAGCAAGCCATTCTTCACTGCCTACTTTTCACCTATGATGCAAAAATCGGGCCTTTGTAGTAATATCCAACCCTCATGCATTTGATGAAGTTAGTTCTAAGTCATTCTAAATAATTTTTACTCACCTCACCTTATGTGGCACACAATAAAGGTACAAAAGCAGACTTAATGCCTTAGGCATTCTCTACCAGTCAACCAAGGGTGGTGAAGAGATTAGATGGCAGGTGCTTTAAAGAGTAGGAACATACAAAACCATACAAAACATTGAGACTTTTGTAGAAAATGGGTTCATAAAAACCTTTCTTCCATCGCACCCTTTCCTGATGAGATTGAAATCTTCTCTTTTTTTGGGGTGGCAAATCGTCAAAGAACGCCTCTTGTTCTGGGTGGAGCGGAAGGGAGTCAAACTCTTACTGACTAAAACCCATCCATGTTCCTTTTTTAAGTCCTTTGTGTTCCGGGGCAGCGGTTTCGCTTTTTCGACAATCCCGCTGACCTGTCAGACAATCCCGATGAGGTATCTTTCGCTTGTAAGATATCGTTGACGTAGGTATCTCTGAATAAGCAGGATTGTTCGAAAGGGTTACCGCTACCCCGAAACATAAAGAGCTAAGGTCTGACACTCCCTTCTGCTCCACCCAGTGCGGCAGGGATCATTTGATGATTTATGATGACACCCTCAAAAAAAATCCGAAGACGTTCAATAGCGCAGCAGTACAGTCAGTTCAGTGTGAACCACCTTTAAATCCTAAATAATGTTCTGTGTGCATGAGACAGCCCGTATTAAGTAACACGTAAGTGTGGTTAAAGTTGAAAATAATTACGTTTTCGCGAACATATTAATTTTGTTTCGACTCAGAATAGCTTTTGACTCGGTGGGATGTGGGTGTTTTTTGTGCACTAGTGTGTTGTCTGACAAACGTTTTGACGTTCGTTTTGAACTGTGAATATTGTTTGGTCCTTGATAATTTCATTTGAAGTCAAAATCAAAAGTAAGTGAAGATTATTTTATATTTAAATAAAGTGAAATGTTAAATTGGATTTTGTATTCTCCAATGTTATGGGAGCAGTGGTGTTAATGTCCAGACATAATTTGGTCAGGTCATGTGAAGATTTTCATCATCATCATTCATTTGTCATTAATCGTGCAGCTCAACTCAACACTTATGGAGCTCAACAATTCGACGAACAATACCAAAGAAAGGACATTTGTGTAGGGCGCATAAAGTACTCAAACTGCCACATTATCATGAAAACTAACTGAGCCAGAAAAGAATAAAAAACCCACATAATCCCCATATTCACAATAACTAAAATAGTATTATTCTTCACAAAGTAAATATTCAAAATAATAAACAAATACACTAAAACACTTGAAAATCAAAGAACCTAAAACATAATATCGTACCTATTGTTAATTTTATCGCAATATAAACACTAGAGTTCTATGGCCTACTTGTCTAAGATAATGAGCTATATTAATTGTAGATTGTCTGCGGGATAGATCAGTCGTGATCGTGACTCCGAGCTGTCATCTTGAACTTGGAACATTCGTGAACATGTTCGAAATAAGAGATAAAGTATTTTTCGTGACCGGAGCGGCTGCAGGCATTGGTGCTGGGATTGTCAGGGCATTTTTGGACGAAGGAGCCAAAGTGAGTAGTTCTGAATATTTTAAGATGTTTTTCTCGAAGGTTTTCTTTTGGAAGTAGTGTTTTGTTTTTTTTTTACTTATAATTTTTATAGTAGTTACGGTATATATCTAAACACATATTTATTACGGTTTTCTGTACTCGTGTTTCCGAAATTAGCAGTATTTTTTTATTATAGATAAAAGCAGTGAAAACAGTTTTGTTAAGAATAAAAAATTGTTGTACATAAGTGTTTAATCATAATCGTAAGAAATCTATAGGGTTATTATTTATGGAAGCCACAATAATTTCTATTAAAATGGTAGTTTTTACAGAAACCTCGAAAAGGTATCTAAATACTTCATTCATCTAAGTGTTGTATTTGTTTTGTTTGAAGGTCAATCAATCATTTATAAAAGAAGCCGGTAATATATTAACATAATTGATATGTAGCGTTGCATCAGCTATGCATGATGTAATATTAATTTCGACTTAAGCAGGTGTTTATTACATTTGATTTTAATTACTCATGCAAATAATTTCAATGACATGCATGCAGCAAAACATGCATGATTAATTAATATTAAATTATAGTGGGCAAGTGCAGTCATTGTTATTGGATTAATTAATGAATTGACTATTATGCAATTGTTATTTATATAAAAGTGTTCTCAACGCCTTTATTTATTTATCAAAACAAAGCATTTCACAAGTAGGGGTCTTAGGTAGACATGAACAGTAACTGTCTATCACCAATTTTATCTGATCCAGCCTGTCTCCTGTTTCCTCCCCCGTGACGGCCTTTTTTTTTTTTTTTTTTAAGGCTGGGAAATCATCCAATGACTGCTCCCGCTCTGGGTGGAGCGGAAGGGAGTGTCAGACTCTTACTGACTAAAACCCATCCATGTTCCTTCCGTAGCCCTTTATGTTCCGGGGTAGCGGTAACCCTTTCGGACAATCCCGCTTACCCGGCAGGCTTGGCCCTGGGGGGCCCCTTCATATGCTGACATCTCTTTGAGGCGCGCGTGGAACATATACGCGCCGTACGGCACGGGTCTGGTGCTGATCGGACGGTGAGTCACCCATTACTCACCGCCCGCAGGCCCGCGCCTACGGTGGCCGGGAGTCGTCACGTGGCTCCCGACGCCCGGGGCGTCTCCTGCGGCGGCTGGGACGGGAGGACCTTTCTCTCTCCCATCCCGCCACCTCCTTCGCGAGCATGACTTTTTCGCAGAAGGAGGTGACTGCCTCCCACTCCCTCTCGCCCCGGACCATGGCTTGCACCAAGGCCGGGCGTGAGAGGTCGCCGCCGCCGATCGCCTCTACGAGGACACGGCGGTGCTCCGCCCAAGCGGGGCAGGTTTGCACCGTGTGCTCTACCGTGTCCTCTGGGCGATCCTCGCAGTGGTGACACCCGGGCGTTTCCTCCCGCCTGATGATGTGCAGCCCGTGACGCCCTAAGCCGGGCTCCGTACCACACGGGGGTGCCCTAAGCAAGTAGGTATTTTGCTTAGTTTATACGTTTATTTCTTGGCTGGAGTGACTATTTTATTGAGGCACCGACTGTGAAAGTCCAGTTAATCAGCCGACAACCTCCTAGGAAGACCTGCATGTCGCAATTTCCAAAAAAAACAAACACAATCAATGGTCTCTATTTACATCAGAAAGCCCCAAAAACATTTATTTTAAATTGTAAAAACTGTTAAATAAAGTAGTACAAACCTAGTGTAATTGTAGTAACAAGTGCGACAATCGTATTGCACTAACCCTTTGCCGCACCCACTCATTCTTATCTCATGAAGAGAAATTGAAAATCAATGAAGGACGTTTTGTAGACTGAAAGGCTGACATGCTTATTTATTTTTCCCTTCTCCACCGAATCCTTCTGTCGAATGTCGAATGTCGCTTTATGAATGATGTTCTTCGAGGTTCGAGGCTTGTCTCAGGATGGTCGTAGCAGAGAGTTTCGTGGGGTGATCTGCTTCACCTTCTTCCAGCTGACCTTTCTTAATTCAACGTAAAATCCCTTTTTCCAGCATGTAGCAGCACTCGACGTTGATATTAACAATGGGAAAGCTCTAGAACAGGAACTGACCGCTAAATATGGGAACGACAAAGTAAGGTTCCATAAATGTGACGTCACATCGAATGAGCTAGATGCGGTGTATGACAATGTCGTCAACGATTTCGGATACATAGATGTGGTGATTAACTGCGCTGGAATCATGAACGATAGACCGAATGTTTATTTGAAAGAGATTGATATTAATATTGTAAGTATAATTGATATTATTAATAACCAAACGTACGTCACTATGTTAGCGACAGGTTTCAGGGGTCCATTATTAAGGTCGTTCAAGTCACCTCGTGTCATTTTATGTGAAATGAAATGAAAATCATTTATTTGCATAAATAAGGTACAGAAGGATGGTAAAATGTACAAAATTGATCTCTTATTCTGCCTTTAATTTCGGCGTGCAAATCTATATATATAAAAGAAAGACGGGTTTGTTCCCTTCGTTATAACTCGAGATCTGCTGGACCAATTTTCATGGTTTTTGTTTCGTTGGATTTGTCTACGCCCTGAATCGCAGAATACTTTTTGTTTTTTTTTTTTTTTTAATTATTTTTTTTTAGGTAGGGTAGGTAGGTAGGTAGGTAGGTAGGGTAGGTAGGGTGGGTAGGTAGGGTAGGTAGGTAGGGTAGGTAGGTAGGGTAGATAGGTAGGGTAGGTAGGTAGGTAGGGTAGGTAGGTAGGTAGGGTAGGTAGGTAGGTAGGGTAAGTAGGGTAGGTAGTGTAGGTAGGGTAGGTAGGGTAGGTAGGGTAGGTAGGGTAGGTAGGGTAGGTAGGGTAGGTAGGTAGGGTAGGTAGGTAGGGTAGGTAGGTAGGGTAGGTAGGTAGGTAGGGTAGGTAGGGTGGGTAGGTAGAGTAGGTAGGGTAGGTAGGGTAGGTAGGGTAGGTAGGGTAGGTAGGGTAGGTAGGGTAGGTAGGGTAGGTAGGGTAGGTAGGGTAGGTAGGCAGGTAGGTAGGTAGGTAGGTAGGTAGGGTAGGTATCACAGTTAAGACAGGACAACGTCTGTCGGGTCAGCTAGTATTAAATAAAATAAAGTTAAGTACATATTATTCAAATTAATTATTGATCATCATCATGCAGTCATTAACAGATAATCCCATTAATATTGTATTAAGTATTGAATTAAATAAATGTCAATATAATTTAAGAAAAAAAAAAAAAAAAACATAAATGTCAATAATACTCATGTCAATAATGGCAGAGTTTCGCCACACAATAACAATAATAAGAAAGACTGTGCAATTTACAAAACTTCCAATTTATACTCTAAAAACTCGTGTACACTATAAAAGCATTTTTCAATTAAAAACCTCGTCAAATTACTTTTAAATCTAGAAAATGGTAGCGTTTTTAAGGAATTTGGTATTTTGTTATACAATTTTATACACATAATATAGCTGTTTTTACCTGTAAATGTAAGATTCGTTCTCGGTTGCAATAACTTATTAGTATGCATAGATCGTGGGGCATAGTAGCTTGTCGCTTGCTGAAAAAGTCTCTTATGTTTAAAAACAAATATACAGGATTCTAATATATAAATACATGGTAGAGTTAGTATTTTATATTTCCTAAAGATTGGACGACATGACTCTATTTGCTTCAACCCAAATATAGCTCTTATACACTTTTTTTGCATAACGAATGCTTGATCAATCTCCACACAACGACCCCACAGGATAATACCATACCTTAAAATGGAGGTTACATAGCCATGGAAAGCCGTTATTGCGGCATTTTTAGATACCTCGCAGCTAATACGCCTCAAAGGGTATATAAAATTATTTATTTTAACACAAATGTCATTTATATGATTTTTCCATGAGCAAAATTTATCTAAATTTATTCCAAGAAACTTAACCGAGTCAGTTTCTTCCAGGGCGATTCCTTTATATCAGAGGGAATATGTTGGCGCGCAGGTTTTACCGTTGTACTAATCAGGTTAAAATAACCCTTTTTAAAGCATACTGTCAGGGTATGTACACGGGGAGCCTGTGGGTCTGCTTTACCAAAAAATCGCTGGAGGTCCTGCGCATCCAATATAATAATGTTTTCAGAATGCTTGGGACTGCCCCGTTTTTGTAGCGCATCTGAGATGTTTGCGCTGAATCGAACCGACGACTTTTATGCGGTCATGCGGAAAAAAATTTCGTCCTTAATAGCAAGACTGCGGGACAGTGACAACAGTATTCTGAGGACAGTGGCAGAGAGCATCTACTCTCCTATTCTGAGACGTTTTGTGGGGGTGATGAACGAGTGAAGTACGTTCCCTTCGCTTGTTCGTCGTCCACATGAAGCGATCTCGGCGAAAAAGTTTTTATATATTACGTCACTAACATTAATTATAAGGAATTTACTAACACAGTAGATCTAATGTTGTCCTAAATAAAGAATTTTATTATTATTATTATTATATATTTAGGGCCAGCGGTTTTGATCGATAGGTATGAAATTGCATAAATTTTGTTTTATTAATATTAACTTTTAAATTATTAGCCTCTAACCACCTGTGTGTGTAACATAACATTGTCCTTCCATTGTTATACATAGATAACTAATCCAATGTCGACTGTAGGCACCCAAATCCATACCCTATTTGTTTGGTTTACATTTATGCTAATAGGACTATACACCAACCGGGGGTTGTCCTTGGGTGCATTTATCGTCGTGCAATCGCCAAAGGGTGCCTCATTTCATTTAATATTATTTAGAGGTCTCTGCGAGTTAGGTACGGTCTCTCGTTCGCCTTCCAAAAGACCGGGACATCATGGACCACACTCCAATTTAATTAAACTTTCAAATCTGTAAAAGTTTTATTTCTTTTTGGATGTCCTAGTATATTTTAGAAGGGAATCCTTTCCTTTGGAGATTTGCTAATCTAACGCAAAATAATTAGTTTAGCCTTGGTAAATGTTTCGTTTCAAAGTTTATTATAAACCAGTTCTTATTCATGTTTAAAAAAAAAGACCTTCATATGCAATTTATGCAATATATATGCAATTTCTTGTAATTATACTAAATAACAGCCATTTATATTTTTTCAGACTGCTTTGATAAGAAGTTCATTCAAAGCGTTCGACTTGATGCGCAAAGACCAGGGAGGAAGAGGTGGCACGATTATCAACATTTCTTCCATAGTGGGGTTGTTTCAAGCCCATCTACTACCAGTGTATACTGCCACGAAGAGCGCTGTGTTGCAGTTCAGCAACTGCCTTGGGGTAAGTATGTAGGTGTAGAATTTAATCCAGTACGTGCTTATATACACGAGGGGTAACTGCAGCCGTCAATAAAAAAGGTACAGCAGTTACTGTAGCAGTAGTAAGACTAGTTGATTCTGTACATGCATGCATGTAGATGTCATTCATACACGTACATAATACATTTTTAAATTGTAAACCATCTAAATGACATCTACATCTATTCTATTCTAACCATCTATCCTAGTAGTCTAAAATTTTACGGCTTGTTTCACTATTTACAGCGTACTAATATACTATACCTTTACTAATTTCAAGCACAGTTAGATGATAATATTAGACGGTTTATTATTTTAGTCTCATATCGTTCAATGTTGATTAACACTCAAAAATTATTATGCCATACTATGTGTACGCACTTTATTGTTTTATAATGCTGTTTTCTCCTCTTATTTAAACAACGATAGTATTTAGATTGTTGCGTTATCATTCTGTTGAGATTGTAGGCTGTGAGTGTTTATTGTTAGCTAATACCTATTTAAACTTCAATTGGTGTTAAATAACATGTTTCATTATGTTGATAATATAATATATTGCATTACATATGCACAGAGGCCAGAACATAAAGTTACCACAATCTGTTATCTATCTTTAATAGTTTTCAACTTTAGTACAAAAGCAAAAGGTGCATTTTTAATTAGCAACATTTGGCAGTTGGGATAGTTTGATGTGCTGGTGTCAATTTGTACTATGACTAGAGAGAAATAATTTGTTTTGAACTTTTATTCTCATGTTTTAGAGAGAAAAAAAATCCAAACAAACCATTTCTTAATACTTAACTTCTTCCGATGAAGGAGTTAAGAGAGAGGCCAATGCCTCTCTTCAAAACCTTCCAGCCTGGAATGAACATCAGTTGGGTCCATATTGGCTCACCTAAAGTTATTAAGATATAGTGCTACCGGCGATGTTCATAACACTTATGTTTCCAAAAATTGTAATTCATAATATCATTAATGTAAATATGTTTAAACTCCTACTGTTTTTTATCATAGCGCTTTTATCCCTAAACATTACCATAATATAATTACCATATAATTACCATAATATTTTCACTCATACTCAAAAAGAAACATTTACCAAGTGTAATAAAAAATATATGCGGGTAGAAGATGATATTTATCGTTATAATTTGAGGGTATGATTATTATTTGCGGGTTTGCTTTATGTGAAAAAAGTATTTAGAAAAATTTCGCGACCAATTTCCGCTGCCGCGGCACCGCTTGCTTCGCTCGCTCGGCTCGCCCGTAGTTGGTCACAGTTCTAACCTAACCTAAATCCCCCCCCCCCCCGGGGGTAATCCCCCTAATCCCTGGATCCCTTCCACATCGTTTTCATAACAAACGGTTAGTCGGAGACAAAAAACACCAAGACACTTTTAATAATACTGATTAGTATGAATAAAAAGAATTCTAAACAAAAAAGATATGACTTTGAATATTAAAAGTAAAAGATGGTTATGTTGAGAAAATATAGGAAAACAAAAAAATGTATAATAGATGTTTATTGCTACTGACATTATGAAGTTGAATGCTTCGAAATTATGAACATTAGAGACGAGAGTAGTTAGGAATTGTGATCGTTAGGATGAAAAATGTTAGGAAGAACATTTTCGGATTTCCAATTATCGGAGTTGAAAATTTAGGTGAACTTTGGCGCACCCACATCAGTTATTGTAGTAGTAGTTCATATTTTTAAATGGACAGTATATTATGTAACGGCTGAACATAGATCATCAAACCCCATTCGTTCTTAAACCCTGCCATAATTTTCCTTCCAGAAAGAACCACATTCCACCCGTTCAGGAGTACGTGTGCTAACATTATGCTTTGGCTGCACTGACACAAGTTTGTTCAGCTCTTCCAAAATGGGAGCCTTTGATAAGGAAACTGATGAACTTCTCATGGGTAGCATGGGAGTACTGCCAATGCAAAAGTAAGTGCTGCCTAATTCTGTAGTTTTAACAAATATACCATGCAATGACTTTTATTGCTGTAAACAATTTTTGCTAGGCTTGATTCTTTGGTTGTATATCGTCAGATAGTAATGACGAAGAATAATGGGTTAAAATATGCCAATTTAAAAAGGTTATGTAGTCGTAACATTTGTTTATAAATAAATGGATAAACAATCAGGTAATAAAGTCTTTACTGACAAAGAAGTGTAAAGAAATTGTGGATATTATTAATTTATACTGATGACTTTATTATATTTTTTAAGTTCTTACCTAAATGTATATCAAAATTATTATACTTTCAGGCTCGAATCAGCAGTGGAAGGCCTTATCCATGCATACAAACATGGTGAAACGGCAAGTACTTGGCTAGTGACGTCAGACAGACCTGCTGAAAATATCACCGGGAACGTGTCTAAAGCTTACGAAATTATGAGTCAAGGGGTGTTTAGTTAAGAACATGGTTAACGGTGTTATTTATAATATTAGTCAGATTGGTTACTTTAGAATAATATAATTGTATACCTTTTATCGTAGAAACTGCTTTGTCATGCAGTTTATGTTATATGAAGGAAAATTCCGACGAAAATTACTTAATGGCTATTGTTAAGCCAAAAATAACCTACGTGTGAATTTATTTTGATGATCGGAATAACGTCATAAAATACAGATTTACTTTTATTATGATTTCAAAATACTTTATTCCGTGTTATTTTTAGGATTTTTTTTTTATTTTTTTGATCGGAATTGTGAAAATTTTAAATTTCGTTTGAAATTAAATGTGTAAACAAGCAATTTACCAAATAAAGTACTTTTTACCAAGACTCATTTTGCAATTACTAATAACATTTAAAAGCCAAACCGGTGTGTTTGGCTCTTTAATTTTATTTAAATTCAAACTAGAACCATTTATTTCAAGTAAACCAATTTCAGGGACTTTTTATTAGTCAAGGGGTCGGTCAGTCGAAAATTAAGTTAGTTGCCCATTCCAAAGCAGTAGTTACCTATAGAGAAGAACACTTATTTCGGGGATATAATATATTTATACAGTTGACAGTATGTTTAAAAATGACATTGTAATTTTGTATGCAAGCGAAATGTATAAAACTATTTACGTGCCTTTTGCAATATATGCAAATGTAATATTAACTTTTATTGACCCTGATTTGTCAAATGTCTTCACATAATTGACCTCTTAAGACTCGGTCAAGGTTTATTTAGATAGGAGGAGCTCAATGTTTGTTAGGAGGTATAGGCATGTGAGATTTTTTTGTTTTGGTGCTAATAAAAGATTCATCAATAAGATCTTGAAACAAAAGAAGACGTGCGTTTATAGTGGTAGTAATTTATATTTTTAAATGGATAGTACTTTATTTCCAGTAGGTAAGGTTTATATCTACACATTTTATGTGCTACAAAATTAAACACAAAATTCATGCAGTAAATACTTTTATTTTTAAAAACTTCTTATTATCATCATAACTCTTCGTAACCATTGTTTTGAACGTGAAATTATGTAAGTACTTCTGCTTATTACAGCTATTATCCATCATTATTGTCTTCCAGGATAACACCTGATTCTGTTAATTAGTATCCGTAATCAATTATCGTATCTGATATGACGCAACGAATTGGAGGAAAAGAAATCCGGAGTTCTCATTTACATTATGGAAGACGATACAAACGTTCTACTCCATTTTGACTAATAATCCTTATAATTACAATTACCTACAAATTATTAAACGTATTATAAAAACAATTATAATGACAGCGATAATTTACTAATTTCTAACAAAATTGGCGCGCACTCGCCGCCATTTTAATAAATGTCATAAAAAGGCGCGAAATTTTACAGATAATGATTTATTGAGCTGCCATATTTATTTATCTACTATATTAATAAAAACGACTGTAACAAAGAAATAAATTTACGAGCTTTCACACAATAATAACACCATACATTTCTTCGTAAATAAAAAAAAAAGTGTAATTAAGTGTTTTGTTCGAAACACTAGACAATATTCATCTTGTCCACAAAAATAGCAAAACTTTTAGAATATCAATATTGTGATTTCCATTATGACCAAAATTATTACCTAGATTTTCACTAATAGTTAACGCGATATAATAAACTTTAATAATTTCCTTGGGAAACAAACATATTATATCACTTCAATACATTTCTAAGATATGAATAGTTTTTTTTTTTAGTTTTTATTTACATCGCATTTTATTCGATAGGATAAATACCATTATTTTTGATGTTCCTACAATATGAAAATTCTTCGAATGTTTTAATAGGAATATTAATAGAATATCTCCGTTATTTCATAAAGCTTGTGACATAGATTTTATTTATTGTTAGTTTAATGTTGGGCGGTAAACGCAAAATGTGGTCCAAAATAAATAAAATTTAAGAATCATCCAACAATAAGTACATAATAATAACAATTTTTCTAATTTCGTTAATTGAACATGAATATCCTTATAAAAATGGCAGTTTTATATCACGTATACGAATTTAGAGTAACATTTCGAACACAAATCAACGTTTATTCGATTCTTTCAATTCATAAATTAATAGAAATTATTGCCGCGAATTTATTTAACACGATCTTTACCGCGAAAGTGAGACACGAACATACTAATTCTCTTTTTTTTTCAATTAATTATTTCTACATAACTAAATTTATACACCCTCAAATATATTTACCACAGAGCGTTAAAACTTAGAGATGTCAAGGCATTTACTGCGTTCTCCTCATATTAATTCACAACATATTAATGTAAATTCGGACGACTACGCGTCACTACCCGAGCTTTCAAATTTTTTTAATATTAAACAATATTAATTTTTTTTAATATTAAGTACCCCTTACTCGCAAAGAACCAGCTCAAAAACATCTCTATATTTTGCAACGTGGTATTATATTCACCCTTACACAAGCATACTAACCACAAATAATGTTCGTGTATCACTATTTCGCAGTAGACTCGAATATACCTATATAACGATTAACAAACCTTGATTAAGAGACACTACAAATATTTACACCAGGCTCATCGATCTAATAACTCAAATTGTGCCTCGTTCAATCGGTCTATCATACAAATTGCTTGTGCGTTTCTCTGAGGGCAACCAATTCTACAGGGTAAAATTGAATTCATAGGCATTATTTTAAGTGGTCATTGTCCTTATTATTATGAACAACTTTCACTATGGGAACACATCTGAAATCGCGAAAAAAATAACAGCTGTTTCATACATTATGTTCGAATAACTCAGCAAAATGTCCAACATTCAATTTCACCTTGTACCTTCACATCTCATGGGGGCGCTGCTTGCCTCGGCAAGTGCCAATTATACATCAAATTCAATACGTTTTCTAATCAAGCTGGCCACACAGTCCGGCTTTGCAATATTTTGTCTTATTTTTTCGAATGAACACATTATTAGCAACCTTGCATTCTTGATACTTTCTGTATTCGGATACATTATTCAGCATAGGTCACGCGATAAGTGAAAAGGAAACACAGAATTCTTAATATGAATTTATGTGATTGTTACCAGGTAAATAAATAATTGTTTTTGTTTTCCCGAAGGGTTAAGCAGTGGTGCACCCATAGTTTGTACACCCTCATTTCGCCAGCTATGTTTAAGCCCCATGTAATAGGGGGGAACAAATACAGACTCTGGGCTGCTACTTAGAAATTCCACTTTGACCGACCTGGAAGTCGAACCTAGAACCTCATATTCAATATCACGAAACACTATGTTGAATACAATAACATATTTACGCAAAGTACCTAATATTCTGGTAGTTAGCGTTCCAATTTATATTCTTCATCTCATCGCCTACCAAGATTACTGACTACTTCTGACTGTTCTGACGTTTATTACGTTTTTTTTTTAATCACCGAAATTCTTTACTGTCTACAACATTGCCAACGGAAGCCCCTAATGATCAATTAACTCATTCCTAACATAAAGTACTCCTTGTCAACTTCATCATTTGAAACAAAGCCATCATCACACCACTCATTTACATCAATAACCCGTGTCCGGGTCAAGCCAAGTCTTGGCTAACGATCGACAGCACTTGGTCCAAAATTTATATCCCCACTAATATTATCTACTTTACAATTAATCACATTTATTTATATTGTTCTTAAAGACAACACGAGATCGTTTTCGAACAATTTATCGTACAATTTTCTATAAGGACTTAACAATTTTGTTTGTCCACAAAACTTCAATTCAAATTCATTATGCTATACCCTCAATCAACCAACAATTGACCCACTACTTAGAGGAATCGGTCAAACATATCTGACTACCTGACTAACTTCAGAAGTGGTTGTCCACTGTCTCGAAACTTGTATAAAGTATTTTTTGGACTCTGCGCTGGAGAGCGGTCACACAGTGGTGACGCGATCTATTTCCACATATCGCACAGAGTCCTCGCTTGGTCAGCAAATCACTTCTTTTTCATCAAAGATGGCGGTGTCGGACGAGAGGCTCTTGAGCCGCTGTTGTAGAGCGGAGCGACGCCGTCGGCAGGAGCGTGCTGCCGCTATCTGCAAAATAGAAATATCTTATAAGCAATAGTATTTGCAATGATTCTGCATATTATTGTTTATAGGTAGGTACCACGCTTTCCTCAAGCAAGCACATAATTGAAAAAAATACTGCTTAAAAGTAACATCAGGTTTTTATTTCCATCGGCCTAGACTTTGCGATATCCAAGTTTTGCGACTGTTTGGGGACATGATAACCTGATAGATAGAGGAAATTTCTATGTTCGCCAATAGAAGGTTGTTACTTACCACAGCAAAAGCCGCGAGCATAGTCAGCGCGAGAAACATAACCGCGTAATGCGCTGGCAGTCGCAGTAGCGCAGAACAATGAGAAAGACGCTCATCTTCGCCGCGCGGGCAGTGCGGGATACCGTCACACCACAGCGCAGCCGCGATGCAAGCATCCAGAGACGCGCATCTGTACTCGCATTCACCTGACAGCGCGAACACGCCACCGTGAGAACTTGCATGTCTGGAATATGAGTATACGAAGGAAATTATAGAATATCGTCATCATCATAATCAGCCTATAATGTCCCCAAGTCGGGACATAAGCCTTCTCTCTTCGAGAGGGAGTCGGCCGTAATCCACAATGAGTGCCCAGTGCGTGTTATAGAATATGCTAGTCTAAGGTTGTAAGGACATGTGATTAGATGGGTTGAAACGCACACAAATGGTTGGAAGGCGAGAGGAAGGCAAAACAAATAATGGTTGGTTTATGTGAGGGCTGATAAATGCTAGAGAAAAATAACGATACAACTAGCAGGATATAACAGTGGAGAATGGTAAAAGCGAAGTATTTTGCACCGAACCCAATTTAAGTAACAATGGGATATGGTCAGGCAAAAGAAGTGGCTAGAGTTGTTGGGCAAATTTTTTTTTTCGTGTGATTAACGTGGTGTCCGAGTTTTTATGCTGCCCATGGGCCTCTGACTTGGCTTCACATGATCAATAAATAATGAAGGAATACACAGAAATAAAATATCACCTTCTAGAAAGTTCCAACCACGTAACAAAGTAAGAGGCAGGTTCTACAGCAATCAGTTCGACACTCAGTGCTCTCGGCCAGTCCAAGTCAAAATGATCTGATGCCGAGGGAGAAGCAAACACATGACGGGATAGTGGATCCACTTCTCTGGACCAACCGTCGGAGAATACTTCCACCATGTCTTCTATCTGAAAAATCCAAAGCAAAAGATGTTCAATAAAATGTTAATAAACTTAAAGGAGTATAGTTGAGAGTCGCGATATGTGTTGAAGAGAAGGGTTGTTGTGGTGAAGGGATCCCTGAAAGAGAAGACTGAAAATTGCTGCACTGGTAAGAGGAGTATTGTTTAAGTTAAAGAACTACTTTTAAAGGTTAAATGCTATGTAGTCAGGTATGTTCGACTGATTCCTCCAAGAAGTGGGTAAAATGTGCGTTGCTTGATGGGATAGCATGATGAACTGACGCGTCTTATGGTAAGTAATACTTGGTCTTTAAAAAAAGGTGAATTCAAAAATTGCCAGTCTACTTGAAGGTTAGTAATAAAAACGTAGTTCTAATTTCGAAAAAAACAATGGAAATCAATTATACTACCAACTGACAGCTGCCCCAGCTGTAGCGGTTTCCAGCTTTAATTATTCAAGAAAAGATGGCTGTTCATTGATTGTAGTAAAGATTCAATACTGATTATTTATTAGGTTATATTTTTCATTTTTTTAAGGCTAGGAAATCATCCACAATGCCTTCTCCCGCTCTGGGTGGAGCAGAAGGGAGTGTCAGACTCTTACTGAGTAAAACCCATCCATGTTCCTTCCTCAGCCCTTTATGTTCCGGGGTAGCGGTAACCCTTTCGGACAATCCCGCTTACCCGGATATTATCATGGCTTTTTTTTTTTTTTTTTTAAGGCTGGGAAATCATCCAATGACTGCTCCCGCTCTGGGTGGAGCGGAAGGGAGTGTCATTATCATGGCTAAGATTGACTATTTAACTAGCCAAGGATACTGGATACTGCATTTGTATTTATCCAAATTTGAATGATTAAATTAGTCCTTTCAATATACTCGTAAATATCTGGCGGTATTCTATTCTGTAAAACTCGTACTGTGAAACTTTAGGTGAGGTGAACTATCATTTCACCTGCTAGGAATTGACACTGAGGGACGCCCTAAGCCGAGGTCCGAACCCCGCAGGGGGTGCCCTTAGCGTGTAGTCGCTTAGTTTTGTAAGTTAGGTTTAGTTTTTATTAAGCCCTGGCTGGAGGCTACAATTCTTTGTGGCAGCCACAGGCAAGCCCGGTTAAGCAGTAGACAACCCTTTGGTTGAACTGCGAGATGCCATTAACAAAAAAAAAAAAAAATTGACACTGAGCTGTCAAAGCTCACTTCACCTAAGTTTCCACGGTGAGGGTTTTACTATGCAGGTGTAACTTGAAGGGATCGAGTGAAGCACACCGCCCGTTATGGACGGACGATTTCACAGTGGGATTTTTACAGAATCGACCGACAGGTCTGAGTCGACGGCGTGTTGTATTCTGCGCGCGCCTCAAACAGATCCCAGCACTAACTGATGGGGTCCGTTACGGCCGATGTCTGGCAGGGCCGCGGGTGTGTTTGAAAGAGTTATCTTGGCAAAGAAAAACATCTAACTTGATTCTTCCATAATTAACCCATTTATGCCCGTTGTCCTTATTTGGGGACTTTTGTATATGTTTGGAACATGTAAGTATGCCACATGAAAACCCTTTGGTAATGTAAAAAAATCATAAAAAAATAGGTGTTTTGAAAAATTCCACTCATAAGCCCATTGGCCCCATTTGAGGACGGTGTTTTTTATATGTAAGGAAGTTTTTTTTTTGTTTTTTCTTAAAGGATGTCTTAATAGCCTTTGATAGTTACGCCAATAAAGTTTTTTTCATAAATTAATAGTTATTTTGTATTTGGGTCTAAATGGGTTAAACGAGTATATTACAAATATAATTTGAATTACCTGTTCTTCTGGAGGTTCGGGACAAATATACGTCGGAATAAGTCCTCCGGTATACACTGCTATCCTGTTCGGTGTTCTGCACAGATGTCTCATGTCGGGAGCTACAGTAATGTTGTTCAAGAGAGTAAAGTTGTCTAGTTCAGGCTCCCTGATGATGCTGCCTCGGATTTGGAGGTAGAGGTACCGGCCAGGGGAGGGATCGATCAACCATGGACGACGCTCGCATCGTTCCTGAAAAAGGAAGCGCAAACGATATGTTATGACAGTAATGGTAAACTCCTAAAACGCAACTTCAGAAAGATTTATAAGAGTTTTTGCTGTATGCTTTTTTTTCTTTAAATTAAGGCTTTCTCATTTTCTTTTAATTATATAGTGAAGCACGATAGTAACGAGAATGTATAATCCAATAGGCGCCGCATACCTGCAATTGGTATAATTCTACAACCTGGCGCTACAATGGTGACATTATTTTTAACACACGGATAAGGCTAGTGCCTATTAATCATTTATATTTTTATACATTCAAAAAAATCGCAAATTGAAAAAAAAAAAATTCAAATAAACTAAACAATAAAATCAATTCGCCTACTTTTTGCAGTTGTAATATCTTAATAGTAACTTATTCGTTTTAATTTCTTTGATGCGAATGTTATGATCCGTGACCTTGCCAAATGACCGCTGCGCGACAGTCCTTTAAGTTCAGATTACTCTAAGATGCTATTTTTTAACATTTTAAATAAATCCGTAAATAATAAATGAATACAGTTTCATGGAAATATAATGTCTTCATGAAACGAAAATGTGAAAACGTACATGTGTGTAAAATTAATGTCACCATTGTTAGCGCTACCTTGTATAAGTAGAAAATGAAAGCCACTAACCGCTTCAGACATTGGATTCGCAGACGCAAGTCTCATTTCACCACTAGCACCATACACACGGTGCGAGGTCTCGCATCCAGACTCCAGCCGTACAAACTCCACTGAAGCTTCGAACCCGAAAGACCGAAAGTCGTCGGAAGCAGACATGTTAACCACGTCGAACTTTAGTTCGGCAACTGTGGCGAGGGATGTGAATTCATAGTCGCCAACGTCACTGGAAAAATAAAAAAATGGTTTTCGCTATAGTAGTGCTATTCCGAATGCGTGAATAAGCATTCAAAACACACAAACACACAGTATTCACTCTCACTCAATCCCTCGTAGCACTAGATAGAACGACAGCTCACTTGACGCTCACTTCACCTGAGCTTTCACGATGACATTTTTACAGAATCGACTGACAGAACTATGAGAGCAAGTGATTACAGTCAATGTCTCCACTGACGGCAAGAGAAGGGTTGTATAATCGGCCTATAATGGTCTTACTTCTCGGACACTGGCCTCCGTTCTGTGTGAGAAAGTGGGCCGTATTCCGACACTTTGGTATAAGCAAGATGGCGAATAACTTCGTGTCACTAAAAACATGATTGTTTCCTAAACAAATGAAATGAACTATTTTGGTAATAATTACCATACTTAATCATTATTTTATATATATTATAAGGTAGCCTCCACACGTGACCAGAGGGCTGGTCAATTTTTAGCCCAAAGTATCAGCAATGCCATCCAACGTGTCAACGCTGCCAGCCTTTTGAGCACATTTCCCACGGACAGCGATGGGGAAGAATTTTTTGACCTATGAGGTCTTCCTCTTTTGTACCACTTTTACATAATTGATATATTTTAGTTTTAGGTTGTATAATATTGTATTGAAAATATGACTTGGTTAAAAATAAAACGTAAGTTCCTCGTTAAAATAGTAGTCGAAGTTCAATATGGATTAAATACAAGAACTTAGGTATTTTTTTATTCAAATGTATAATTAATCAATTAAGTACTTACTATGATTAAACAAATTTATAATTACCTGCACAAACAATCTCTTGGAATCCTCGAGCCACCGTCTTTCCAAGGTTTATCGAAGATCCTGACAGCAGCTGTAATGTCACCAGCGCAACGGTACCACGGCGAGTGAGCTGAGTGAACGGAACGACATAACCGACCTCCACTACGAATGCCCCATACTCTTACCCTGACAACTTCACCAGGGTTGGCTTCGAAACGGTAGGTGCAGCTGAAAACAGTGGGGCTCATTGAGAATTTTTGTTAATCATGCCAAGGGTATCGCGTTTAACATGAAAGAGGCTGGCTCAAGCAAAAACAGGCCTAGTACCAGCTTAGTTAAAGTCGAGCTCTGAATGATGATGATGATGCCACTTTGAGAACCGTTGGTCCAGAGTTAATTCGTTGGGGATCCTAAGAAGTTCCGTTTTGAGCTTACGCACGCATTTAAGCTAAGCCACAAAACATTTTCAAATATTATCAAAAGTACCGAAATGTGGATTTATTTTGTTATTTTTGGAACTTACCTACTAAAATAAAATAACAGAACATCGCACCTGATTTTCCCGAAGGGTTACGAAAAAGGTTAGGTAAGCATTTGGTGGAGCTTACCTAATATTTCGATTTCCTCCTCTCCCATACAAAAACACATCTCTTGGCGAAGAAAAAGTTATCGGAGGATCTGGAGGTGCCTCTGGAAACGATCGTGAAGAAAACCGTCTAGAACATAATCCTCGACCCCACGGCTCACCATCTTGGTGCAAGTCCACAAATTCGTAAAGAGCCTTGAAGTATACTGGTCTGAAATCAAAAGAAAGTTTTATGAAATCGTTTTAATAAAAAGCAAGTACTTGAAAATAAAAGAATATCTGAAACCGTATAAGTTCTAAGACATCAAAGTAATGATGAGTCAAACAAAAAGTTTTCATGCAGTTTCGAAGCCGACATACTGGCCATTATATTATGGTGTTGTCATTCTTCCCCAAATTTGAATTCACGACCATTTAAAAAGTTCTGTGCAAAAAGTTCTGGGTGGCTAAATTTAGGAGTGTATTTTCAATATCCTACAAAAACCAGCATTCGAGATTCGTGGAAATTGTTTCAGGATTTCTTCGAACCTCTAATACATTAACTTAATACTATACAATTCTACGTCAGTAATCGAATATTTATACGAACGGACAACTTCCGAATCATGTGCATTATAAATCTCAACTTACTTCAATGCGGTCCCCTGCGTCAGTTTTAGTTCCAAAGTCAAAGAATCCCCTTTCGAGAGGAAACTTTCAGTTTTCGCACAAGCCCTGGACCTTCTTAAGAGAGCATGTTCACAGGTCCTTGGGGCACGTTCACGACAGAACCTGGCGACTAATGTGGCGTTTGTTGGAGGCCGACCCACGATCACAGACTGAGGGGATGTGGCCCTGGACATTTGGACTGATCGCTCTTTGTCGCTACAAAAACATATAAATATATTATTTAAACCTTTTTATGTTTGTAAGTACGTATAAAATGATAAATCATATATTCTTAATGACCGTGATAACGACTTCTGAAATCTTTTTGATGGTGCAAATTAATCCCGAAATCGGAACATAAAATACCAAGATTTAAAATACTTATATGATTCATTTACATCATAAAATCAATCGACTGTGGTGACCGTAAAAAATGACTTACCAAAATATGTCGCTGCAACCAGGCGATATTCTCATCGGACCGTCCCATATATTCAAATGGCTGCCACAGTACTCATCCTCAGGCAAGTTGGGATTCAGAGCGTTTGTCACATAAAATTTCAATACTGAAAACCACACTCTGAAACGTGGAGCTGAAAACGACGGTCTCCTGTAAATTATGTTCCGCCCCGACGGCCCCGAGGTGTCTATGCCTTGCATGTGATAAAGGCATGTGGTATTCGGGGGTAAGGAATGTTGTGGGTGTTCCAGAATCCCCCGGCCTGTCCCTCTGATCCAAAACTCGCAAGCCCTTTTGTTCTTCGCGTATGTCGGTGACTGTTGATCCACAAACCTGACCTAAAATTGATTAATTATGTGATAACCGACACAAACATCCCTTATGGTCCTTTGCCATTACTAATGAGAGGTTTACTAACGGAAGATTAATTTATTTATGGATTAATTTGCGTACACGAATAAATAAAGGAAGTTCTACGAAATAATTACTCGTTAAGTTTTATATGGCAATAAAATGATGTTTAAATGTTCTGGAATTATGGTTAAAATGATGTTAGAATGAATTATATTTAACAGTAATTTGCTCTCGTCCAAATAAAAGGCTCGTCAAAAAGTATATAATCAAAAAAGTCACATTGAAAAGTGAAAGGTGGGGGTTGTCCTAATTTCATAAGTTAAAACAATGTGGGATGGTGTAGAGTTCGCGCGCTTCATTATTGTGACCGACCGTGCGAGCCTTCGTTACTAATTACACTTTGGCAGGGGCCCAAGCGAAGCCTCCAGGGCACAACTTGATTTATTATTGTTCATTGAGAACGAAACACTTTAAATAACACTCCATGATGATATATTAGTCCATTAACCCAATTTTAGGATCATATGTGAGCCGATTACTTATAGTTTTAGATCCCGTAATTGTCGGGAAGTGCCAAACACATCCCTCTACTCTACATTGCAAATTGTAAATCATTAATATTCCCTTTTCAGTTCAATTTTACTGGTGGATTAAATAAATTGCATTGAAATAATCCGCCTCTACTCAATCATTGAGTCGTAGGAAATGGATTTCCACGTACAGTCCACATTAAATACGAGCTAATCGGATCCATTAAAGATTGTCTTAGTTGAGAACAATAGCAGAGCATGAAAGAAAAGAAAATTATAGTTTCCAATTTTCATAATCTGCACAGGAGCGCTTATCATGCGAAAGTTCCGACCATTTTCCTGTAATTCCAATTTGGCCGGTGTCCAAAAATGAACTGGTTTTTTTGGGAAACTCGTATTAAAAATGGAAAATGGAGCCATTCCCGAGAAGGGTGAATTTATATTTCTTCGAGTTTCTAAATTAGGAACAATTAGAGAAATGTATGACTTATTAATGTGGTTTTACGTTACATAGCGGATGAAGCAGCGCTAATTAAGATAAATTGTTTCGGTAATTATATCTGTAGGTTTGTGATTAGTAACTACCCTTATTATATTACAAATTAAAACTGAAATGATGCATTTAAATAAAGAAATGGAGTTCTATATTTTGTACGCAAGCATTTATTTTCAAGCTCCGAGAGAGTATTTTCGCCATAACTTTATGATAATGATTCACGCCCTATGCAAAATACAAGTTGGATTCCAAAACTTTTTCCATCTCTTGATATAGAGGTGCATAAATTCTGTGTTTTCCAAGCAATATTTTGTGAAAATTACAATATCTTGGAACTAGGAAAATGATAAAGGTATCATACCTCGACTTCCAGCTGAAATCCGTGTAGAGATTGTGACGTAACTGGTTGTAAAAATGTCCCGAAAGGTGATGTCGTGAATTCCACCAACAATTCAGGACCACTCGATATAGCTTCGGGAACAGACACGCCTCCTCCACAAAATCTCAAAATCACTGGGTCTCTTGTTGTATAGCCGTCGTAAACAGTGACATAGTCTTGAACTTCGTCACATTGTTGCCAAAATTTCAGTTCCCGGCCATTGTTTCCTCTTTCTTGCTGCGCCGCTGCGTACATTGCTTTCTGGCTTCTAATTGAAACTAGTTGGCCATTCGGCTGTTTGACAACGATCAGGGCGTGTTTTCCTTGCGGCACTTCGTGTTGTCGCACGGCGTAGTAACATGTCAAGTTTCTAGGGTACACGCCAGGAAAATTGGGTGACTGTAACCTACAGTTTTTACGATCGCAGTCACTGAATATCCGCGAGCAATAAGTTCCGGAGATCAAATCCCCGAGGTAATACTCTGGAGTTTTTGTCGTCTTCGCTACATTCGTATCCTCGCGTGATATATTTACGGGATAAGGCATTGGTCTCAGTTTGAAAAAAGGCCGTTCTGAAATGAGATACTGTTATAAGATGGAGTCATTGATCTTCAAATTTTATTATGTATTACACGAGGGAAGATGGCGAGGTGAGTTCCCATATTTTATTAAGGTTTTTGATACCTTCTGTTTCAAATATTCAGTGGTTCATAGGTTAGTTATAAATTATAAACACAAAAGTTTGGATTGATGTTTGTTACTCAATTACTTGAAACGGCTGAACGGATTTGGATAAAACTTTTATCCCGGTAATAAGTTCCCATGTAGTAATAAGAATTTCATTCCGACATCCACACGGGTGAAGCCGATGGCAGAAGCTAGTCTTTAATATAAACCTAAATATGCGAATATAGATATACGACACGAATGGAGGGATGGAGATATGGAGGTGTAATCAATTTAATATGTTCATGTCATCGCTATGTCGTTATGCGTCTGCCATCAGTAGAACCGATCAAATAGTTTTAACAGGCGCTTTTTTTGTCGTTTATATCAACCGTTCTATCCGAATGCACAATAATACCAAAAATATCTATAGCAGCAATACACAAATCTGGCCATTTGTCAGAATGAAAATGATTTACGTACCCGAAGGAGGGCTCCCTCCATATCGCACTGTGGCATATTCCCTTCTCAGAACCTTGTAAGCCATTCTAAAGTCGAAGTTATAGTTATTCTGCTCCTTGGAAAGATGCAGGAGTCGTATGATAAGGGTGATGGATTTGGTTTCACTGTAGTAAATCGAAGGGCCCCAGGAAGTGCCGCACCAGGAGCCTCCGACTTGTGGTCTGCTTGCTTCTTGGATCTGCATGTAGCCGTCTGGACAGCCGTCTTCTGTGAAGGATGTGAAGCGGCCGAGTGTAAAGCTGTCGAAGAGGACCTAGAAAGAGAAGAAAATGTTCATTTAATTTAAAGGTATTGTAAAAGAAATGGCAGAAAAGGTTACAAACTCACGTCCGAAACGGTAGATAGATATCGCAAGACGATAATGTGGTTGCATCAGTTTCATATACCATATTATACTAGTACTATAAACGTAAAAGTTTGTATGGATGTTACTCTTTCACGCAAAAACTATTGAAGTGATCTGAATGAAATTTGGCACACAGATAGCTTACAACCTCGATATTTTTACCTCGGTAGTAATTTCCCATGGGATAATTTCCTACAAGCACACGACTGAAACCGCGGGCAGACGCTAGTAGTAAATAATTTTTACAAGATCGATGATGCTATGCGTTCAATATTATTATACAACTCTCCAGGTAACTTTGTGGTCTGTATGTTGTAACACTTACTCAAGTGTTACTGTTATTAAAGTGTTATTGGGGTTTTATTTATTGAAGAGAAATAATTAACTACTTTATAATGCAGTAACTACATTACAGTATTTATTAGAATAAGTTACAATTAAATTTCAGGCCCCTTAATATGAAGCAATTAAAATTTAAGAGCATTTTGGGAACTTCAGTACTGCTTCTAATAGTACAGTTTAACGGTTAGTAATGGGTTCCGTTAATATAGTTCTTACAATTTCTAAACTTGCTCAAGTTATAATTTTGAAGCATCGCTTGATCAAGTCAAAGGTTAGTTTTGATCAAGACGAGTTGTAGTCGTGGGGTTTGAACCCAGATATATGCGATTTATTTTGGGTAAAATATTTTTCATCTCCACAGCACTCAAAAAGGTT
This sequence comes from Hyppa rectilinea, assembly GCA_951799385.1. NCBI lineage: Eukaryota > Metazoa > Arthropoda > Insecta > Lepidoptera > Noctuidae > Hyppa > Hyppa rectilinea. The sequence goes on along the minus strand of OX637308.1, from coordinate 15,107,526 downwards.
CAGCGGGATTGTCCGAAAGGGTTACCGCTACCCCGGAACATAAAGGGCAAAGAAAGGAGTGTCAGACTCCTACTGCCTAAAACCCATCCATGGTCCTTCTTTAGCCCTTTATATTCCAGGATAGCGATAACCCTTTCGGACAATCCCGCTGATCTAGCTGTCCACAACATTACGAACAAATTTGCCAACAACGTGATCATTTATATCTCATTCCACGAAACGTTGTTGAGGACTTTGGCAGCGAAAAGCCGGGATTGAAAAAGTAATGGAATTGCATTTCGCACGAGTTTCATTTCCGTTACCTATAATGTTCATCGGATTGACATTTTATTACGTTCTACGATACTTTTATCAGTTTAAATTCCTTTTTAACCGACTTCAAAAAGGAGGAGGTTCTCAATTCGGATGTTTGTATTTTTTTTTTTTTTATGTTTGTTCGCGCATAACTCCGTTGCTTGCCAACCGATTTGAAAAATTCTTTTTTTGTTGGAAAGGGTATACTTCCCAAATGGTCCCATATAAATTTTATCGAAATCGAATAAGCGGTTTTTGAAAAATCAACAAAAATCTAAAAAATCCTACTTAATATATGTGGACGATGTTCTAATAAGTTCCTGTCACTGTAATTTACATACCAGGTAGTGTAATTTTGGGGGGGAGGGGGGGGTTGTGTAGGTAGGTACCACAACTAAAAAGTGAAAAATAAAAACTTTTTTACAAAAAATAAAACCGACTTAACAAAGTCTTAATAAAGTCTCTCTTAATAAAGTCGGTGGCAAAAAATGAAAATACAAAACCGAAGACACCGACTTCCGAAATCAAAATTATTTGTCACTTTGTAGTGTTTGTTTTGGAAGTCGGTTTTATTTTTTGTAAAAAAGTTTTTTTAAACAAACTTTATAGATCGGCCATTTGCGCAAGAAAACCTAATGAAAACGCTAATTACTTCAAAAAAGACTAACTAACTACACTAACTACACCGGGCTAAATAAAAATGGCAGAATATTTTAGTACTAACAACGGTCAAATGTTTCACAAACATGTGGCTACAAAATGCCTCCGAAATATGCGTCAAACGCAACCTTTTTTAATCTGCCCGTAGAAACGTAAACGTAGTATCCGTTCGGCAACAATTTTATTAAAAAACTGCGGAACTGGTATTTGCAAACTTTGAATTTATTCTGATTCACTTTCGCTGCGCTGAGTTCCGAGGAACTGACGGAAATGGGTCTAGGCAACGCGGCAAATGTAATTTGAGCGTGCCAATTGCATCTGTTTGTCTATGGAATGGAAGTAACCATAATGTTCTGCTTCTAAATCTAAGTTCTAAGATATATTCCCTGTGTACAACGTCCTGAAAATATCTCGCAACTAAATAAAACTAGTGCTGCCAGAATAAGACTATATTTACATAACATACCGTGAAAGTGTTATGCAGGCGAAACTTAACACCGCGATCTACAAAAGTGACGTCACAGCACAACGCCATCTGTTAATTAATAATAGTACAAAACTAATGAAAAATGTTGACTTTATAGTAATACCTATTCAAACAGATTAGACACCCTGATAGCAATCTCAGAGGCCTTAAGAAATAAAATAATAGAAAATATAATATTGATAATTTATTTAAATTGACTTCAACACACAAAAAGGTGCATAGCGCTGGCTCTTTTACTAGCACAACTACTAGCAGTTCCTGTACCATAAGAGAATATGTTATAAAAATCATCATCTGCCTAGCCTTTTCCCAACTATATCGGGTCAGCTTCCAGTCTAACCGGATGCAGCTGAATACCAGTAATTTACATGGAACGACTGCCTATCTGACCTCCACAATCCAGTAACTGGGCCCCTTGGTAAGACTGGCTGTCAGGTTTTCGGGCTTCTAGCGACCCGTAATGACTTAACGTGCTTTCCGAGCCACGGAGGAGTCTCAGTATATAAAGACACCCATCCACAGCCAACCCCGGCAAGCGTAGCTTAACCTGATGGATCGACCTGTGCAGCTGTTAGTACTTAGTCACGAGCTCCTCCTGTGTATAAATATGTTATAAAAATGTCGATAAGAATTCAGGTTTATTGAGAATTTATGCTTTGCGGCAAAAAATAAATCCCGAGTTTATTTCATTGAGCTTTGGTGTAGCACTATATTGCTCTCTGGCCTTTATAGGACGGTATATTTCATGGAAGTGTCTCGTTGGTAATGTTCTTGTTCAGAATCCGACTCAAATCGACATTTTATTTCCTAGCGTCAGTATCATTGGAAAATGTTTTTATATTATTTTTAAATGTATTCTTAGAATAAGGAATCTATACTTATATTATAAAGCAGAAGAGTTTGTTTGTTTGAACGCACTAATCTCTGGAACTACTGGTCAGAATTGAAATTTTTTTTTTGTTTTGGATAGTCCATTTATCGAGTACGGCTATAGCTAACATCACGCTACGACCAATAGGAGCCGAGCAGCGTGTGAAACCGCGCTAGCTAGTACTCACTAGCTAGCGCGGTCTCGACTATGTCACTTTCAGACTCCCTCCTAAATACTCATATAAGAGGGAGTCTGAAAGTGACTGAAAAGTTGTGTGGAATTCGGTTGTCATGGTAGGTATAGGTTATGTTTTGCGGAGGAATGAGGAAAATACAAGTAGAGGAAGACCAAAGAAACGATGGAAGGATTATAATGGCTAGAAAGGGAGTGACTATCGAGATGACGACTAATAGAGAAGTATGGACGAAAAAGACATGTAGCGCCGATTCCAAATAATATATTGGGATAAGGGTAGGAGAATGATGATAATGATGATGATAAAATTATTTTTATTTATTTATAAAATTGTGTGTCATTTAGTTATTATGGCGGTTATTGGGAGATCTGTAAGCATAACCAAGCTGTGACGTTTCCATTGCTGGGAATCTGCGAAAGAATCCGTCCTTCTCCATGTGGAGGGATTGGTAGCCCGTAATCCACTCCGCATGACGTCACATGTCTTTGATTTTGTGGTTCTTGGACATACCGATTTTCACTATGTTTTCCTTCACTGTTTTGAAAGAGACCCGTGATAAACAATGATTACGTAACCGTATAACACTGTAGTCAGACATTAAAGTAAAGCACACAAAAAAAGACGTAACAAAAAAAAATACCTGGAATCCAAAGAGATCACTAACAAAACGAACTCTGATATGTAGAAAATGAAATACGAATCGACGGCGAGGACTGGAAATGTGAAAGACATGTCCCTTCATATTCGCTCCTCTCAAGCAGAAAATACAATTCTGCACCGCTAGGGATGCTCTCGAGGGTCTGTTGATGAAATTTAAATGTGCTTCTGGCGTCGGAAACGCGTTGTGGCGTTTCAATTTATGTTGGCAGAATGTGTGAAGGAAAAAATATATAATATATTCCCGTCTAGACCTTGGGGTTCGAAATGTAGCTTGGAATTGCAGTCGTCGTGCGTTGAGGTTTAATTATAATTAGGGTTAAAATGTGGCATTCCTGGATATTAGTAACACAGATAAAGATATGAGATATGTTTACTTAAAAACTCAGCGTTTTTAATTTGGAATAAAAACAAAATGAACAACTTTGACTATGGGGCCATCTATAAAATCACGAAAAAAAAAATCTGCTGTTCAGTACATTTCATGTTAGCATAATTCATCGAAATGTATGAATGGAACAGCTAATATTTTTTTCATATTTCAGAGTTGGTACTATAACCCCTGAAAGTATGTCACTCGTTTAACCTAACCCATTGTACAAAAGATAGGTATTAGTTACTCGACTTGTATTTTTGAAATCACAGAATTTTATGTTGCTTCATATCTTTTCATAGCGTTCTCTGACACAAACGCTAAACATTGAAAGCATTTCGCCGTCACGATCCTTATTTATTCAAATACTTAGAATTCGTTCTGTATTCTGCAGTCAGGACAATTCTCAAGATTTTTAATTTAGTTTTGTATTGTTACGCTAATATTAAAGTGCACACCAAGTCTTTACTTTGAAGCTACGGTCCTTATTTCATAGAAACAAGAAAATATAGTTTCTGTATATACAATGTATGTAGGTACTTTGTGCTTTATGGCATTGAAATGTTGTGACTTTTATTGCCTTCTTTTTTAATTTATTCAAAAAGTGTTGCCCTTCCTAAAAATAATGGAATCGTCTCTAGTTTAACCCTAAAAAAATAATACCTACATGTAAAATCACTACATAGTATAAAACAAAGTCGCTTTATCTGTCCCTTTATCCCTATGTATGCATAAATCTTTAAAACTACGCAACGGATTTTGATGCGGTGTGTGTGATGTTTTTAATAGATAGAGTGATTCAAGAGGAAGGTTTATGTGTATAATTTGTCGATATATTTTGTGGGTGAAGCCGCGGGCGGAAGCTAGTTGTTAATATATCAAACATTCAGAATTAATATGTTTTGGCATTTTTAATATTTGGGATGAAAGGCGTTTTAATAATAATAATAATATCCTTGGACATTTCATTTCATTGTTTTGTTTTGCGTAATTTGTCTCATCACCACCGTTCTTCGTACGGCAGAAAAAATATCGAAGATATGTGACATCCGCCAACCCGCACTGGCCCGAGTGGTGGATTATGGCCCACTCCATCTATCTCTTAGAGAGGAGGCCTGTGTCCCAGTAGTGGGAACATTATACTCAAACTTAAAACTCAAACTCAAGCTCAAAGTATTTATTTCAAATAAACCAATTACAGGCACTATTGAATTGTCAAGGTGTCGGTCAGTCAGAGAGATGAAGCTAGTTGCCCATTCCAAAGCAGTAGGTACCTATGGAGAAGAACGGGCAAGAAACTCCATGGACACTCTTTTAAACAAAATATGGTTACAAAATATTGGTTACATAGTTCATATTAATATTATACATATAGGCTAATTATGTATTGAATGGCACCGGTAAGTAACTTGCATCGTATTAAATGGCTTATGAATGATAGAGGCTTAACTGGGCGAACACTGCAAAACAATTTAGTATGAAAGCAAAAATATTTCATATTATTTCTCGAATTCTTGCATCTCATGAAACAAAATATCAGTTACGAATGTAATAAACGCAGTTCTGGCGCAGTGGAGCCAGAAAATAATTACTAGGGATAGCTGCATCCAGAATTCATATTGGATGCCCCGATTGTTTTGGACCATTCCATTCATCCAAGAATGGGAAGCCAATATTTCTGGGAATATTGCTGCTGAATTTATGAGCTGAAAACTGGCATGAACTAGTTTAACGTAAGTAATTATACAAAATAAATAAGAAAGAAAGAAATAAAATACATGCACTGATTGAGAGGCACACAACACAACACATTGTAGACAATAATACAATATGTTGTCTCCAACATAATCGGAAGATTAACATAAGATGAGCTCGCGGCTAAGTAACAACATTCGCACGGATCGATCCATCAGGTTAAGCCACGCTAACCGAGGTTGGTCCGTAGATGGGTGTCCATCTTTACATATCGAGACTCCTCCGTGCGTCGGAGAGCACGTTAAGTTAGACCGGCTGTCATTCGTGGATCTTTGAAAGTCGTTACGGGTAGTCAGAAGCCCGTAAGTCTGACAGCCAGTCTTATCAAAGGGTCTATCGTAGGTATTACCTAGTTAGTGACTGGGTTGTGGAGGTCAGATAGGCAGTCGCTTCATGTAAAATACTGGTATTCAGCTGCATCTGGTTAGACTGGAAGCCGACCCCGACATAGTTGGGAAAAGGCGAGGCAGATTGATGTAATCTCCATATTGAGATAAAAAAACTTTTTTACAAAAAATAAAACCGGTGTCTTCGGTTTTGTATTTTCATTTTCTGCCACCGACTTCCGAAATCATAATTATTTTTCACATTGTAGTGTTTTTTTTGGAAGTCGGTTTTATTTTTAGTAAAAAGGTTTTTATTTTCCCTTTTTAGTTGTGGTACCTATGCACCCCCCCCCCCCTCCTCCCCAAAATTTTAATACCACTACCTGGGCCCTATCAAATAAAGCTGACAATCCGAAAAGTCCGACATATGTCAAAAAGTGACAACTCGACAATTTTTCTGTTTAATAAAACTTACAGGCGACAAAATTGTCATGGTGGAAAATTCACAAATATGTCGGACTCTTTTTTTTCTTGACATTTTTCTGCTTTATAAAACTTTATATGCGACAGCTGACAGGTGACAATTTGTCGTGAAAAACTTGTCAAATCTGCTTTATTAAACAGAAAATTGTCGTGACATGTTGACATATTTGTAGAATTGTCCGACAATTCTGACAGGCGCGTTACCCTCTGTCGCGAAATCATATTTTGAATTTTGAAGGTGTTAAAAAGTGTATTGAAAAAGTTTACAAAAAAATGGTAAATGGGTCAATTGGTCACTAAACTTCCCAAAAAGTGTATTTTTACTTTCGTAAATAAGGCCCAAAATGGTAAGTTTTCTGTGCATTTCCATCTTACACGCGATCATAACACAATCGAAGTTGCACTAGTGATTGTTTTATTCTTGTACTTTGATAATATCTTTTTCAATTTTACCCTCATCCAGCTTCATAAAACAAAATTCTTTGCAAATATATTATGTCAAAAGTCGACATAATTGTCACGACAATCCGACAATATTGTCACCGACAATTGTCAGAAATATTGTGACTGTGGTTTTTTGATATGTCGAGTTTAATTAAACGTGTTTTTACATTAAAAATATGTCAAGATTTCACCTATCGATTTTTGACATATTTGTCACGTTTATTAAACAGCTTAAGCGCGACAATTCTACAACTTTGTCATTTTTTGACATATATGTCGGATTGTCAGCTTTATTGGATAGGGCCCTGGTATGTAAAAATGCCTTTAATATTTCAGTTGTTTTGTGGACACATTGATGATAACATCAGAACTAAATTTTCAATGGCACCTTTCATTCAGAATGTATCTTATGACAGTTCTAATAAACCCAAATACTGCTAGGATACATTGTTTTATTTTGAAGTTCTCATGCCAACCTTACACCTTCCGGCTCCATCATCAGATCAGTTCGATAGTACCTTATAGCCAAAGTGCATTTCATGACAATTCTAATAAGCCCAAACACGGCTAGAATACATTGATTAATTACGAAGTTCCGGTGCCTGTCTTCCGGCTCCATCATCATCACCAGATAAATTCAATAATAAAATTTTCAACATAACTATTCAGGATTGTATGTTTATTTGTATTGTCATAGTTGCTTAACTATCTTGATTGTGATATCTATGCGAGTGTCAAGTTCCGTTAGCCATATCTGATCTTCTTCACCAGTTCCACTTCATCAAATGTTACTTTTTGACTGTAAACGCTTGATTTCTCGATGAAAATATTAAAATTACTATATAATTGCCTATAATATTTGAGGAGTTCCCTCGATTCCTCATGGATCCCATCATCAGAACTGGATTTTGGAAAAAATGGGACCAATCTGGAAGCATATCCTTTAAAGTTTAAAAAAAAAATTTGCAAATCCATCCATAAACAACGGAGTTCTGAGGTAACAAACATAAAAAAAAAAAGGAAAACTGAATTGAGAACCTCCTCCTTTTTTTGAAGTCGGTTAAAAAGGACAACCACCTCTGCTTTACCTGTGTGGATTACAGGCGTGATGTTATTTTGTTTTGAAGGAAAATTTATTTGAAAACGAATTTATTTTAAATTTTTGTACGTAAAAGAGAATCGTCTATTTGCAGTAAAATGTTTCAATGAGATTAGAATCCTCGGGTGCACCATTCAGTGCAGTGCACAAATGAGCCTGGATTGTTTCAAAGCCCTTTCTTTTCTATTTGGCTTTAGATAACTCGGGATAGAGAATACTTGGGCCAGAATGATAAGAGTTTAGCAATTGCAACGTTTTTATTTGACTAGGATGGTCTATGTGAATTTATTACGAAAATGCAGATATTTATTTACAATGAAATATAAAATTCTTTAAGGCCTGATTGCGCCCCAAATACGATTAACGTATTAAACGAGAAAATTATAGGGACAAAAAAAAATGATTAACAAAAATCAAATTATAAACGGAAAATATGTTTAATTTCGTTTAATGTAAAAAAAACAAAATGCAAAGCCAAAGACATCGATTTCCGAAAAAGTTATTATTCATTTTAAAATTTTATTTTTAATGTTCTTTTTTTGTAAAAAGGTTATATTACTATTCTTCATGTCGACGACGTATGTACCTAACCACTCAAACTAATACATTTTAAAGGAGAAGCCACGGTTAGTTTTGAAACTTATAACCGAAATCCCGTTCTGCGACAGTGCTTGCATTAGAACCGCATCAACAACTCGCCAAAACTTTACCTATCTGGGTAAGTTCGGCTATACAACGCTTTATTCGGGTAAGATCGGCCACACAACGCTTTAATCACTGTTTATTTGTTACCGCTTAGGTACTCGAAATACGATACGAGAAACTTGTGATACCTCTGTGATGTTGAGGTGTCTGTACTAGTCGCACCTTTAGAATGAAAACGACGTAACTCAAAAAAATTACTTTTAGGGAAATAGCAAAAGAAGTTTTAAAGTTCTTAACACTTCCGTACTATTTGGTCTATTATTTGGTGATTATTTACGTCAGTGACTATGTTTGTGCTGCAAATTATAAAAAAGTCTTTTCACTATTTTCGTTTTGAGTCATTTTATGACGATAACTCAATTTTTGTTTTTATTTAATTGTGTCGTTTTAATTCTAAAGGTGCGTAGTAGTAAACTGGTTTATGTTTGTGGTAAATACCTACATTATGTACCTATGCTACGCTATGAATTTCCGTTATGAAGCATACACGTAGTGAGACTCAGATTAAGTTGTTTCTCTAGGCATACTCTTAATAATATTTAAGAAGTAATTAGGTACGCCTACATTTAGCTAGTATTGCATTAACAAATAAAAAATTTAACAGATTGAAAAACAACTGATAAATGTGTTTCAAAATGAGGGATAGATCTTCATAAGTGAAACCAAAAACATCATGAATAAATAATAACCAATTATTTATTTTGTTAAACTTTCTATAAATATTAAATGAGTTACGGACTAAGCCCTAAATACGATTTTAACCCTTCGAAAATACAGTATTTAATTACGGTACTCGTAGAGGTAATAAAATATTCAAAAGTTTAATATTTCGGTACTAGTGTTGGAGTGCTCTCGGTGCAGTGTTTTCACACGCCATCCGTTGAGTGTTAAGCACTTAACGTAAATTATTTACGGACTGGTGTAACCTCAGCTTTACCAGTAAGCACTGTGCCGCTTAATTTACATTTTGCATTCTTTTGTCAATTTACTCGGAGAATTTATTTAAGAGAATATTATGACAGAAACTCTCTCTACACATTTCCAATGCAAAATGATTAAAGTCAACGCTAAGAACGTTTTTGTGTGTGTTTAGTTTTATGTTCGATTCTATTGCTGTTCAAAGGGAAGCCAGGGCTTTGATTCTCGTAACTAATATTACTAACTAATATTATTAACTAATATTAATATTGACCATCAGTTTTTTTCAAGAAACGGCAACATTCAGGATATATTTTTAGTGCGGAAAAAAATAAAACTCGATTTCAAAACAAAAAAAAAACCATTTACTATATTCTATGCTCGCCTGGTCGATAAAACTTATTACTAGTGCTTCCGAATTTTAAAAACCCGACTTTTTAAGAAAGGTTTATAAATGTTAACGTGGTTCCCAGTTCGTCTGTAAATAAAATTTTAATTTCGTCAATATGGACGGTTTTTGAAAATTACCTGTTCATTTAGTACAGTAATCTGGCGCGGTAGAGCCAAATAAATTTTATTGACTTTGATGGGGCATTTTTTGAATTAGCTTCAATTAAAACTCGTATATTTTAAGCAATAAATTTTTTATCCCTTAACACATAGCAAATAGTGGTATACATTTTTTCTATGGAATAATTAGCTACCACAGCTAAAAAATAAAAAGTAAAAAACTATCCTACAAAAAAAAATAACCGACTTCCAAAAAAAGAAAACACTACAAAGCTAAAAACAACTTCAATTTCAAAATTCGATTGTTTAAAGCCTATTTTTAACCGATAAAAAACAAGAACATAAGAAAAAAAAGACTAGACATGAAGTTTCTCATGTCAACACGTATATTTTTGATGCCTTTTTTAATCTAAACGACTGTTGTTATTTTTTTCAACCAATCATTAAAAGGCAAATTCTAAGAGACTTAATTATTTCTAACACCTATTCGTCTGAAATGCTAAACACAGAAACCAACTGTTAATATTTTAACTAAAATAAAATAGCCATGTTTAAGACCCTAGCTTCTGTTGGTATTTTAGAGTCTGCAGGGAATTGGAGTGTGACGTGTAAATTACGTGCAGTAACGCCAACCGCTTGCACTAGTGTACCCAAGGATACAGAGTACATAATAATGTTCAAAGAGTTATTGAATAAATGCAGTCGAGAAAACTATTAAGAATAATGTAGAATGTAGAATTCTGGAAGACACTACTATTCTGTTAATGTTTTTCGGTTTTAGTGATATTTTTTGCATTTCGATTGGGTACAGAGGCCAGCACATCAAGCTACCCCAATCTGTCAAGTTTCTTTGATAGATTTTTAACTTTATTACAAAAGTATAGGGTTCATGTTCAAATAGAAATATTTGACAGTTTGGGACAGCTTGATATGCTGGCCTCGGGGGCCCAATTCCGTTTATAAACAACTTGTCAATAATGTATCGGTTAGTGTGTAAGTAGTCAATAGACTAATCATTAACATTATGTATTCTACAAATTATTTATGGTCATTTTTACCTAACCTAACATAATGTTTAGTGTGTCGTAAGAGTGTCAATGTCGTGTTGCTTAATTCAAAGTTACAGAATTGGACCCCTGTAGTTATGGAAATTTTATGAGAATTATTTTAAGATTATTGCATTATTCTTTAATATCTTGTTATTGCTATATTTGCCCTGAAGATACAGCAAAAATAGGATTTTCACAGTTGCCTTCTGAAGTTAAAGTGTGTAAAAATACAAGACGCGGTTTCTAAACAAACTTCAACGGGGTACTTTACATACGAGTAAACCTGCTTGCATTTTCTCAAGAAAGATTTTAATGCAGTTCATTCCCAGTGCAATCGCTCCCAAAAACCACAGATGCTGCAGACTTCCAGCGGTATTCACAATTCACTGAGGCACTTCAGTACAGAGCAAGGTCTACCAGAATTCTTGGAGCTAAAGATTATTCTCTAAAGCTTTTCTCCCGAAATCTTTTTGGGTGTATTTGTTTTCGGTGCTCACGTAAAAGTCAGGAGCCCCAAGGTGTTTCACGGAGTGTTGCGTTTTTGTATTTGCGTATCTCGCTTCGGGAAGGACAAAGACGGGAGCTCACCTCAAATAGGGTTGAAAAGTTTACAAGAATCTTTTGCTTTTAACCTTAGGGATTTGACTTTAGCAGGTAGGAGATAAAAATCCAGATAATGTATCGTTCTGAGAAGTACTTCCGTGTTCTTCTATTTTTTGCCAAATAACGGTTCTGTATTTTATTGCCGGAGATGTAAAAGTACCAAAAAAAGTGTCTTTCCAATGATCTAAAGCTGGAATTGCATCTTCCTCCTTGTTTGTTTTGGAAGTAATTACAAGCACGGGTCCATGTGAAATCTACCAAAGCAGATCAACGGGATGGATTATAGCCCACTCTTTTTCACAAAGTGAAGGCTTGTTTTCCCAGCAGTGGGGCATAATTAGGATGCTCAATTGGTTACATAACATCTCAAAAACAGTTTCAGAGCGTACTCCAAAATCCAGCTGAATTTTAACCGAGTGCAAAAAGGAAAAAGTTCTCAATTCGCACACATAGTATGTTAACTTGTTGCAGAATAAAACACAATCACTATTCTGTCAACCTTAAAATACTTTTTCGACCAGTGATGTGATTATCTCTGCCGAGAAGCCGGACAAAGTTAAAATTCTATTTTTTCCATTGTCAACCCTACTTGTTTTCAGCTACGAGATTTGTTTGTCGGGACACCCACAGACCTCCCCACGTCTAGCTTTGTTTGACTTGTGCCTCGTTCAAACGCTTTTTTCAGCGACTGTACTTTGTTTTTTATTTGTAGGATTTTTCTTAAGCACTTTGTTTTAAAGTATTATGGAAAACTTAAAGAGTGCGTGGTTTGTGGTAGGAGCAAGTTTAGAAGAAAACATTGTTGGTAGAGGTTCAGTTACGAGTTTAGACCGCTAGACTTTGATGCAGTTTTATGTGGAACGATTTTCTTCTAGAAACAAGAAAACGTACTATTGGTTCTTAAGGAAACTTCTAAAAATATATTTATATAGAATATTGAAAAAAAAATAGTCTTTTTTTTTTCAATATTCAATACTCAGTTCTTTATTGAATTCCACAATAGGCTTAGATGATAAATATTTGCCAAAAGAAACAATCATGGACCCTGTCGGGCATAGCAAAAGAAAGATATGTAGAGAAGAGGACTTAAAGGGCTTATTATTTTCGTTTCCTTTACCAGTAGTTGGCACCTAAATAAATTCCTAAAGACAAACGCGTTGTTGGATTTTTAACTTTCGGCGCTGAGCGGAGCATTGTTAGTCCAACGACAGGATATTAACTTAGGTAACGTCTAGGGCGAGTAGAAACGGGCAATGTCTCAGTATAGTCAGAGTAATGAACTAACGTCGGCAAATATTAATTATAAAACGTTTCTTACTAACGAAGGTTACTTATGTAGATAATCATTAGAAATAACAGTGGCAGCATGGTAACGGCTCTGACTGGCGAGTCGTGAGTTCGAATTTAAGGAGGCGTTCACTTTGCGTAAACACTGCTCTCAAAACGCTTAAAGAAAACGACATGTCCTAGAAACAAAGATTCGAAGACATGTGACATCTACTAATCCGCAATGAGCTTGCGTAATGGTTTATAACCCACTCCCTATCACAGAAGGAGGCCTGCATTGCCGCAGTGGGATCGTTAAAGGCTGATTATGATTATGTATGAAATACCCAAGGTAGGTGCTGCGTAGGTATATCGCCTAAAGATAAGTATCAGAACCTACTCTTAAGGGATTTGCTCTACAGATTTACGAGTCGTAATCCATGCAGTGGGTCCTAAAATGTGAGATTTATTACTGACTGCCAGTGGCAGTATAAGTTGGATTTATTATATCACTAGTTCTGGCCGTAACTTTATAACTGTGTGTACGCAATGATTTTTTCACTAGCATAAAAATATTTATTGCTTTGTCCTTTTTTACGTCGCGACTCCGCGACCCGCGGGAGCGGTGCTGAAATAAAGTGAAAATAATTAACTTCTAAGGTCTAGTAGACAAAAGCAATATTTTCATACGTTTGTTTAGTATGGTAATGTTATTGCAGGGTGTTTGTCTATACCTTTAAACTTTTCATTTTGTAACGCGAGCTTTCACCATAACAAAAACCATCAAACACGTCGCATTCCGCATTCACCCCTATCCTTACAAAGCAGTCACGCAGAAAGAACATTTTTCTTTCAACGCGATAGTAAAATAACAGAGGCGAGGTGGGTACTAAGTGGAAGCTAGTACTGGCTCGGTGAAGCAACACTAGTTACTATACTCGCACCGGACGCAGAATACGCGCTTGGACATGGAGTTGCGGACACCAGTCCGTATACTATACTATTACCCTCAAAGTGATAGAAGAAAGAAAATACGTTTATTTGAGGCAAACAAGTAAAAAAAAAACAAAAAAGCTAGTTGAAGGAAAATATCCGTCAAAACGGCGATCGCTCAGTATATTATAATGTATCGACCCTATACGAGATAAAACCGCAGCGCTGATTTTAAGCGACAGACGGTGTTGGCGTGATGTCGTCGATATACAGCAAACGATAATTACAAAACAAAATTTAAAAATAAAATAAATACCTGCAATCCTGCTTCAAAAATGTATTGTTTCTTTCAGCAACGGTTATAAATAAACCCCAATATTTACAAAATGATGACTTGGTCTAATTCTTTTTGTAAATACTTCTTTGGAATGGGCATCTAGCTTCATTTTTCTGACCGGCCCTTTGATAATTCAAAAGTGCCTGTAATTGGTTTATTTGAAATAAATGCTTTGAGTTTGAGTGTCAAGTCATGCAGAACGAATATTTTTCTCTCAACGCTATACCCATCTACCTACTGTACGCCAGTACTGGCTCGTGTAAAGCAACACTAGTACTATCCTCGCAGTGATGACTCGGTCGCATTCCCTGAAGTGCAGCGCTTTGTTTACGCTTTATTATTTCAGGAGTTTCGCGTCACATGTTAATAAAGTGGGAATGTGGAAGAGGCAGAAATAATTAAAATAAAAGTGGGATGCAAGCCTTTAATCTGGAATGGAAATGTTATGTTGTTTCTAACTGAATACGTCACACGCTATGTCGCGGAATTTGGAGAGGAACGTTAGAATTGTTTTATCGTAATTTGAGGAAAATTATAGAAATCTCGTGCCAGATTAGATAAACATTCTTCTTTTTTTCATTTGGTTATAAATTAAGCTGGTGTCAGAGTTTTTATGCTGCCCATGGGCCTCTGACTTGGCTTCACATACTGTTGAAAAATATCTCTCAGACATGCTGGTTTCCTCACGATGTTTTCCTTCACCGATTTTTAAGCAAGTGATTATTATACATTAGGCACATGAATGCGTAAAATCAGAGCTACGTGTCTTGGGTTCAAACTCGAGACCTGTGACTTGGCAGTCCGACGGTCACACTACCAGTCTATCACTGCTGTAGAAAAGCATCGTACGAATTTTATGAGGGTTTTCTCGTTACATTAGACTTTCAATGTGTCCATTAAACGCTTAGCTATGCAATGTATCTGCCTATTTGGTTGAAATAAAGCGTTTCAACGATCATTTTTCAAATACACAATATCATGTGATTTCTACCTACGATTTTATACTCGGTCATTTTCCTGACTCGCTGATTCCACCAAAACTTTCCAATCTTAATTTTTAATCTCACATCCAACCCGCATAATCCGGAAGGCAATCAAGATTACGAAAATCTTCACCAAAAATCCGCACCTACTTATAACCCCTATACAATTTTTCAGGCTGAAAAAAGCATCGTTAAAGCTGGCCTGCTATTAGACGTTATTGTTGCGTAGTCAATGGCTGCAGCACTTCACAGCGCTTTAGCCGCTTCGCCACGTCAACCCCTCGACTCGAAATGAGCCGCCACAGGGAGGATGCTGAAGTACCGACGTGAGATTGATATAGCCTTATAGATCACTGAGGAATTTTCAAGAGAAATGACGGAAAAATTAAGGATTAAAGTTAAAATGGTAATCTGAAAAATGAAGCAAGAACTTAATATCAATCTCGGCGCAGTTTATCGGTGAATTGAATTATTATGATTATATTTTATTGATGTATTAAAATAACCATAAATCCAGACCGGAACAATATGAAACTATAACTACATTCAGTAGTATTTTGACGTCAAGAAGATCGTGCTGCCTAAGTAGGTACCGCGTTGTTGGTCTAGGGTTGCAAGTTCACTATTACTGAGTATGAGGTCCTGGGCTGAAGTCTCGAGTCGGCCAAAATGGTACTTATTGGGTTTTCCTATCTGGAATTTCTCAGTAGCAGCCGGG
This sequence comes from Hyppa rectilinea, assembly GCA_951799385.1. Lineage (NCBI taxonomy): Eukaryota > Metazoa > Arthropoda > Insecta > Lepidoptera > Noctuidae > Hyppa > Hyppa rectilinea. Next base: position 15,091,859 of record OX637308.1, on the reverse strand, counting down.
AATCTGGATTTGTGCCCGGTTGATGGCAATTGGCTCGCACCCTTTCGATGGGACTTATATGTAACTGGCGGAATGTGTGTGTACTATAGGCACGCTTCTACCCAATCCTTTTGAGAAACAAGGGGTGATGAAGAACAAAGCGTGAGAAATTTTTCGTCCAACAAAACTATAATCCAAACTGAAGAAGAATCAAAAACCTAAAGATTAACACAAAGCAATAATATCCGTTTCCAATTCCATCTTATCTCACTGATAAATTTGTTATCAGCTCAGAGAAATTAGTTCGATAACATACATTGTTTTGATCATTCCACCGTTACCTTTAGCGTTTCACGGTGACTTTTATCACTTATATCATTAAGTGATGAAATAGAAATATTTTTATTGTAAAATGGCTGCGAAGATGGTGAGACGTGTGTTGTGTGTGGAGGACAAAGTGTTTTTGGTGACAGGAGGTGCGGCCGGTGTGGGCGCGGGGATCGTCAGGGCACTGCTGCGGGAAAATGCTAGGGTAAATATCATTTGATGGTTTTAAAACAGCCGACATGCATGTAGCAGGAAATTCCGGTAAAAAGTAGAACGTTATAAATTATGTCATTGTGGTTAATAGTTTGGGAAGCGAGCCAACCTTCTTTGATAGTAAGTGGATAACGTTGCAGGAGGACCTGTGATATTTACTGTCTGAAATGAATTACATATTCGGAAAACATGAATACGTTTAAAATAATACAGTGCGCTATCAAGCGTAGCTCAATATAATATCCCATTGAAGGACAGTGAACGAGACACAATAGAAGTTTTATTGTTATTACGTCTATAGGCGTTCACTGTCCCTCAAAGTGATATATAAGCGGGATTGTCCGAAAGGGTGACCGCTACTCTGGAACCTAAAGGGCTAAGGAAGGAATTTGGATAGGTTCTAGTCAGTAAGAGTCTGACACTCCCTTCCGATCCACCCAGAGCGGGAGGCGTCATTTGATGATTTCCCACCCTCAAAAAAAAGCGTAGCTAAATAAAATATTACATGTCTTAGAAACTTCACAATAAAATAAAATAAAAGTTGCTGTAGTTATACTATAGTTTTATTATTTTGTATTTATTTATTTTATTTTATATTTATTAGTAAGTATTGTAACATTTATAGTGCAAGCATGGCTGTTGTGAAATTCCTTTTTAATTTAGATATGGGTTAAAGTTACCTGAAATAAATTAATTTAATTTAATTTATAGCCAAGGAACACAACAAAACAATTGAGTGACGCTGGTAGGGTGCATTTCAATAGTTGTAGCGTGTTTATTATACCTGCATATTATTGGATCAAACCATACAATAAACTTAAAAACAAAACTGTTTCAGCACATTAATAAATACCTACGAGGCACCAGACACAAGCTAATACATCCTCAAACGAGTCCTTTAACACGATTCTTTTCTACGAATCCTATGTTTTGACAATCACAATGATGTGTGAAAAGAGTAAGCGTGCTTATCAGCGAACGCGCCTAATGTAATGAGTAATAACAATGAAAGAAAGAGTGACTCGACATTGACCTTGCAATAAGCATTAAATCGTGAGGACATCATACCCGTACTAAAATGTTTACACGAATTCAATAAGGTTGTAGACAAAATTGGACTGTATTTTTATATAGGGTAAAATTTAATTCATTGGCTTTATTTTAAGGGGTCATTGTCACTCATCATTATATGAAATTGCGAAAAAAAAACAGCTGTTCCCTACATTTTCAGGAGTTATGCGAGCATAATGTATGGAACACCTAATTATTTTAAGATGTAGATTAAAATTTTAGATTTTAAAAATTACGAATCGCTCACACCACTGACTTATATTTTTACAATGTGTAAAAGGTGTAAATAAACATAAATACATATCTAAAAGGGTCTCAACAAAGATAATTCACATTCAGAACCTTGGATTTATATCTTTGTTGACAAACGAAACACGTTTATCTACGACACGGTTAAACAATAAGATAATTAAATGTTTATTAATTTAACAGTACGTTCAGTAATGTAACCTATTTGAAATTATAACTGCAAAAGGATACAAAATCAAAACGTGAAACTAAAATCAGAAACTAACATGTTAGTTTCAAAAGTTCACACTTTCTGTTTAGAGACACACAAACAGTTAACTGTAAACTCCATTTAATTTACAAATGTTGCATTTTGTTTCGACACCGCAGCTGTTACTAAACGGTCCATTTCACGGTACGGTGTGGTCGAAAGTTGTAAGTCCTACAAAAGTTGTTGATGTAAAAACAGAATTTCAATATTGGGCGCTAAGTATGCCACTGGTCTACTTTGCAACAAACTTGAGCGCGCGGCAGTCTTTGATGGAGAGTTTTTAGGTAAAGTGGAAGCAACCACAAGCTTATACTTGCGATCTTATGAAATGGATTTGTTTTCAATATGACATTGTTCGTTTTTTGTTTTTGGGAAAATTTGGCAGTGACCTGCCAAAACCCACCTATCTACTCTAGTAAGTTTTACTATATGGACACTGAGATACTAAGTAATGAATTTGTTTTCAATATGACTATGAAAACTCAGATATTAAGTAAAGTACATTGATCTTGCACAGATTGTATGTACAATACATAAGATAAAAATATGGGTGATCCTTGTAAAGAGGCCAGCACATCAAGCTACGCCAATATGTCAAATTTCTTTGAAACATTTTCAATTTTATTATAAAAAAATAAGATTCATGTTCAATTGGGAATATTTTACAATTTGGGATAGCTTGATGCTGGCGTTCGTACAACACAGTCAATTTTTAATCAAATTACGTAGATCTGCCTAGCCTTTTCGCAACTATGTTGGGGTCGGCTTCCAGTCTAACCGGATGCAGTTAAATACGAGCGACTGCCATTCTGACCTCCAGAACCCAGTAACTGGGTAATACGATATCCCTTGGTAAGACTGACTGTCAGATTTTCGGGCTTCTGACGACCCGTAACGACTGATAAAGATGCACAAATGACAGCCGGGACCAGCGTCTTAACGTGCTTTCCAAGACACACACAGGCAAGCGTAGTTTAACGTGATGGATCGACCTGTGCGGTTGTTAGTACTTCACCACGAGACCAAATTACGTAGATAGGTGACTAAAATAAAAGCCTTTGAATGCATCATAATTATTATAAGTGACAACGCAACTTAGTGAACAATGTTCGTTTAAATAAATCTACCTGTTCGTGACAAAAACATGATGCATTCTGCCGCTCTGCATAATTAAACCACGTTTACCTCTGCGCTTCCCAGAATAAGCAAATAGTGTTGGCGGTGTCAACAGCTGTTTTACTGCATATACCAGGAACTGCTATCAATATGTTAACGCAAGCTTCTGTCCGCACGCGGGCCTGCTGACGGTGAGTAACGGGTAGCTCACTGTCCGATCAGGGCCGGGCCTGTGCCGGACGGCGCGTACGTGTTTCAAGCTCGCCTCAAACAGATGTCAGCAGTAATGAAAGGGCCGGTTAGGGCCGAAGCCTGTCGGGTAAGCGGGATTGTCCAAAAGAGTTACCGCTACCCCGGAAAATAAAGGGCTAAGGAAGGAACAAGGATGGGTTTCAGTCAGTAAGAGTCTGACATTCCCTTCCACTCCAACCAGAGCGGGAGGAGTCATTTGATGATTTTCCACCCTCAAAAAAATTAAAAAAAGCTTCTGTCCGCGACGTCGTTCGGGTAAAGAAGCGGATGCCTACATCATTATAGCTATCAGTATGCCAAATTTGCTCCGACTTACGAGTCTTTGGTCATGAGTTCGAACCCAGTCAGGCACTTTACATTGTGAATTAAATTTTATCACCATTGCTCTCAAAACGGTGAAGGAAAACATCGTGAGGAAACCGCCATGTTATGGAACCAAAAATTCGAAGCCATGTGACATGCGACACACACTGGGCACGTGTGGTGTATTATGGCCCACTCCCTCTTAAGGTGGGTACTGACCAACGTTACGAGGTGTAATGTAACATTCGCATTCAGCGTGTTACGCATCGAGCATGTTTACGCTGTGTTCTAAAATCGGCGTAACATGCTCGTCAAAACTCTGTGCTCCGTTTTCGTAACCGCGTAAAAGTCAAAGGATTCGCCAAAAAACCGACAGCCGGGTGGAGCACTCAAAGCGAGCAACGAGCGGCTCGTTGCTCGCTAGTTTCCCCGTAACACGACGTACTGACTGCACGAATGCTCGCTGTGTAACACGTTACATTACGCCCTGTAACGCCGGTCAGTACCCAGCTTTACAGAGCGGAGCCTGGGAGCCTGTGTCCCAGTAGCGGGAACATTATTGGCTGGTTATGCTATGCCAAATTTTAGCCTAATCCGTCCAGTGGTTTGAGCTATATGTTGATAGATCAGTCAGTTACGGATCCATTTTATAGATACAGTAGTAATGTTGTAGGTATTGTATCCTTTTTCGTTTGAAATTATTTTGTAAAAAAGGTTGCGTTCACTCATTATCAAAATATATTGCCTATACTCTAGGTAGCGTGACGAAATTGCGGAAAATTGATGCTGAATTTCAGGTAGAAAACTCTTATTAACAGCTCGTCATTGGCATTTAAAATTTAATAATAACCGCTAATGGCACCAGCGCGCAGCGGGGCAATTGCGTAATACACTTACACAGAGAGTACCTTTTATATTGACAGTTCAACAAAATACATTGCGATAATAACATTGTTGCGTGGACGAATTGTTCAAAAATGAAGCAATGGATTAGCAATCATCTTCAATATATTTCTGATTGTGATTGAAAGTGTGTGATGCATGTCATGCTTTGTATTATTCAATGATGAGAATAGACATACGTGACAAAATAAATACCTACTTCGGCCAACCGAATAGGGGATAAGATCATCTAAAGTGTAGGATCATCAATAATGTTTTAGGTTTATTGTAAAAGGACTATATAAATTGATACGTAAATAAAAAAAATAAAAAAAAAGTGTAGGAAAAACTATTTGTTTATCTAGATCAGCCTTTCCCTAAGTGGGCGATAACGCCCCTTTGTTGGCGCTGCAAGCCTAAAGGGGAGCAGTGAGAGGCCCAGAAAAAAATGGGGGCGTTGTATAGAGGCTTAGGGGGCGATTTGTAATTTCATCTAGATAGTGGATTTCAAGTAGGTCAAAAAATGGGGACGCTAAAAAATAATTCATTATCTAAGTGGACAGTAGACAAAATAAGTTTGGGAACCCCTGATCAACATTCTACTGCCCTTATCCCAATTTATTTGGGGTCGGTGCAACATGTCTTTTTCTTCTATACTTCTCTATTAGTCGTCATCTCGGTAATCACTCCCTTTCTAGCCATATCATCTTTCACACAATCCATCCATCGTTTCTTTGGTCTCCCTATACTTGTATAGCCATCCACATTCATACTCACAACTTCCCTGACAACATTTTCCTCATTCGCATAACATGACCATACCAGACTAGATTAAAAAAAACCACTTATTTTTTTCTACCTAAAGATATTTATTTTTTCAATTCCAGCATGTCGCTTTCCTTGATGTGGCGGACAGAGAAGGTTCTGCACTAGAATCGGAGCTTATAAACATGTTTGGAGCCCTTAGGGCGAAGTTCATTAAGTGCGACGTTTCGGACGAAGCTCAACTCGCAGCAGCTTACAAACAAGTACTCGACAAGTACAGAAGACTAGACGGGGTGATCAACAATGCAGCTGTATTGTCTAAAGATGAGAAAACTGTAAAAAAAATGGTGGATATTAATTTTGTAAGTATTACGAGATTTTGATGTAGCCATTAGTCTGAGCATAGCGTATGTTTTGCTGCAAAGAACCTAGTCTTACTCAAGAACTAAAGGATTATTAAAACCCAATGTTTTGCAGTAACGTTAAGGGACGTTTTTATTTTCATAAATTTTCTTTTTTTTATATATAATCAATCTAACAATATAACGTAAGGCAGTGACCCCCAAACTAGGCCTAATCCTGTATCTTGGGGATCGGGTAGCTGTCCGGTAAATATAAAAGTATTTAAGCATACATTTAAGTAAATGATGCATTGTTTTGCTGCTTATCATAAAGTTTTTGACGAATGACAACTTGCTGTATAGCCAATTGATAACATTAACTACGCTTTCATTGGAGGGTTCAAGAGTTCGGAGTAAAAGGTCACAAAAGGACAACACAATGAGCGAAATATCACGGTTATTCACGTTTGATCTAATAATTCCTTAATTCTAGGAATAAACTTCAACTACATGTTATTGTTGGTCTATCTTTTTTAACGTTTGTAAATAAATAAGGGAGGCTCAACAGAGTTACAAAGCAGATTAATAAAATAGGCTGAAGGTCGCCAATCACAACACGATAGTCGAAATATGACAAGTAACTTCACGTTTTATCTGATAATTCCAGTAGTAGTTCTAGGAACAAGTTAGACACAACTACATATAAATATTTGTTTTTTCGTTTCTAAAAAAAATATGATAGGCTCTACGAACCAAGAATATTCGAGACAATAAAATAACGGCCAGCCCATTCATGTTTGGTTCTAAGAATAAATATTATTTTACGTAGATGTACTTGTGACATCGTTTCAAAGGAGTTGTAACTCATGTTGTTACTAGAGGGTGAAAGGTCACAAATAGACAACCCAATTAGAGAAATGACGCTACATACATCTTCTATACATAGACTATATACAAATAAGTAAAACTGTAGAGTCAAAGAGATGTCAGTAATAGGGAAGAAGCCCGTTAGGGCAGAAACCTATCGGGTCAGTGGGATTGTCCAAAAGGGTTACCGCTACCCCGGAACATAAAGGGCTAAGTAAGGAAACTGGATGGGTTTTAGTCTATGCTGCTGCTAGCTTATGTTACTCCTTAGAACATCAGCTATCGGTCGCTGAAAGTTTCGTCAAAATCGGTCTAGCCGTTTAGGACATTAACCGGAACAAACAGATACACAGACAAAATTTAAAACCAGTCGTTTTAGTTAGAAGAACAGTATATACTTTCCCATGCATTTTATCATTACAAACAAGAACTTCAATTTAATTTATTTGTGTAGATCAATCAGCCTTGCCCAAAGTGGGCGATAACGCCCCTTGTGGGCACTGCAGGCCTAAAAGGGGGGCATTAATTGACCAAGGTTTGGAGGGCAATTTTTAATTTCATCTAGATACTGGTTTTTAAGTAGGTGAAAAAATGCGGGCGCTAAAAAAATATTTATTCTCAACTAGCTTCCGCCCGCGGCTTCGCCCGCGTAATATGTCGACAAATTATACACACAAACCTTCCTCTTGAATCACGCTATGTATTAAAAAAAACCGCATCAAAATCCGTTGCGTAGTTTTAAAGATTTAAGCATACATAGGGATATAGGGACCGAGAAAGTGGCTTTGTTTTATACTATGTAGTGAAGTTGGCAGTAGACAAAATAAGTTTGGAAACCCCTGGTAGATAGATAGATTTAGTTTCATTCTCAGAATCAAATCAAACTACGAGTATATTATGTAGTTCTATGTATACGTGTTCCCTCGTTTGTAAGTAAATATTGGGGACTCGACAGAGTAATAAACTACGCTGCGGTTTCGACTGTCTACGAACGAACGCACAAGCGGATGGCCGATATTAATTCTGTGAGTTATGAGCTCCCGCGTGAGTTAGAATGAGTTATTTGGTTTTGATTCGATTAGATTTGGAATGCGTTTCGTGTTTGGAACTGTCTCATTTCTTTTGTTTTTTGTAATGGAAAGTATTGGTGTTCCAACACTGCCGTCAAAAATGCTCACAAACTTTTCTGCTAACAGAATGCAAAAATACCCAACATTTGTTAGTAAATGTATTAGTATTAGAAAATGTTTGTAAACATTTTTAACAGCAGCGTGGGAGCACCAAAACTTGGTAAGATCTGGAAGCCAAGTCCATATAAGCAACAAATAAGAACAAATTTTACTTTGGGATGAACTCTGAAATCGGGAAAAAAAACTATGAGCTGTTCCATACATTTTAATGAGTTCAGGGTGCATAAATGTATGGAACAGCTCATATTTTTTTCGCGATTTCAGGGTTCATCCCATAGTAAACGTTGTTCATAACGATGAGAACAATGCTCCCACGACATTCTTAGAGTTAATTTTTTAACATCTTATATATCTAGCTGCTCCCGTTCGGTTTCACCGGCTGCTCGGCTCCTATTGGTCGTAGCGTGTGTCGCGGTGTTACATAGCTTCCTCAATAAATGGACTATCCAACAAAAAAAGAATTTTTCAATTCGGACCAGTAGTTGCAGAGATTAGTGCCTTCAAACAAACAAACTCTTCTGCTTTATAATATAAAATAGTATAGATACAAACAACATCATGCCTGTAATTGCATAACATGCTATTTCTATCTATGGTCAGGGTTTTGTGTGGGTCAAGTCTATTCATAAACGTTACAATTGTCTATACACACATAATAGCAAAAATGAATGTTGAAACTCGTAAAACTAAACAATTGGTAAATTAAGAACAAAGGGAGGCCTGGCTGCCTTGTAATTAATGAAATTATGCTTCGGGCTTTTGCGTAAGGCCGGAAATTGGTAGGGAGATGGATGTTATTACGTAAACAATATAAAAGAAAGTAAACTGGCTGAGTAATCCAATTAACTTGAGTATTTCTAAAATTAGAAGTACGTGATGATTTTTATAGAGCACTTTTCAAAGTTATTTAATGTTTAAATATTTCAATATTGACCACACATTACAAATGATATTATTGAGATCGAATGCTAAAATATATTTTTTCTGTTAGGTATTTTTTGTAACATACAAAATAAAATACTACTTTTTGCCGGCGGTATTGCCAGGGTGAAAGAGGGAATGAAAAACACCTATATACCTTCATGAAAGCTGCTAACTTTGATATAACCAACATAATTTTTTTTATAAAAATTATTCGTCACCATTAACTTGCAATGTAACAATCAATGCTACATAATATTTCAAGTACGTCATTTCGCAGACATTACTCGTCTACGGTATCATAACAACTTTTATAGTTATCTATAAAAACACCATCCACTTTTACAGCTCCTGAATTAAACCTAAACTTCTTTTAGACTACTATCATAATTATATATATAATTTGTTCGTTATAATTATGTTAAACTTATCATGCCAATCACTGTCAAAACGTCAAATTCGACATATAGTTTTATGACAGTACGCGCATAGACTATGAAGGCAGGGCGTGAGTCGTTGCAAGAAATGTAAATCGTATGTGTCGTAGCGTGATGTTACATACCCTATAGCCTTCCTCGATAAATGGACTATCCAACACAAAAAGAAGTTTTCAATTCGGACCAGTAGTTCCAGAGATTAGCGCGTTCAAACAAACAAACTCTTCAGATTCATAATATTAGTATAGATTATTGTTTAGTTTAATTCTAGGGTATTTATTTTATTTTTAACACATGCTGCACCGGTTTGCATCACGTGAACGCAGGCTGTCGCTGAAAATCAGCGCTGAGGCTCCGTCTCGCATGGGATCGAAGCATTATGCTGAGCGATGGCCGTTTTGCGCGGATGTGACGCATATTTTTCCACAACTACTTATTTTTTTTATTGTTTGTTTTTTTTACTACGTCACGTATCCTTCTTTCTTTCTAGACTGCAACGGTAACCAGTACAATGAAGGCTCTTGAAATTATGGGGGTCAACAGAGGTGGTGGTGGCGGCACCATAGTTAATATATCGTCGTTATTGGCTCTTAACCTTGGCACACATTTGCCTGTGTATGCTGCGACGAAGACCGCTGTGTTGCAGTTCAGCATTGCAATGGGGGTAAGACTTATATGAAATTTCCTTTTAACTTATATGAAAGATAGTGATGATGAATGACAGTTAATTGTATAAATCAGATACCATAAATGTGTGTGGAATTACGCGAATGAATAGAATTTGTAAGCGACACCGGAGATCGTAAAGTTATGTAAACAGTTGTCATGGTAACAGCGTGTCATTAGGAAGAATTAGAGATATTTCGTGAGAAAATCTTTGAGTATGAAGATAAAGTAATAGGCAAAGACCAAAAACAAACAAGGTAGTGAATGAATAATTCACGAAGAATGCGTTGTTCATAATTAGTTATAGATGTAAGTATACCTACAGGGTCAAATTGAATTTATGGGCAATATTTTAAGATATCATTGTACAGACGCCAGCACATCAAGCTGTCCCTAACTGTCAAATTTTCTCAATTAAAAATGGAACTTCTGTCTTTGCAATAAAGTTGAAATACTATCAAAGAAATTTGACAGATTGTGGTAACTTGGTGTGCTGGCCTCTGTACCTAATCTGACAATCGCGAAAAAAAAATCTGCTGTTCCATATGTACATTACGCTCGCATATAACTCGTCAAAGTGTAGGGAACAGCTGTTTTTTTTCGGTAATTCAGATTTGTTCCTTTAGTAAAAGTTGTTCATAATGATGAGTACCTCTTAGAATATTGCTCATGAATTTAATTTCACCCTGTATATTATGTATTATCTATACTAATATTGTAAAGAGGTAAAATTTGTAAGTTTGTATGTAGGGGGTAATCTCCGGAACTAATGATCCAATTTCAAAAAAAATTTCACTGGTAGAAAGCTACATTATTCCTGAGTGCTATAGGCTATAAATTATATTTATATCATACATATTAGCCGAGCTATCGTAATTTTCGTCTATCAAGTCGGAAAGAAATACCTCCGAAAACAGAATTATTTGCATGCGCTGCCTAAACAGTTACAGTATATCGCAATTTTCCGCGGACGAAGTCGCGGGCAGAAGCTAGTGTTAAGATAATCGCATTGGGTTATTGTGTAGATGTAAGTAGATAAATAAATGAAGGAGGCGTCTGCGCCGACCAAAAATTTTGGGACCACGGCAACGGCAAGAGCTTGATGAACTTTAAGATCAAACGTTATATCTAAAGACTAGATCTAGGTTAATTAAAAACTTATCTAAAATCTTTTGTGCTAAGATTTAAAAAAGGCTTTTTTGGTACGAAATTAAATGTTCGCCTCTGAATTATATTTTTAAGCGGAGATGTTAATTGCCTGGCGTAAGGCTTTGTGTTTTTGAGTTAAAAAGAAATTGTGGCCAATCGCAAAATCTACTCTAGTAACTATTATAATCTCAAAATTATATTTTTAATTCACCATAAATATCATTATGACATATTGTTTTTTAAAAGGAGGTTCCAAACACTAATCTCTTTTTGTGAACTGAAGCACAATATTAACTTTATTATTTATTTATTTGTCAGTGTCTAGTGACACTATATCCGTCCATGATAGTTCATGGATATAAGGACGGATATAAGGATAGTATTTCCACCCATTTTTTTCTTTTTCCAGGCAGAGAAAGTATATTCAGACAGCAAAGTGCGAGTCATCACAGTGTGCCTCGGTCCGACGGACACAGCTATTCTGAACAGAAGCAACTTTGAAAACTTCGACAAAGATAAAGCTGAGCCAATCGCATCTCGCGTGCCTGTGAGACAGAGGTGAGGATAGTTAGACTGCGTTTATAGAGGTATGGGGTACGATTGACTGTTGCGTCATTTTTTTTAAGGATCGGAAATCATCAAATTTAAAGACTCCTCCCGCTCTGGGTGAAGCAGAAGGGAGTGTTAGACTCTTACTGACTAAAACCCATCCATGTTCCTCCCTCAGCCCTTCGTGTTCCGTGGCAGCAGTAACCCTTGCGGACAATCTTCCTGATCTGACAGGGGAGTGCGGCAAAAAACTGAGGGGAATACCATTTTTTTTAAGAACGTTACGTTTGAATTCTATTTTTTTAAATTTGGAATTGGAATTGGTCAGCTCATTCTAATCTGTCTTTAGAATAAACTGGTTAAAAAATGTTTTGCAAGCCTAAACTGTTTTGTATGAGAAAAAAAAAACTTTAATCAAAGAGCGAGAGATCCTCGTACTTATGAGGTAATTACAGAATCACATTTACAAAGTTCGTTGTAGCGTGTGGTTGGAGGACAAGTTGGGTTGTATCAGGCATGCAATGTACTGCTGCATTCCTTGTCTGCGAAGTTTGATCCACAAAACCATAGCCACCAAATTGCATGCTTCAAAACGCTCCACTGTCCATAGTATATGCAGCCTTACTTAGCTATATACGTTCAAGATAAAGTTCTTGTTGATGAAGATAGTTTGGCAGCAACGAGTTTCATGATAAAATTGACGTAGAGCAAGTTTCTCTTTGCGAATACGTGCATAGATAATTAGCTAAACTAAATGCTTGGAGGGAGAATTGTTAGACTGATTTATTTACAGTCTATTTAGCATTAATAAAATGCTAAAACGATTCAATATTGAGATAGTGTTAAAAAATTATGTTCGGTTGTTAATTCATTAAGGACTAATAGGTTTTGACAATTAGTTTTTGATAATTATCAAAATCTTTTACTAATAGGTTTTTACCTAATGGATGCTTCAGTGAACGATATTCGTGTTGCTGAATTTTAGGCGGATCAAATTAAAAATATATAATAGGTACTATTTTTGCCATCGACACGCTAAGAAGAGGAAGAAAAATAGGTTTTGACAAAATTTATTGAGCGTAGAACGCTTTATCAAAGAAAAATCAGCACAGATAATGACAAACTTCAAATATCCGTCCAACGTTTTGTCTCCTTTATATTAAGTAGAGTTTTGTGGTTTGGTCCATTCCTGTTGTAAGACCTCCCTCAACAGTTTCTTGAAAACGGACAGTATCTTTTTATTTTTGTATTCGAATTTGCAGTAAATTCCCACAGAACTTTGGAGTTGAATAACACGAGCTGTTACAATTCTAAAAATGATGTAACTAGAATAGAATTTTAAATTATAGTCTTCTTCATAAAGAAACTTAAATGATGATATTTCTTTTCAGGGTCGAATCAGCAGTATCAGGCTTACTAAAAGTTTTGGATCAAGGGAAAACTGGGTCCACATGGATTGTGAAGAATGACCAGGAAGCATACGACTACACAGAAAATTTAAACAAAGCTTTTGAAGTTCTAGCAGAGACCTAAATTTCGACCGGACTCCATGTTTACCTACATGTGTATCTTTATGCAGACTGAATTTTTAAATTAAAAGTGTTTTAAATTAACTTGTTTCGTTTAAAAATTCAAAAAATGGCTTTTGTAATAGGTACCTACCTACGATTTAATAGTGATATATTTATTTAAAAAAAAACCAATTTCTTTTTTTTTAATTATTTTTTACATCACTTTAATCTTTTAACCCCATAAACGTTCAGAGGTAAATTGTTAATTTAAATCACACAATAAATCTGCCTAGCTTTTGCTCAACCATGTTGGGGTTGGCTTCCAGTCTAAACGGATGCAGGTGGATTCTAATATTTTACATGGAGCGATTACCTATCTATATAATAATATAATATAATATCCTTGGACATTTCACACAACGCCATTATAGTCCCAAGCTAAGCAACCTAATGCTTGTGTTATGGTAACGAGATGGCTGATAAACTACTTATATACATTTTTTTTTTTTGTAAATGCATACATATTATACATAGAAAAACACCCAGACCCGTAACAAATACTTTGCAGGTCGTACAAATATTTGTTCCGTGCGGGAATCGAACCCGCGACACGTTGCGCAGCAGTCAATCGCTCAACCTCTGCGCCAACCGACAATCCCCATCTGACCCCCACAACCTATTTACAGTATACTTTCAGGCTTAATGCAACCCGTAACGACTGTTAAGATCTTCGTACAGCCAATACAGCGGGTCCAAGAACGTGCTTTCCGACACACGAAGGCGTCTTGGTTTATATTGTGTGATGGTTACCCATCCACAGACGTAATCGATCAACCCAGGCGGCTGTTATTATTGTCTGTGAAAATTTCAACTATCTATCACGGTTCATGAGATACGGTCTGGTGACAGACGGACGGGTGGACAGCGGAGTCTTAGTAATAGGTTCCCGTTTTACCATTTGGGTACGGAACCCTAAAAATGATATAAATTCTCGATATTTGGTTGCGTGAACATTGAGCGAGCGGAGCCATCAATAAACCATTGGGCTACCACGCGACACTATTCCATTTTTTATTACTCGTACTACCCGTCATTTTGTGTGATGTTTTTTATATTCGCGTTTTGTTTAAAGTTGAAGTTATTAATGCATTTCAGAATGTATGCCCTTGATAAAGAAATATTCAGGATAATATAAATTACAGTTATGAAATGGAAGAAAACACTGTAAATTCATCAATTGTTATGAGAAATATTAAATATATATTTTTTTTTATTGATTGTAATAAATTGCATATATCAATTACATCAACTCTATGTTACTTTAGTTATCCGTGAATATTTTACAGATCTGCATCAAATGAATTGTACAGACGCCAGCACATCAAACTATCCCAATCTGTCAAATGTTCCCAATTGAACATGAACCGTATTCTATTGTAAAAAATTTGCAAATCTTTCAAAGAAATTTGACAGATTGGGGTAGCTTGTTGTGCTGGCCTCTGTAGAATATCAGTAATTAGTACACGGAATTTATATAGAACTAGCTTCTGCCCGCGGCTTCGCTCGCGTGGAGGTCGGAAATTATCCCACAGGAATGTTCTACCGGGATAAAAAATATCCTATGTGTTAATCCAGGATATAAACCATCTCTGTGTCAAATTTCATCCAAATCTATACAGTAGTTTTTACGTGAAAGAGTAACAAACATCCATACATCCATACTTACAAACTTTCGCCTTTATAATAGTAGTAGGATTATTTGGGCTTATTTGTTATTAATTGGTTTTGGATGTTCTTTGGGTTTTTCCATTAGGAATTTCTCAGTAGCAGCCCGGAGTCTGGATTTATGTTATTGGCAATAGGCTCGCTATGGACTTGGGACTTAAACATAACTGGTGAAATGTGGGTGTACCTACTACGGGCCAAAATATGTATACAGTTAGCTAATGTATGTTGTCACACACATGACATTTTGGAATCTATACGTTTACCGAACATGTCGTAATTCAAAGTTGAAATTATAGGTGCATGCTAGGTGCATACATATTGGTGCTTGTGACTGTACACCTCTGCTCTTTCCCTTCAGGGTGTGATGATATGTAAATTCTATAGAACCACGAAACTTGATTGTTATAATGTTTTTCAGGGCTTGTTTCTATTTATGGAAACAATAGGACTACCAGACAATGGGACTATCGGATTCGATTGTTTATTGTAGCAGTCTTTTGTTTTGTTACTAAATTCATTACGGTCCTACTTCACTTTAACAATATACTCGCGTGACAGTATTGAAATAAAAAGAATAACGACATGGTAAAAAAAAAGAAATTATAATTAGTCCGTCAGTCAGATACTTAAAAAAAATAGACACAAATTTTATGCTTTATCAAATTAATAAATATATATTTTTTATTACTTATAACAAATATAAAACGCATTAAAGTTGGGAACAGGGGCTCGGTACATCACAATTAAGTTTATAATCTACGTAACCGTGATGTCATGCCACATTTTAACACAATGTACCGAAGTAATTTTTGGATGACGTAAAAAATTAAAAATATTTAGTCGAATATATTTTTAATAATCTAGTTGTCGGACTAAAAAATAAAAAAATTGTCGTCATCCCTATTGTAGGTCACCTCTATTATCGTCCCTACTTCGTCTTGCGAAAGTACTTACGTGGTCCCATTGTTTCCCATCTCACTCCACGCAAGCAACTTCCCCGTGATCTCCCTACCCAAAGTACAGAGGCCAGCACATCAAGTTACCACAATCTGTCAAATTTCTTTGATAGTATTTCAACTTTATTGCAAAGACATAAGGTTCATTTTTAATTGAGAAAATTTGACAGTTAGGGATAGCTTGATGTGCTGGCGTCTGTACATCCCAACTGTATCCCTCGAATCTCTCTCTCCTCTCAAACCACCCGTATTTGACACGAACAAGAAACGCAATCATGGGACTAATTTACTATGTGTTCATACCACCAGACAGTTGAAACTTGGCAGGCAAAATGCAACTGTGTCTGTCACAGAATTCTCCTCGGAGATTTGGCTAATTTATGCTCCAGATTTGTCGCTAATCCACATTGCCAGTGTTCCTATTTCGAGCGACGTCCTTTTTAAACTTGAATCATGAAAGTTGGTGATGGAATTTTTGAAACTTTACCTAAACGTAGGTACAATCTTTACAAATGATACGGTTGAGTCAGCCTTCGAAGTTTTCCTTCGCTTTTAAAGTTATCTTCATGTAGAGATTGTTGTAAATGTAAATGGGGTAGGTTGTAGGTGGAATATAATTGTTATTTCGGAAGTCGATGTCTTTGGTTTTGTATGTCCGGATTTTCCCACCGAGTTTTTTTAAACGTAATTTTCATAAAGTTATTCCGATCGCGCTCGTTACATCGTCTTTAATGACCGTCGTTCATCTTGTCTGTCCTACCATCTCACTCGCACAGTGTTGTCACATAAATCTTCCAACACTTCTGTGTTGCCACTTTATTATTTATTCCCACATTCATAATATAAGTTGAGTTTGCATAACATACAGTTCGTATACTAAAATGTTTCGCTTATGTTCAGAACGATACTGACCTAGATTTATTTCTAGCGTACCAACTTTTGCCGTACTTTTGTAATAGAAGAAATAGTCTCAAGTTTATATGTACATTCGCCAGCGCATCAAGTTATACCAAACTGTCAAATTTCTCCAAATGATTTTAAACCTTAAGATATTGTAAGTTAAGTTCAAAATCGATTGAGAAAATTTGACAGTTTGTGGTAGTTTGATGTGCTGGTGACTGTACCTATATAACGTATACGTGCTGTGCTGAAATGTGATTGCCTGCACCGTGCAGCTGTACCGGGAACTCTCACATTACTCCTCCGTTACCAGAAAAATGTTAGTGATATTTATATTCCATAAAGCTTTATGTAGATTTATTTAAGCCATGTCACATGCCATGCAGTTCAGGCGAAAATGTTCAGAGTTTTCGTTAGCATAGCTCTGGTTACACGCCGAAAGGTTGACGTTGAAATATTATCTGGAGAAAATTTTGCATAAGGAACTTTGAACTGCAAGTTTAAGTCAGGGAAAAATATAAGCTTTTATTTAATGTGTTTGATGATGGGAGATGTAATTTAATAAAATATTTAAAACACAAACATGTCAGATAGTCCGCTATTATATTACAAAGATATCATTTAAAAATAACCAAATTCGATAATTAGATTTTTTTAGGTTTTTTGGTAAGTACATCCAACCGAAAAATAATAATAAAAACATCGAACTCAAACCGTTTATTAAAAAAAAAGAAAAGTGAAAACAGAGACAACGAAAAAACAAATAAACAATTATACAAATTACACCTGAATAGTCACCCAAATATATCAATTTGTAACAAAACCACAAGTATCCGAACCGAAGGACCATTAGAACTGGTAACGGGTATCCGTAATTATTAATTCATCGGCGTTAAGTCGCGGCACATCAAACGGGCACGGATCGCTACTGAATGTTTGCCAAATCCGAGCTTCGCAGTGTTTAACTATTCACTGGCGTGTTTCAGCAGATCTGAATTAAAGCACTGATTCTGCATAAACGTGAGCTGCTTTTTGTTTAGCTTGGTTACTTTCTTTTGATATTAGTTTTGAATTTAAAATGTTTGAATTACTTTGTATATTTTGATTCCGCTTTCTTTATATTTTATGTGAGCTATTCCAAACATAAAATGATTGCTCATTTCAAATTTGGAATTCCTCAAATAAAAGCGACTTACAATGATTGCTTATTTCAAATTTGGAATACCTCAAATAAAATAAAAAGACAACGAAAGAAAAATCTACAGAGCAATTCAACCATTTTTGCTTCAAAACTAATATCAAAAGAAAGTAACCAAGCCTATTATTAGGTTACTTAAAAGATTTACATAGTTACTACTCGCGGAATAGTATGATATGGTGTGTATGCAACGACAAAATTAAATAAACCCCAGCTTAAGTTATAGCTTCAGTAAAAACGTAAAGAGCGACAAAGATGAATAAAATCATTTAATTACGAAGTGCTTTCAGTCAAATCTAAGCAATTCCAGAAATTCACTACGCTTGTATTAATAAAAATTACACCTCACGTAACACCATAAAAGCCTTGATACTTCTAAAATAAATTAAACATTCAATTTGCGTGTCGAACTTGAAGGACAGTTTCCATCTTAAAATGAATGCGTAAAATTGGGTGGAAACATTGATATTCTGTCCCACGGCCCAGTTGCGTGCGCGGCAGACCCGAAAATTTTAGGAAATTATGTCGCAGGAGTCCCTAGGTGCGCAGCATCATATGGTGGATTAGGTCTGTTTTTGTAATGTGCGGCGAGATTTCATTTCATTGGGTATGTTAATCTTGTGATAATGGGAGATATGACTAACATTTTTTTTTATTCCGTATAAGCTAGATTTTTAGAAAAGTTTTCGACCACCTTTTTTTTCCTTCTTTTATGTTATCCAGAGATTACTTCGATACATTGAGTTAAAATTTGGCATGACGTCACTAGTATAGTGTCGTTTTAATTCTTGTGACGTAGCGAGCCCTCAACTTTAGTGCGTTTTATCTCAGTCATTTTTAATAATATGATACAGTAAAATTTAATAGTAAGACCTAATCACACTTTGCATGACCTTGAGGAAGTACAATGATTTATTTTTTTAGTATATAATTGTAATTTGTTTTGGCGCCTATTTATTAGTTTATTTTTTATTTTTACTGCCGAGTATTGACAAAAGAATGAAATTTTGATGTATTTTATGTTTGCAAATACACTCTTTCAATTTCATCGTGTCCAGACAATCAAAAGTTTTATACAATACTACATTTTCAGCTAAACAAAGCAAAGGAGATTGTTCTACGCCCATACATAGTTCGCCCTGGAGCCAACAGCATAGAAAAAATAATTTTCTATTTGTAAATTGCCCTTAGTAGCCCATAAGAACAAAGTTTCTTGACGGACACTTTAGAGAACAGATTTATTTAGAAAAAAGGAACAGATTTTGAGGTTATTTTATAAAAGAAAACTTGAGGAATTTCTTCTAAAATCGCTATTTCTGGTTTCTACAAAGCATTAAACTTCAAAGACAGTAAAATATTACTGTAAATACAGTTGTATTATGCATTTTAGGTACAGTAATTATTTATTGGTTGAAGTTTACTTTAAGCTAGGATGATTAATTATAATTAAACCAAGTCAGCGGTACAAGAAGCATTGTTTAGGTAGGTATAGTTTATTACATACCTATTTCCCACTCTATGCAAACCATCAGTTGAGAAAAAGTAAACATTTGAATATCTGTATAAATCCCTTTTCATTTTATGTATTGATTGGTACTTAGTAGGTTATAGAATATGATTTGAAGCACCTTAATTTTGCAGTTGGTATGAATCCTGTCGTCAGTCGTATACTCCGACCAGACCAACATCAGATCAACTTAAACTATCACCAAATAGGTAGTCACAACATACAACACAACCACAGCCAGCGCGTGGGACTCGGTGAGACGAACCGACTGACGTAGTGACCTAGAAGAGATGCTCTCTCGAAGATTTTTTTCTTTGTATATCGATTATCAATGACCACCTATTTAATATTTGGTTTTAATTTAGTAGACCAAAATGTCAAATGTAAATTAATTTGTTCCGTTTCAAACATAAACACGTTGTTGCTATGATTCTACTTCAATTAAATTAATGCTAAAATAAAATATTGTGTTCCCAACGAACAATGTGAAACGTTTTAGTTTGCGACATTTAAAAATAGAGTTTAAGTACTTAAAAAGTAAAAATATGGCTATTGAAGTCGTGGAATCGTTATGAAAACAATTCACTAGAGTTGCGTCGCAAATGACATTTCCATCGTTCAATGAGAGATTTTCTGACAAGTGAAAAAACATAGTTCAATAGATGGTGTGGGTAAAAAATACATCTTTGTTTTACCGGCAACTGAAAACAAAAATAAGATCCGTTAATAAGAAAGCTTATTTGATGTCAAAAACCAGAGCCAGTGGCGTTTTTTTAACAACGCCTCTTTTGAACTAATATTTTCTCACTTGTCAGAAAATCCCTCATTCGACTAGTAAGTACATTTTGTGAGTTTGTTTTGTTCATTATATTTTCATCATAATCGTGCAAGGCCATATTCATCATTAAGTTCCATTAAAATATTCATGGAAGTAATTCCATGAAAAAATGTGCATGAAAATCTTTTATGTTGCACATTTTCAATGTTTTGGAAGTGATAAATATCGAACATCCATTAATTATCACTAGATATTATGGACATCGTCGTCGATATCGATATTTATGTAATATGAGCGAGAGCGACACTGTCAATTCTTTTGTGACATTCACATTGACAATTCCATGAAAGATGGCGAGTTTAGTTGGTAGTAAAATCAATGAGGTCACTTTTAAAAACCTCTTAAGAATTAAACAGTGTCCGCTTGAATTTATTATTTTTAAGAAACATATTAAAATACAATTAAAATTAACGTACATGTCAAATGTTTGTTGGTTATAGGGCGGTCTAGAACAATCTCCTTTTACTCCGACACGCTTGATAAGAAAATAAATAACTCGGTTAGGGAATATTTCCAAAAAAAATGTTTCCCCTTGCTTACTTCATAAGGACAAGGTACTTAAGAGCCTATACAAAGTTTCTCCTCGGGAGCCTCCGCCAATCACATGAAACATGAAACTTTTGACTGATTTCTAAAGGAAAGGAAAAAAAAACAAGTAATGAGGGGGACTCTTCAAACCCGTTTTTGTTTTTTTTTTTGCCAGTATTATTTTGTAAAGAGTTGAATTACTTGGAAAATGATGCAAACCTTTTTTGTGGTCGTACAAAGTGAATATTTTCTTTTTGTAGCGTTTTTTTTTTTTTTTTAAATAATTTCAAGGCGTGTTTTATTTATGAAGGGACAATAGACAAATACTTCTTTAAGACAAAAATTTACCGCCGGAATCCTACTTACTGCTTTTCAAACGTTATTGTATACGTCGAAGTGGAAATTAAATGTGTTGGTTCTTTGCCTACAAAACTGGGTGAAACTACAGCGCTAAGTATTCTGTACTAAGCGGGATTGTCCGAAAGGGTTACCGCTACCCCGGAACATAAAGGGCTACGGAAGGAACATGGATGGGTTTTAGTCAGTAAGAGTCTGACGCTCCCTTCCACTCCAACCAGAGCGGGAGGAGTCATTTGATGATTTTCCACCCTCAAAAAAATTAAAAAAAGCTTCTGTCCGCGACGTCGTTCGCGTAAAGAAGCGGATGCCTACATCATTATAGCTATCAGTATGCCAAATTTGCTCCGACTTACGAGTCTTTGGTCATGAGTTCGAACCCAGTCAGGCACTTTACATTGTGAAACCGCTCCACCCAGGGCGGGAGCAGTCATTGGATGATTTCCCAGCCTTAAAAAAAAAAAAGTATTCTGTACAAAAAATCTTAGGTGAAGAAGTGAACTTGAAGTGAGATGTCAATCCCTTGACTACCTACCGCACCCTAGCGTCAGGTAGGATGACAGTTCACTTTCAAACTCAAACTCAAAACATTTATTACAAATAAACCAATTACAGGCACTTTTGAATTGTCAAGGGGTCGGTCAGTTAGAAAGATGAAGCTAGTTGCCCATTCTAAAGCAGAAGAAGAACGGGCAAGATACTCCATGGCACTCTTTTAAATCAAAATATGGTTTCAAAATCTGGGTAACATCATTCATTTTGATATATACATAGGTATGAGAACGATGCCCAACGGAAAAAAGAGTCAAAATTTAAAAGATTAAAAAAAAAGAATACATAATTAAATTAAATTTTAAAAGAGCCGTGGCAGCTAAGAGATGACCAGTCCCTACTGACGGCGCCCGTTCATGAACATGACGCATGGATTAGCACCATTCACATGCAGCTCAACCATTTTGAAGGGAGCTAAATGATCCTACAGACGCGCCACCATCAAGTTGATATGGTTTATGAAAGAGACCTTTAATTTCTAGGTCTTACTCATGACATGGTCTCTCGCATAAGGTCCCTGTAACCGGCCAGCACGTGAAGCCAAAGCGCTTCATTTTCATAAAAAAATTGGCGTATAGCAATAATAATCCTAGATCTTTTCAAAACTACCCTCCAAACACGTAATTCAACTACAAACCACAACCAATACCGAATACAACTCTGGTTTTAAATAAAAAATTCCAGTATCATCGGCATCTAAGTAATATTTATCGCGTGGAGGGTACGGACACAATTTCCGGTCACCGCGTGGACATAGCAAGTGACCCACTTTCTGAGGCGACTTCGCGTAGCCAAGTCTCGTGTGTTGTTCAGGACACGACTTTTATCTAAGTTGTCGTATGGTGTAGAGGTACACATTAAGAGGGGACTCTTGTCTCGAGGAATTTGAAAAATAGGTATTTGAAGAAACTATTGCCGTTGGGTTGCGACTCACCTGTCCTCCCCCCATATAGTGCGAAAGGGACAACTGCAGCTTAAGCTGATTTTACCTTCAAAAACCTTAACAAAAAGTCGTTTTGTATTTCGCTGTTTTCTTCTTCAAAACTGGACTGATCTAAAAAATTCTGGAAAGGATGAATGTAGCGGTAAAAACGAGATTTTGGATTGTCATAATTCTTAAGTTATTATGTTTTGGAAAAAGGATATGATAGGGGCACGTACTAATTAGACTTAGATTTTGTGGAAAAATATAATAAGAGCAATTGCTCTAGAGGCATTATCCACGAAGAAAACAGCGGAATGCGTTAGTATGGAGAAAGGCCCAATAGAGTTCCCTCAACGTCCACGCGGGCAAAACTGTTAGCAGAAGCTAGTAATAAAAATAATCGGTACTCGTAATTGTATTGGTCTCTAAGATTCAAGCTTGTAAAGTCTGCAGGCAATTTTCATCTATAGTTTCTGTTTTATTTAAATGCATCTACCTAGCCTTATCCCAACTATGTTGGGATCGGCTTCCAGTCAAACCAGTTGCAGCTGAATACCTGTATTTTACATGGAGCGACTGCCTATCTGACCTCCACAACCCAGTAAGTGGGCAATACGATACCCCTTGGTACCTTACCCTTGGTGACGTGTCAGATTTTCGGGCTACTGACGACCCGTAACGACTGTCAAAGATGCACAAATGACAGCCGGGACCAACTTAACGACAGCTTAACGAGCTTTCCGAGGCACGGAGTAGTCTCGGTATGTAAAGATGGTCACCCATCCACGGCCAACCCCGGCAAGCGTGGCTTAACCTGATGGATCGACCTGAGCGGCTGTTAGTACTTAGCCACGAGCTCTTCACGAACTAAATACCACGTGTTTTTATTAAATACATCAGTTTCCACCGAATGACACATAACAGTCGTATTAAATTGTATTTGAATGTCCACAGTGCACTGTGAACTTTATGTCGATAAAATAAAACAATGAGAGAATTATTTTCCAACAGGAAAATACGTGACATTTTATGACACGTGTTGTGGATGACACGTGTATCTATCGCAATCAATTTATTTACGTCACGGTTCTTTTGTGATCCACGCTCTAATTAATAAAAGAAAATGTCAAGTTCGTTTAGAAATTTTAGGCCAACTTTTTGTTTTGAAACGTGAAAAAGGGACAAGACAATATTCTAGGCTTAACACTGTGTAACATGAAAGTCATTGAAGCGTAAATTCTAGAAAGGGTTACCGCGAGGGACCATAACACCACCTGCCTAATACCTACCTAGGTGTGGTGAGGGGAATTAGTAGGTCAGCTTATTGCCGTCAAACGGGCACAAAGCCCGACTCCGGGCTGCTACTGAGAAATTCCAGATAGAAAATCCCAATAACTCTTTGCTCGACCTGGGAATTAAACCCAAGACTTCATGCTCAGCAGTAACGTTTGCAACTACTAGACCAACGACGCATTTATCATGAAAGTCTATCAAAAATTGACGACATGGTTGGCGCAGTGGTTGAGCGATTGACTGCTGCGCACTATGTCGCGGGTTCGATTCCCGCACGGAACAAATATTTGTACGACCTGCAAGTATTTGTTACGAGTCTGGGTGTTTTTCTATCTATAATATGTATGTATATGTATTTAAAAAAAATATATATATAAGTAGTTTATCAGCCATCTCGTTACCATAACACAAGCATTAGATTGCTTAGCTTGGGACGATATGGCGTTGTGTGAAATGTCCAAGGATATTATTATTATTAATTAAATAGCTCGAATAAAACCTCACATTTCAATTCAAATATTTTGTTGGATGTGCTGGTTGCACAGTTAATTTTTCATCTCCAGTATTAGGAGCCACACTGCCAATATTCCCAGTTCAGGTTCTTAAAAACGTATATTTCTGCTCCATTATGTACGCAACAGCCCATAAAATATGCGACACCAACTCAAGTTTGCACACGACTAACGACTCCAATTTGTTACTGGCAACAATTTATTTGCATGCAAAATGTTTGCAGCCCCAGCAGCGTCCGGACTTCATCCAATTTTATGTTGGTTGCAGACGACCGACAAATCGCTGACTGAGCTGAAGTTGAATGATATGAATGATGTAAGAGCCTTAACGCCGCGCCAAATCACTGTTGTTTATTTCAGGTTCATGAAACCCTGATAAATCGCAAAGGGGTCCCACAAAAAATCGGGACATAAGTCGAACGCTGTTCTTATCGCATACCGATGAAGGGACGTAAATTCTGAATACGAAAACCTAGTCAACGTCCAACTTTTTGTCGGTGGGGAATAATAATAATATAATAATATCCTTGGACATTTCACACAGCGCCGTATCGTCCCAAGCTAAGCAAGCTAATGCTTGTGTTATGGTAACGAGATGGTTGATATACTACTTATATACATTTTTTTTTGTAAATACATACATATTATAGATAGAAAAACACCCAGACTCGTAACAAATACTTGCAGGTCGTACAAATATTTGTTCCGTGCGGGAATCGAACCCGCGACATAGTGCGCAGCAGTCAATCGCTCAACCACTACGCCAACCGTGTCGTCAACGTACGTCAACGGAATGCAAACGAAAATCGGTTTTTTAAATCTGTCGTCTGCAATTAGCTTTAATGACAGAGCACGGTGAAAGGTAAGGAAAAACTTCGATGAGTAAACTCTTTTTAATTATATGCAAATTAAAGGGCCCACTCAGTTTAAAATAAAACAACCTGGAGGTAAAACAAGACGTAATGGGCCGTAATGAAACTGTACCTGTGGAGTAATTACAAAGGTTTTGTTGCAAGAGTTTGTAAAACCATGTCGCCGATTTAATGACAATTATTGTTGGGCTTACCCTCGAGTTTACCATGTGAGGTGGTACGGGAATATAAATGTTCTTCTTAATTTTGTAATGATACGCATTGCAGATTAAAATTGTTTATCTGTTAGGTGCGTTTTGTTTTGCTGCGAAGTGTTATAAAGTGATAAAGTTAAATTAAGTAAGTAAAGTACTTATTGTAAAAGCATTTGTTATGACTCAAATATGAACATTGTTTGTTAAGCAAATATGTTTGATATGGAAAGAGAAGAAATTTTTAAAAATCTCACCGTCAAAACTGAAGTGAAGTTGGCTTGAAGTAACTCAGTGAGCTTGAAATGTCATTACAACTGACGCTAGGGGTGTCAGTTGTAATGACATTTCAAGCTCATTACAGCTACAAAGGAGCTCGTGGCTGAGTATTAACAGCCGCACGGATCAATCCATCAGGTTAAGGTACGCTTGCCGGGGTTGGTCTGTGGATGGGTGACCATCTTCAGATATCGAGACTCCTCCGTGCCTCGGAAAGCACGTTAAGCTATTGGTCCCGGCTGTCATTCGCGGATCTTTGAACGTCGTTACGGGTAGCCAGAAACCCGAAAGTCTGACAGCCAGTCTTAACAAGAGGTATCGTATTACCCACTTAGTGACTGGGTTGTGGAGGTCAGATAGGCAGTCGCTCCATGTAAAATACTTGTACCATTCAGCTGGATCCGGTTAGACTGCAATCCAACCCCATATAGTTGGAAAAAGGCTAGGCAGATTGATTTTTTACAGCTACATTTTAATGGTGATATTTTAACAGAATAGAACGAATGTACACTATAAGAACAAGTATCGCGCTTCTTTAGTTATCTAGCTGCCAACGAAAAAAAAATACCTACCTACAGGTTTACATAGACGTCGGATCCACTGGACGCTTCAATGAACCTATTCTACTGTCGAGATACCTGAATAGCTTTACATAATATTATGTCGTCTAACCTCAGAATTCTAATAATAAATAGATTCTTGTTTAGTTTGTACTACGAGTATGTTAGGAAACCTTTTGTGAATACTATGCCATTACTGGGTAAACTGCACTCCGTTTGCGTAGCACACATAATCGAAAAGATTTTGAAGGAATTTCTTGATCCATTGCTTCATACGTTTGAAAAATTCGTCAGCTCATAAACGTATATGACGCAATGAATGTTGCTGAACTGTCAAACTGAAATGCACTGTCAGTGTGAGATTCTTCGAGGTTAAGGAGTTGGATGCAACTTTATGCTGATTATTAAATATATGTGTCAGGTTTTAATATGTATAACACAAACCCTATATACTTTGTCTGAAATAAAGTTAGTAGTTTGTAAGCTTTTTAGTAAGCAGTGGTAGCTCAGTGATAGCCCCGACTTTCAAGTTGTCTTGGATTTGAACCCAGCTAGGCGCATTACTTTATGTCATTTATTTCATAATCGCTGCTCTCAAAACGGTGAAAGAAATCTACCAACTCGCACTGGACCCGCGTGGTAGAATACGGCCCATACCTCGCGCAGAGGAGTTCTGTGTCCCAACAGTGGGAATATCATAGGCTGATTATCCTATGCTTTTTTGATCCATGTTTTAGAAACTGTCACGGTTATTTCTAGATTACTCTCTTCAAACTGCGATTCAAACGTGCTCAGAAGTCCCTCCAGTCTTTATAGTACCTACAGCGTTGGGAAATCCAATTTTCGAAGTATTATTATTCGAGAACGAGAGTTACTGGCTAAATTCCTAAACTGCAACAAGCCTGAAAAATATAGCAGCACTTAAATCTGGCCGCCAGCCACATACAGGAAAATTATTACACCATTTATAAACACGCCTATAAAATAACCGTACCTCCAAGAAATTGTAACATTCTAGGCAGTATTAACTTCGCCATTCCTCAGTTTGATGGCACGTCGTATGCGAGTTCGTAAACAAAGTGATAAAACAATGAGAATGGACACAAATGCCGAGCGGCATGTTCAATTTCAAATGTAATAAGCAGAACATGGTAGGGATTTAATCATGTGTTTCGATTTTGCGCGAACGACTGTTGTTTGATTTTAACATTGTACTGCGATTTTGAAGTTAAGTGTAAATGTGAATGGTTTTGTAATGTTTCTTTTTTGCAGTACACTGCAGAAATCAAACTTTTTTAGTACCATTATAATCTGCGGCGAGATATGTAGAATATAAAGCTAGTATTAACACCATTATTGTACTATTGTGTGAACGCAAATCAAAATATTACATTCTATTCTATTTTATTATATTCAAATTAAACATAGCTTCTCTTTTCTTGGAATTTTCTTGAATCAACGGCTGTTTATTAGTTCATTTAAATGTCTACGTAAAATTCGCTATGGGCCGCTCTAAACTTTCAAGAATAATTTAATCGGCGACTACTACGAAACAGGAACTGGCGTAGCCGTGAAAACTTCGTAGCTGCTACGCCGTAGCAATACGTAAGAGAACTAAACATAACATAACATCGCGGTTGCGTCTGTATCCGCGAAGTGTTAGGCAGAAGCACACCCACCCACATCCACACCCAGACCCACATCACAACCACATTTCACTAGTTCTTAAGTCCCATTTAAAAGTGCGAGCATAGTGTAGTACGCAATTTATGAGACTTACTGTTTATTACTAAAATTTCGTTAACGGTGTTAAAATAACAGCTGATATTGAGATTATTAAATTATGCTTATTTAAATTCTTTTTTTTAAATATCAGACCAAGGGATCCATTTAACAAATATAATTATAAAGACCGTTTGGTATTAAATATATGATTAATTACAATTCGTTTCAAAATGTGTGGTTGAATCGTAGTTAATCTAAACAAGTTAATTCACGAATTCTGGGCAGAAAGAAATACTTCTCTTTTCTTTTCTTTTGATAAATAATGGCCTTAAATATTATGTACATAAATTATAAAAAAAAAGTATTTGTTTTAATAAATCGGACCTCATTCCTTTGGCCTATTTACTGCGACCAGATCAGTGATAGCCAAGTAGTGTGACCGTCGGACTGCCAAGTCATAGGTCTCGAGTTCGAACCCAAGGCACGCAACTCTGATTTTTCAGATTTTTCAGATTGCTTGCTTAAAAATCGGCGAATGATAATATCGCCAGGAAACCGGCATGCCTGAGAGATATTTCTAAACAGCATGTGAAGCTAAGTCAGAGGCCCCTGGGCAGCATAAAAACTCTGACACTAGGTTAGTCACTAACCACACGAAAAAGAGAGAAAGGTCAGAAAACTAAAAAGATTCTTAATTATTTAAAGTGTCCATCAGTAGAAGGTTGATAAATTTTTAGAGGAACAGTAAAATATTTCCCATTTAAAAGCAATTATTTGAAAGAAAACAAAAATATAATTGAAACAAGACAGATCTATTGAACGGTAGGCAGCTATTCTATCGAGTGCCTGTCATTGACAACCCAAGGGGCCAAGATGTATCGACTGCTGAGAACCAATCAACGTATTGCAGAGCTGTTTACTTCAACAGAAAGAAAGCGGGACTTTTATAAATATACTTTAGACAACAAACTACCTATATTATAAGGGCGAGTTTCACCAAAGAAACTGAACGCGATCAGCGCATAAACCGCGTTTTAGACCTTTTTTTTGAGGGCGGGAAATCATGAAGTGACTCCCGCTCTGGGTGGAGCGGAAGGGAGTGTCAGACTCCTACTGACTAAATACCCATCCAAGTTCTTGCCTTAACCCGTTATGTTCCGGGGTAGCAGTCAGCCTTAAAAAAAAACCCTTTCGGACAATCCCGCTGACCCGGCAGGCTTTTGCCCTTCGAGACGCTGCCATCTCTTTGAGGCGTGCGTAGAACACGTACGCACCGTCCGGCACGGGCCTGGTCCTGATTGGACGGTGAGCTACCCATTACTCACCGTTCGCAGGCCCGTCGTTTCGAAAGACCTGTCAGTGTCATTAATTTCTTTGGAGTGTTGACAGTGACAGCTCTTGAACGCGGTTTAAATGAGCGGATCATGTTCAGTTTCATCGGTGAAATTCGCACTAAGTTATGCGGGACTTTTATTTTCTTACTCACAAACTACTTATATTTTAAGTTATGTAGGTATGATGTTGATTTGTTTGTTCGTTCTGAAGGTGTTAAACTTGGAATGTCGAAGTTTACGATTGCGACAAGGAGAAAGTTTGTGTCTTGGTCTTGTGTTACTTCAAGAAATACTAAGTGGACACTTGTCACAGATTTAAAGTTCAAAGTGTTTTGCAAGGAGAATTGTAAAGACTTTTTCCAATAAATAGTATTAAAAAACTTATTGTTTACTTAACCAAACGTAGGTAAAACACGCGCACGTACCTACGTGGAGTTGCGGACACCAGCCCGTACTAGGTACCTTGTTTACAGAAATAGCATTAGTATTGACAAAAACTCAAAGCATTTATTTCAATTGAACCAATTACAGGCACTTTTTTCACGAATTGTCAAAGAGTCGGTCAGTTAGTCGGAATGTTGAAGATAGATGCCCGTTCCAAAAAGTTGATCTCTGTGGAGAGGAACGGCTAAGAAACTCCACATTATCACTTTCAAAGACATGAGCCAAAACCCGCACTGGTCCTTCGTGGTACATTACAGCCCGCTTTTTTTTTCGGGGTTCCGACTACCAGTAACGACTGTCAAATATTTAAGAACCACGGCTGTTGCGGCTTAATGTGCTTTCCGAGGTACTCAATATGGAATGAATGGTCACCCATTCACAAACCGACCACGACAATCGTAGCTTACCTTCGATCCACCCGAGTGGCTATTACAATTTAGCCACGAGCCCCTCCGGTAAGCCCCGAGGTAAGTACCAGAGATAACACTGTTATTATTCCACACAAAAAAAGTTGTTTTAAGCCTAACCAGTTTAACAAAGGTTAGGGTTGCTAAAAATACGCAGAGAAAATAACAAACCGTCAGCTCAGGCATACGCTTACACCTCAAAATTGTGAAGGTTTATCATGATAGGGTCTGTCGTAAGCATCCAGTAAGAGCTAAGCTAATTTAGGTTCGCTCGCTTCTAAATTACGTGTAGATTTTCATTACTGGTGGGCAAAGCGTCTAGCTTTATCAACACCAACGTTTGAACGTGAGGTTAGTCATATTGTTTAAGCAAAAGTCTTTGTAATGATTATTACGTGACATGGTTGTTTCCACAATAGAAAATAGGCAGTCGCTCCATGTAAAATACTGGTATTCAGCTGCATCCCGTTAGACTGGAAGCCGACCCCAACATACTTGGTAAAGGTTATGTAGATGATGGTTGTTTCCACAATGTATCTTTGTAACCTATGGTAGCCAGTGTGGTGAAGGAAAATATCGTGAGGAAACTGACATGTCCTAGAACCAAAAATTCGAAGACATGTGACATCCACCAGCATTGGGCCTTCGTGGTGGATTACGGCCAACTCCGAGGAGAGGAGGCCTGTGTCCCAGCATTGGAAACATTATAGGCTGATTATGTATCGAAGTCAACTGCGGAATATGGTCTCCTGATATCGTTATGTCGTCTTAACATTCATGACAAACTATAATAGTTATGTTAAAGTGTTTTTAGGGTTCCGTACCTTAAAAGGAAAAAACGGAACCCTTATAGGATCACTTTGTTGTCCGTCCGTCCGTCTGTCAAGACCGTTTTTCTCAGGCACGCGTGGAGGTATCAAACTGAAATTTATATCTAATACTCAGGTCTACTGTCGCTTGGAGCTGTGAAAAAATCAAACTTCTAAGCCAAAGCAATCAAAAGATACAGCTGTTTATGCCGCAAATTTTCGTAACTCGCACGGGAATCAAAACCTACAGGGTACTTCCCGTGAACTTAGAATCTTGAAATTTGGTACAAAGTAACGTCTTACAGTGCAGATAAAGGAAAAATTGCGAAAACCGTAAATTTTTAGTTACATCAATTATAGTAAAAAAAAATGTTTTTTTTTTCAAAATATAAAAATACCATAACTATGACTCGATTCTCGTGATGGGTGAACTTTTACTTATATACCTACAGGTTTGTACGGAACCCTCGGTGTGCGAGTCCGACTCGCACTTGGCCGGTTTTTTTGTTGTTATTTTGCAACCCATACTGGGCCCGCGTGGTAGATTCCCCTCACAGAGAGGAGTCGTGTATCCCAGCTGTGAGAACAGTATAGGCTGATTATTTTTATGCTTGTTTTTCAACCAAAGTTTTATGACTGACTAGCATTTATCCGCGACTTCGTCTGCGAGAAATTTCTTGTTCCCCCGACCCCCTGTATCGCATCGCATCGACCGCCCGAGCTGTTACTATGTTTTCGCTATGTTCTTTCTGGCTTTGTTATTTTTACTCGTCTCTGAAGTATTGAACGTACAGTTAAATAGTCTAATCTAGGAATAAATTTATTGATAGTGCGTTGGAACAAACACACATACCTACTCATCAGATTTATTATTAGTATAGATACCTATAGATATTGGGACAGTGGTAATTGTTTATGGTAACTTTATAGACCAACTCCTTATGCAAGACTCCCTGGCAACAATGCAATTATGTAAAAATCTCACCGTGGAAACATATATGAGTGAGTTTTAAGTGAGCTGTCAATAGTATCAATCCCTAGCAGTAGGTATAGTGTATTTTCCTTTAGTTGTCTAATTTGGTAAACAAATGTCGCGACTATTCCTAAGATTTCTAGGTAATGTATGCGTCTCTGAAAAATTTTCTTTTTATAATTCATGCCTTAAGTGTACTATATTACGGCGCGTATATGTTCCACGCGCGCCTCAAAGAGATGTCAGCATATGAAGGGGCCCCTCAGGGCCAAGCCTGCCGGGTAAGCGGGATTGTCCGAAAGGGTTACCGCTACCCCGGAACATAAAGGGCTACGGAAGGAACATGGATGGGTTTTAGTCAGTAAGAGTCTGACACTCCCTTCCGCTCCACCCAGAGCGGGAGCAGTCATTGGATGATTTCCCAGACTTAAAAAAAAAAAAAAAAAAAAAGTGTACTTTATAATCATCAAGACGTTTATGCTTAACTTAAAGTGTATGATTGATACGAAACGTCAGAATTTTCGTCCCGTGTTTGTTTACTAAATTGGACACTGTAAAAGAAATACACTATAGAACGACAGCTCTCTTCATCTAAGATCTCACGGTGAAAAAAGTGCAACATGATATCAAAAACGCCATTGTATTTTGAAAATCCCAAAGTATCGCTCCTCTTTTAATGGACTGGTGACCCAAATTTTATTGTAAATGATACTAGGAATTAAAACACCCTCTGTGCCCTACCCGCCATTTTGCAAGCCCGCAATTAATGTAACGATCTTAACCCAGATCCTGTTTCGAAATTCAAAATAATAGGTATCCCGAGTGTTACCTTTGAAAATAAAAAAGTATTTTTCTTTGAAACGGAACGCCATTTTTGGTAATATCCAAACAATATTTTGAGTGAAACAGATTGTTTTAAGTGATGAGTAAATTCAATCTTTTTCATCACTGAATGGTACTTAAGGCACTTGAAAATTCGTAAGAAGAATAACATTTTTCAATTACTTCTTTCTTGATAACAGACAAACTGATTTTCGCCTATTTTCCTTTTCTTTTCACTTTCCAATACTTGACCTAATTTTTGTGAATAAGTAACGAGTTTTTGATTCCTCCGATTACTTTTAAGTTAAAGTTAGTATAATGGACAAAACCACTCTTTTTGTATCACTGTATTAAGGAGATTTCAGACTTTTAACCTAGTAGACAAACCTACAAAAGTGTTGTCTTAGATTTAGTAAAATGCATGTTTTTAGTTCTCCCATAACAAGTTTCTATGTATGTTTAGTTTTCTAGATTAGGAACTACAGTTTGACCGATACCGCTGTAGAACAAAGGCACAGGATTAGAACAAAGTTACCATATTTCAGTAAAATATCGAACAATCTAAAGTCAACACAAAGTCCACAATAAAACCCACTTCACACGATAGGCACACGACCTAAAAAGCTAAAACATTTTAAAGTGTCACACCATTATATAATAATATCCTTCTACGTCATGCCCTACACTGTACCCTCGCCCTTACAGGGTGGATTTAAGGGTGCGACTACAGGTACTATAGCTATAGGTGGGTGAAACGACTTCTCTGACAGCACATTTTTCATATTCCGACCATTCTACGGGTCCCTGGAAAACCTACCTATATTCCGCTTTATATACAGCCAACTTGAAACAAATAAAGGCACACAAAATAAAAGGAGTGTATCACATGATACAATTTAAGTTCTTCACATAGTTATAGGAAAATGTATTTTTTCTGTAGCTATTTTGTTAATAAAACGGAATGAATTAAACAAATTATTACAACACAAACCTTTTTGTTATAAAAAATACTGGCACTTAGATATTATTAGACAGAAAAGTTTGTTGGCGTTATGGGCACAAATTCGCGTATACTCATTCGCGAATTTAAGAGGACTTAGTAGAAATTAACTCATCAATAAATTGAAAATGAAACTTGTGTCTTAATCAAACTTTTCACTGTTTTAATTACGGAATAACGAGAGTAATCCTTTGGAAATTGACAGTAATTTTGTGCGTATTACCACAGTTTACGAGAATTATAACAGTATCATAACGTTATTAACCACGGACCACAAAACCATTATAATGTGGGAGATATATGACAAACAAAATCAGATAATATTATTTTTGTGCAACGATTTTGTCATTAAAATGGAACGAATTAAACACACTATTTTAACCAAGATTATATTTTAAAAAAAATTGACTGGCAATACATAAATACAGTAACCTGATGGTTAGTTTTAGTGCCGGGTTGGTTTTAGTGATGTAGAAATCCTACACTCCCTGGTCTTTTCCTTCAAAGTCCAGGCGCCTTTTGAAGATTTCAACCCAAAACCATAAAAAAGGCCATTTACGAATTCCCACTGATTAACACCAAACGAAAAAAAAGTTGATACAAAATACCTATGTCATAAATTAGGATATAAAATAGTAAATTATCGACTAACGCAAACTAAAAATCATTTAGACAGAAACAATTACTTTCCGTAAATAACCTTTTACTAACAAATACTCAATTCGAGAAACACTGGTATTGAATGTATCGAAATCATGTTCAATAGACAGTTTAATAAAACTTCGAAGCTTCGAGCTCGCACGGATTAAAAACGTATTCTGCCTGCACGCGGACAAAACCAGCTTTAAGCCGGTTTCTGAACAAAACCATTAATAAACTTTTTAATATTGCCAAATATCCAAGATGGCGACTTAGGTAGTCGCCATCTTGGATGTATACGAGTGATAGACACATGAGTTCCCATAAGAATTGCGGTTCCCCTTGAAGGAAGTTGCCCTAAGTCCCTTGGGTTTTATGGAGGAATTCATGATATTTACCTTACAGACTTTCCCTTTTAAGAAGAAAAATTGAAATCTTCGATCACAGTCCTGGGAGTTACCCCGAAGGAACTCGTCAGCTGTCACTTTTTAATGTCAATTTACTAGGTACTCTATGTTAGTGATTGTAAATGTACATGGTCTTTATGCGTGTAGATGGTCTGTTCTGAGTCGGCATTTACCTTAGTAGGGTTGTATTTTTTTGTTTTGTGTGAGCCTTTGATTGAAAGTTGTAGTATTATAACATATACTCCTCGCCAATATACGGACCCTCGGTAAAAATAGATGGTCGCACGATTACTGAAAAATGTTGACACTGACTGGACAGGTCCATTCAAATCTGTGTGGTTCTTTCCTCAAAAGGCCATTTTAGACACTAATCTAGATGGTCCTTACATGATATGACCCAGATTATCCATTGCAGTACAGCACTGATCGGGTTGTACGGTCGTAAGCGCATCAAATTATACCAAGCTATCAAACTCCAAATGATTTAAAACTTTAAAACGTTGATAGTAAACAAAGTCAATTGGAAAATTTGACAGTTTCTGGTAACTTGATGTGCTGGTACTTTGCAATTTGATATTTCACTCCGCTTTAATGCAACTTGCAACTTTAATGTTAAAAATAGTTGAAATTCTAAAAGTTCTAACAGTTACTTTTCTATGCAACGTTGCAAAAGGTTCCCATGAAAACTGTAATAAATATTGCGAATATTTCCAACATTCACTTTTGGAAAGTGAGACATGTTGTTGGAAATATGTATTATGATACAAATGTTCCCCTGACGTATGATACTACTGCAGTACAAAATTCACTAATGTTACGGGCGGGTAACACTATTCTAATGAATTCTGAGCTGTTCTAATTAATTAAGACTGCCTCGTTGGTCCAGTAGTCTTAAGCGCTGCTGAGCATGAGGTCGCAGGAGCAGGAGGGTTCGACTCCTAGGTCTGGCAGTATTACTGGTTTTTTTTTATGTATTTCTTAGTAACAGTTCTGAGTCTGGATTTATACCCGGTTGATGACAACAAGCTCGCATGTTAAACATAACTGGCGAAATGTGTACTCTGAATAACTGTTATATAATATACTAATAAGGCGTGATGTTATGTTATGTGTATAACATAACATCGTCAGGTCGTCAGAAGCTCTGTCAGCCAGCCTTACCAAGGGGTATCGTATTACCCAGTTCCTGGGTTGTGGAGGTCAGATAGGCAGTCGCTCCATGTAAAATACTGGTATCCAGCTACATCCGGTTAGACTGGAAGCCGACCCCAACATAGTTGGGCAAAGGCTCGGCAGATTGATTTTTGTTATGTTATGAGTACGAAGCTTTTACGGGATGAAAGACTTAGTTATCGAAGTTAAAATGTTCTGTGTAAATATTAACACAGCACTCTTACGCGGTTTTTAATTAAATTTTACACTGAGTTAATAATACCCAGCTGAAGTTCATGTTCAATAATTTAGTTTAAAAAGTTGAGGGTAACTTTAAAACTCTTGGAGAATGATGTAAATAACATTAAAGTATCTGAATACTACGAGAGTTATTAATTCTTTCTCTGCATCAATCTAAAAGCGATCTTGCAGACAAGACATGAATTTAAATTCTATCTTAGCTTAACAATCCTAAAGTGTAAACTTGATTGAAAGGCTTAAATAAAATGACATTTGAAGGAGTCTAAAGTTATTCAATGTAGGTATGTGACAACCCTTAATAATATCCAAGATGTTCAATAATAAATAAGTTTTATTTATTAAAAATCAGATTGGTACCAAAGTTTAAAGCACACATTCAGCGCTGAAAGCAGCTAGATTTACATTTTCGCGCCTCGGGAGAAACCCTAATTGTACCCAAAATACGCGTTTGGACGTAGAATTTTGAACAAATATATAATATAATAATAATAATAATATCCCATGGACATTTCACACAACGCCATACAGTAACAAACAATAATGTTTGTGTTATGGTAACTAGATGGCTGATAAACTACTTATATACATTTTTTTTTTGTAAATACATACATATTATAGATAGAAAAACACCCAGACCCGTAACAACTACTTGTAGGTCGTACAAATATTTGTTACTAACCTGAACCAAGTCCCCATGGATCCCTCCAGCAGCTGTGATGGTGAGCAGGCAAACGTAAGGCACCAGATCTTCGCGAGGCCGATGCAGTTCCAGCTCGTAGGTACGACCGATGTCACCGTAGTATGTCTTGTTGCAACCTGGTGACAAAGACATATTTGTTCTTGAGTATCTGATTAATTCTCTTCTTTCATTATGGAAGACTTCACCAATGAAACTGAACAGTGTCCTTATTTTTTTCTATGGAACTATGACACTGACAACTCTTGAACTCCTTTTAGATGTGCTGATCGCGTTCAGTTTAATTGGTGAAATTGACACTTAGACTAATTGTAGGAACTTGAGAGGTGCCAAAGTCCACTATTTTCGGTTTTTTATTATTAAAAAAAAAATTAGATAGGTTTCAACGCATCAAAGGTTTAATGTCGGTACACAGTAACTCGGTGCTTTAATTACCCGTAAGCTTTGTGGACCCAAGCTATTATTAATTGTGATAAGTTGTTTTTATTTAAAAACACAAATATTTTCCGCTTCTATAGTAACCTAGAAACCTATTTACTCTCTCGCTTATTAAGAAACATACATACTACTGGCCAGTTAGACAAAGTACAGAGGCCAGCACATCAAGCTACCCCAATCTTTCAAATATCTTTAATAGATTTTCAACTTTATCACAAAACAATAAGGTTCATGTTCAATTGGGAATATTTGACAGTTTGGGATAGCTTGATGTACTGGCGTCAGTACCTTACGTACACTGCTTGACTGAATTATTTATTCATCAAGTCTTGAGCTACTCTCATTTAGTTCAATACAGTAATAGAAATTAACTTCTCCTTAATATAAAGCCTATGAATAAAATATCACTTACAACGAACTTCAGAAACGTTTTGTCAAGACATATCCTTTTAAAAGGATATTACAACTTCCTCAAACGTAATCCTGCCGGCGAAAACTCGCATTTTCTTGGTACAAAACGGGGAGGTCGGGAGAGGTCAATTTTTTCTTTAGATTAAATTTGTAGCAAGTTATAAAACAATGCCCGAGATCCCTTGTGTTCTCCTTCGTTGGCTGTCCAAGTGATTTTCAGAAGATTGGACACGAGAAATCTTGTTAAGACTAGCTACGATAGGTAATAAGATAATCTTGAAAATATGGGTTATTGGAGTTGGCGTTGTCCATAAATGAAACGTTGGTTCGTAATAGAAATTATTTTTTTTACATCGTTAGCCTATATTGTTCCCACTCCTGGGACACAGGCATAGTCTCTAAGAGAGGGAGTGGGCCATAATCCACCATGCGGTCCCAGTGCGGGTTGGCGGATGTCACATATCTTCGAATTTTTGGTTCTAAGCCTGCCGGTTGCCTCACGATGTTTTCCTTCACCGTTTTGTGACCAGTGGTGATGGATTTTAATACACAAAGTAAAGCGCCTGCTTGGGTTCGAAGTCACGACCTACAACTCGTAAGTCGAGGACGATAGCACTAGGCCATCACTGCTCGTTGCTTTTTAATGACTGAAAATTATTTTTTAATATTTTGATTAAAAGAACCAGGTGTTTAATTATTAAAGTATTGTAGTATGATAGGCAAGGAAAGTCGTGAAGATAAATTTATTGAAAAACGTCCCACATGAGACATCAATCTGTTCAAAATTGGAATCGGATCTCATTTACAAATTGTGACGATTAATAAAATTCCATTTATGAAAATAGAATAATCACATAGAATCACACCATGGAATTAGTATTTACTCCCCCACTCACTCAAGAAACATCAGGGCATTCCTAATTTGAATCTGCCCTTAGAACATATCTACAAATCCTATCATGAGGATAATGATCACTGTATTCAGAACAAATTGTAAGATAAGCTTTTACAACTCACTGATCGAACCTCTAACAAAGACCATACAATATATTGGAGCTCATTCCGCTTCATGAAGTGCTGTACTGTGTATTTTGCAACCCTTTTATAAAGATGATGAACATAAAAGATATATCTTTAGCTCAACTCTAGACGTCTTTGAAAGAGGATACTTTCACAAAAGGTGTAATACGTTTAGGTGGAAACTTTTCTAAAGCTTTGTTACGTGTTGACGTAAGTACTTAAGAAACTAGTTATTATATATGTCTCTTGATAAAGTTTGAGCTCGAAACAAATCTTAGGGTCTTCTAAAGTCTTGTCTGTTGACTAGGTGATGAAGAGGTTTTAATTTATTAAAGGTGGCTGGGTGTTTTTTTTTACGGGTGGAATTTGGGTACACTTCTGCACAATCCTTTGAGGACACAAGGCGTGATGTTAAGTTTTATTTTTAGATTAATTGTTTTTAAAATAACAAATACTTCATGATGCATTTTCGTAGTCAGTTTATTAAATTAAATTCATGAAAACTTTAAGTTCTACTTTAATTCTGTTGAAAAGTCCTCTTTGATGCCTTTTACTTACTTAAATTGAAAGTTGTTTAACTTATTTAGTGATTCATTACATTGAATTTTCGAAAACTCTTCAATTAACTAACAACATAAACCGCCCACATCTGCTCAAAAAACCTTGCAATCTCTGCAAGTATTTTATCTCCCACAACCCTTAAAAGACTCCGCATTCATGCACAAAAAAAATATCCTCTCCAAACTAAAAACAAACGAGCTGTATCACAAACAAAGCGAAGTTCGTGTGATGGAACGCGCAACTTGCAACGTGATGTAGGACGTAAAGTTACAGCAACGCTTTCAAGTTGATTGCCTAAACAATAAATACGCGTCGAGTTGAGCAGCTTGAGAGCGAGAGAGGAATTAGCTTGAATGGCTTGTTATGATAGTAATATTCTAGATGTAAGGATTATACAAGCGTTTTTACTTGTGTTTCTGCTGAATATGCTGGATCTAGGATTTTTTCTCATAAACTGAAAGCTCTTCTCTTTGAAGGTCAATTCGTTATAAAACAACAAATCAGTTGTAATGTAACACATGCCTTGCAACGTGTTCTAGACACAGTTGGTAGTTTTAATTGAGACAACGGAATCACTTAACAACAATATTTTAGCCTTTTAAACGCCCTGTCAGAGAGACTGATACCCAGAATGCGCAGTGAACACCAATGAAGACTTTTACAACAAAATCCATTCTTGTCAAGAATGTTAACATATTACTCCCCATTGAAATACCTCATTTTGTATGTTCAGCAATATGCTCTTGTTACACTTTAAAAGGGTCAAAACTAATGGCGGCCTGGCGGCTCCATTTTTCAATGACATGTAGCGATAACTCAACTTCTTTTATTTTTCGCGGCACGGCAGGACCGAGGAAGGCAACGGAATTTTTCCGTCGTCGTCCATTCTGAATCTGACATAACAAGATTAGGTGAGGCGCTTTTCTTCGTCTTTGCTTTTAATTTTCTAGCGTTGAGTGATGCTATCCACGATATTTTTACTGAGAATAACTTGAGGAAAGGCCATGTTTCGTTGTAAGATTTCACACTTCATAGAATGCACCGGAGAGCGCAGAAAACTTAGCGATTAAATGTAGGTATCCTATTGATTTCCATGCATTTTTGAATAATTATATTTTATTTATTTGCAAGCTTCTAGCAAAATTCAAATGACGTCACCATTTGAATTTTTATCAAACTCCATTACAATTCGGATTTACAACAGATCCATGTGATTCATCCTCTAGATAGACGAAACTTAATATGTGACTTCCATTATGATATCATTCCAAAAACAGATTGCAAACAACCGTGTCGTCATAATAGCTACTTGCAGTAATAAAGGCAAAGGCATAAGGCATTTTAAAGGTATTGACAGCATCAAACAGAATTCTAACAAATCTCGATCACGTCTATGCGGCATACTGCAGTGCAGCCTAGTTGCAACAGGAATTGAAACAGGGAGTTCTAAATTTTAATACAGTGCAAATAACTATTTACACCGTAGGTATGTAGGTAGGTAACGTTCTAGAATATTCATGTACAAAAGAGTTTGTGTCAAACTCCTTTTCTTCTCGTAGTTTATTTCACAATAAACTACGAGAAGTTTGAGAGAGAGTTTTCTACGGACAAAGTTCTGCATAAAATCGTGGGTGATTATTGTAAAGATTTGGTTTACTATGAAAGCGGTTCCGTCACATTATATCGTCATAAAAATCTGTTATTTTCATCAGTATTTGACAGTAAAGTGCCAGTTTGAGTTTGACAGTAAAAGGCTCTGTACTTCGACTACCGTCACCGTATACCGGGTCCGTAAGAAGCCAAAGTTGTACTAACGCAATGACAAACTGTGTTAGCAAACCAATCATAATTATGATCAATTAAATTATGAATAAATGCTCATACACATGATCGGGCGCCACCAACGCGTCAGGGCCACCAACTCAGCAGGTTATTGACTGCTTAACCGGACTTGCCTGTAGATACCTCAATAAATCAATGCCTCCAGACACGCTTAAAAACGTCTAAACTAGGCAACTACAGGCAAATAGCTACTCCTGCGGGTACGGCTAGAGCGTCACTTGGGGAGGGCAGCGAAGGACCGGCAGGATCGTGTATTTGAGCCCCGATCTCAGTGTGTATGAACACTAAGATATATCTACATTATCGATAGCTTTTTTTTTTGAGGGTGCGAAATCATCAAATGACCCCTCCCTCCCTCTGCGAGCGGAAGGGAGTGTCAGCCTCTTACTGACTAAAACCCATCCATGTTCCTTAGCCCGTTATGTTCCGGGGTAGCGATAACCTTTTCGGACAATCCCGCTTACCCGGCACATATTGAGTTACCCGCTCTTACGTTTGTAATATACCTATAGTCGTATAGCCTCTCGTAGTCAGATCGATATTAATAGCTTACATGAAATTCAACAATTATACAAGTTAATATTTTTTTTATTTTTTTTATTTTTTTTTATTGAATGATGTGTCCTAATACAGAAACATCATAAAAAATACAATCTAGCTTAATACTAAAGCTAATGAGTAATTAAATTTTGACTTAATTTGCTAGGTAGACTAAGCCTAAGAATGTGTCCATTAACACTTTTCTTATTGTCTCTATTAAGGGGAAGACACTTTGTTCTTGTGTTCTTTATGGGTAGCACTCATTTCACTACATTAAACTAACACTTTACTAAATTAACTCAAAAGGTTTTGTCCTTTTTAGTCTTCTCACTATGTCCGTGTTGTCGAGGAGCTGGATAGCCTCGATGTTCACATGATGGTGAAGCCTTCGTTCATGAGCTTCGGCGTTCTTTTTAATTATATCTGTGACGAGGGCTACTTTAAGGTCCCGATGAAGGTCGTCATTTCGAATGTACCAGGGCGCATTGACGATTCCTCTGAGTACTTTATTTTGAAAACGCTGTATAATTTTGATGTTGCTTTGTTTGGTACAGCCCCAAAGCTGAATACCATAAGTCCATACAGGCATGAGGACTTGTTTGTACAGGAGTATTTTGTTGTGTACTGACAGCGAAGAATGTTTTCCTATCAGCCAGTACATCGACTTGTAGCGAAGCTCTAGCTCATCGCGTTTCTTTTTAACATGAGCTTTCCAGCGAAGCTTTGCGTCTAATGTCATGCCTAAGTATTTGGCTGTATTTTCGTATGGTATGACATGACCATTTATGTTTACCGGATGATAATTTGGCTTTTTGTTTGTGAAGTCTATGTGAACAGATTTTGATTCATTAAGTTTCACACGCCATTTTTTTGTCCAGTCAAAGATGATATTAACGGCTGTTTGAACTTTTTCCACTGCTTCTTCTTGAGTAACACCTGTGGCCATTATAGCTGTGTCATCTGCAAATGTCGCAATGGTATTGTTTTCTAGCTCAGGAATATCGCAAGTGTACAATAAATACAAGACGGGACCTAGGACACTTCCTTGCGGTACTCCAGCTTTTATCGGCTTGAGTTCTGAATATGCATCATCTTGTCGTACTCTAAACATACGCTACTACGTACAAGTTAATATAAACATTTACTTGTTACAGTTTAAACGAAAATTTTATTCGTAAACACGGCCTTAACGGAAAATACATTTATTTGACAACCATTAATAAAACATGTTGTCCTCACCTGAGAATTCGTATTTAAATAATTATTTAAATATTCGAAATACGAACGTTCTTTTTTTAAATACAGTTATTTGAGGAATGTTGGATCACACCATATTATGGTAATAGTTAGATTTTGTATTTATTATTTTATGAAATTTTTTTTAGTTGATTTTAGCTTTATGAAAATAAATGAAGGAAGTCAAACTCTAAGCATTTTTTTCAAATAAACCAATATTCCAGGCACTTTTGAATTGTCAAGGGGTCGGTCAGTCAGAAAGATGAAGTTAAACGGATGATTCATACTGACTAAAACCCATCCATGTTCCTTCCGTAGCCCTTTATGTTCCGGGGCAGCGGTAACCCTTTCGGACAATCCCGCTTACCCGGCAGGCTTGGCCCTGAGGGGCCCCTTCATGTGCTGACATTTCTTTGAGGCGCGCGTGGAACATATACGCGCCGTACGGCACGGGTCTGGTGCTGATCGGACGGTGAGTCAAAACGACGTTGCGTTTAATTTAAAGTCTCTCTTCTGCAGTTAAAAATCTTACAAGCAGAACTAAAACGTAACGAACTATTAACAGTTAATTTTTAGTTGAGGTAGTGTACAGTCAGTGACAAAAGTCTATTAAATCTTGAGCTATTAAAATAATGATTTTTG
Organism: Hyppa rectilinea; assembly: GCA_951799385.1. Lineage (NCBI taxonomy): Eukaryota > Metazoa > Arthropoda > Insecta > Lepidoptera > Noctuidae > Hyppa > Hyppa rectilinea. The sequence goes on along the minus strand of OX637308.1, from coordinate 15,048,265 downwards.
AGCTGAACGATTTTATATAAAAACGGAAGCAAAATAAATAGAATGATTATTAAACTCTTACGAATTTAAGATAAGTGTAAAAGTAGTAGGGATAATCGTTTTTGCCACTGACCTTACCCTTAATTTAAGTAATTTCAAATTAAATCTCTCGAGACAAAAGAATTCTTCCGCTGTCCAACCCTCTAAGTCCTAAAAGGATACCTCTCCTCTCCCCGCTACCTTGGTACTCACAAATGAACATAACTGTCATATTTGAGTAGCGTTCTTGTCTCACACAGAGAATGGCGTGACGTCATTGTATATATAAGTACAATGGTTTTGTTTTGTGCCAGTGTGTAAGTAGATGTGTGATGTCAGGGTTGGTACTTTTTGATACTTTGCAAACAATAAGAGAGCACATTTATACACATAATTTAAATTAAAGTCGCTTATCATGTCTTCAGGAACAAAGCGGTCACACAGATCGCACCTTTAGAATGAAAACGACGTCACTCAAAAAAGTGACTTTTAGGGAAATAGCAAAAGAAGTTTTAAAGTTCTTAACACTTCCGTACTATTTGGTCTATTATTTCGTGATTATTTACGTCAGTGACTATGTTTGTGCTGCAAATTATAAAAAAGTCTTTTCACTATTTTCGTTTTGAGTCATTTTATGACGATAACTCAATTCTAGATTTTTTTGAATTGTGTCGTTTTAATTCTAAAGGTGCGAGATGTGTGACCGCTTTGTTCCTTTAAACATTGCAACGGATTTTGATACGATTTTTACCATCATTTAGAGAAATTATTTGGGAAGGCGTTTATAAATTAACATTAATATAGGTATATACTCACACTAATATTATAAAGGCGAAAGTTTGTGAATAAGTGTGTGTGTGTGAGTGAGTTTGTATGTTTGTCCGTCCTTCGCGCTCAAACGGCTAAACGGATCTGGATTAAATTTGGCACAGAGGTAGTATAAGGCCTTTTTTTTTTAAGGCTGGGAAATCATCCAATGACTTCTCCCGCTCTGGGTGGAGCGGAAGGGAGTGTCAGATTCTTACTGACTAAAACCCATCCATGTTCCTTCCTTAGCCCTTTGTGTTCCGGGGTAGCGGTAACCCTTTCGGACAATCCCGCTTACCCGGCAGGCTTGGCCCTGAGGGGCCCCTTCATATGCTGACATCTCTTTGAGGCGCGCGTGGAACATTTACGCGCCGTACGGCACGGGTCTGGTGCTGATCGGACGGTGAGTCACCCATTACTCACCGTCCGCAGGCCCGCGCCTACGGTGGCCGGGAGTTTATGGCCTGGATTAACATTCATTGTATCCCGCTAGTACGTTCCCTTGGGATAATTTCCGACATCCATCCGAGCGAAGCCGCTGGCAACAGCCAGTAAGATATAAACAGAAAAATGTAAAGGCACATAAATTAGGTATTTTTATTTTTGTTATCCTAACTGCTCAAATATGTAACGGCTGACAAGACCCCAAGAAGGAATCACTGGCTCTGAAGATACAGGCTATGCCTAGTTTCGGAGTCAGGGATACTTATACTTTAATTGTCAAATATAAGCCCTAGCTACAGTACCTAACGAAATTGTAATTCAATGTCCAATCACCTCTTTTTAGTCACTACGATGTACACCTTAATATAAGAACAATTGTAATAAGGGTTTGTGAATAAAACATTATTAAAAAAAAAAAAGGTTACCTAACACGGAATAGCCGGAAATAATTTCAACTCGTTATTGTATTTATAGTTCGTGAAAATTGAAAAAAATGTCCCACGGCAAGCGAGTAATGACTGTAATTTGATAAATGGTCGTGCGGCAAGTTGTAACGGTTTTGATAAGTCACTATTATTAGAAGGCTGAAAAATTACAAAATAATGACTGGTTTATAGATGATTACCGTAACTACTCATCGATCGAGTTGACTATTTCTATTTAAGGTATAGCATAATCAGCCTTTTCGGTGTGAGTGAGTGGACCATAATCCACCCAATACGGGTTGATAGATGTCACATGACTTCGAATGGTTGATTTTAGGACATTTGTTTCCACACTTTGTTTTTCCTTCACCGTTCTTGAGAACAGTGGTGATGAAATAATTCATACAAAGCCGTTCGTATCCTATTTGTTAATCCAGGTCATAAACTGCCTCTAGCCTGTGCCAAATTTAATCCAGATCCGTTCAGCCGTTTGAGCCTGAAGGACGAACAAACATACAAACTCACACACACTCATTTAGAAACTTTCGCCTTTATAATATTAGTGTAAAGTGTGATAGTGTGTATAATATCCAAATGAGGAACAAGCTCACATAAAACGATTTGGCCGTAATATAACTATTATGGCTAAATCGTTTTATCTACTATAATATTGTATTAAGCTTGTTCCGTGATGGTATGATCACGCTTATATATTTTAACCTACAATGGGATATTTACTGGCTTATTTAAAATTAATTTTGTAAAAAAGAAAAAAAAAGTTAACTGTCACCAATTAATAAATTTTATTATTTACTTAAATTACATATTCCCAAACTAAGTCAGGGCTTCAATTTTGGGATATTTATATTCTGTTACTTTCTCTCAATTGTTTTATTTCAACTAAATGCCAACCCTACAAACATAAAAGTACAATCACCAAGAAACACGTTAAGCACACTTTTATTATTCGAATTGCGAAATTCCATAAACTTTTCAACTCAAAATGTAAATTCGACTATGACGTATATAATGAATATCATATTAAACGTTCAATTTCAACCTGACGATCACATTTGTTCAGTTTAAATTATTTTGGACTCATTACACGCTTCATGCATGCAACGTCATGAATTTTAACTGCAGTGTAAGCAGGAATTTGGTTTGAACGTGGGGTCCTTGGATCGATCCAAGTTGGGAAGAGTGTTATTTGGGTTTACCATTAACAATTTCTGAAGCCTGATTCCAACACTTACTACTTATCTTTTGCATTTTGCGCTAAATGTATTCAAAACTTCCATGCTAATTTATTTGACACTAGCTTTTGCCAGCGGCTTCGCCCGCGTGTATGAAGGAAATTATCCCACGGGAACCGTACATTTTTTTTTACAGGCTGGCAAAAGTAGATTCATCTTTCATGGGGTTCTGTTTAAAATGTTACAATAAAATACCTCCCCACATTCTTGAACTTAATGAATTATAATTTAAATCCTGTATAAAACGCACACTATGCAGCCAAGCGTATTATAAATTGGGAGATTACATTGCTGACAAAAATGCTTGGGTCAATGCAAGTCCAGCTCCACAATATAGCTCCAACTAATTGCTAAAAACTGTTGGAGCTGCGGAAGAGAAAAACAACAAAAAAACTATCTTTGCATTGTATAAATTCAATCTATTAATATTGTATAATTGCTTAGCACATATGTGAGTACTATGTACCTACTATAAAGCGACCATTTACTGGGTACGTCTTTCATTGACTTGAATGTGCCCTGGCGGCTGAGAGTATGCCATGCTCACTTTAATGTCTCGCTGGTGGTGGCGTGTGTGTTGGATCATTTAGCTGCCTTCAAAATGGTTGTGCTAATATATGCGTCATGTTCGTGAACGGGCGCTGTCAGTAGAGACTGGTCATCTCTTAGCGGCTAGGGCTTGTTTTAATTTAATTTTTGAATAGTTTTTACATATTTTATATCTGATGCTTTTAACGTTCTGCATCGTTCTAACATGTATAATATTTATATGAACTATGTAACCAATATTTTGTAACCATATTTTGTTTAAAAGAGTGTCCATGGAGTTTCTTGCCCGTTCTTCTCCATAGGTACCTACTGCTTTGGAATGGGCAACTAGCTTCATCTCTCTGACTGACCGACACCTTGACAATTCAAAAGTGCCTGTAATTGGTTTATTTGAAATAAATACTTTGAGTTTGAGTTTAATTTTTGAGTTTATTCGTTACAAACATACATACAAATCTTTCCTCTTTATTATATTAGAGTAGATGATCATGGTTAAAATAGTTTAAATACATTGTGCTGCAATTAGTCCTCGTCTGGAGTAGGTATGCATGGTTAAACATCACTGACAAAATAAGGGCGCACTGTTAAACTCTGCCTACCCCTTAGGATAATAGTGCCGAGATATCATATCACAGCGAAACTATTTCGATTACCCAAAATGTGCCACAAAATCGCGGTAAATGAATAATGACACAATTGTGAAACACTGAATTTTAATTAAGCATACCTATTTCCGTTCAGCTGGTTAAACGTACCCAATAATAACAATAATTCAGTTGCTATAAAATATTATATTACTCGAAGCTTTACTAATTGTATTTCATTGGTATTTTGAGCTTATTAATTACAAATAAATAACTTCAGACCACTTTATAGTGGGTACTAAGAAAAAATCGGTTATAAATATCCCCCTAGCCTCAATTTGACCCTCATAAATTGGTACCTATGAGAATCCACACACCTGACGCATTCTACAAGCAAAAGGCGGTATATCATTATGTTTTTCTAGTTTACTAGCAACTTCGGTAGGTAAAAAAAAAAAATAACTTGCAAGAGTGGGGTGGGATCATCTCTTTCTTTCAGAATAGGTTCTTCAGTTTTTGACGACGTGATTTTCAATTGTTTCCAAGTGTTTGCGTATTCTAGAACGTTTTTGAATTCCAAATCTCGACTCAAAACTGACAGATTTCTTCAATATTACACAAAAAAGCAAAATAACAACCTAGTATCGTGCTAGCGCACGAATCTGTCAGTAAAGATGTTCTACACAACGCAAAAGGCCCATTTGGCTTATATCACACAAAGACATCTTACGGAATGTCTTTAGTTAAATGGAAACCAAAAGAAACTCAGCCTTTTACTCCCCAAATCGAATGCTCACAAAACGCGGCAACTTTGCAAGCTGACAGAACAAAGAGACAAACTTGCGGTATACTAAAAGCTCTCACTTTGATTGCAGGAGTGCGGTATAGACATGGTGGTGGTATTGGTATGACAGTATGTTTGTGGGACACGGTACGGCCACTTGGCAGCCGAGAGCCCTACAGTTGATGCATTTCGGTACTTCTAGTTTCCGTGCAAGTTTTTATGTTCGTGTTTTTTTCTTTACACTGTTTTGTTTGCTGATGGGTTCTTCTCTCTTTAGTTATGTGTTCTATTTTTGAACAGTGAACTGTTTTATCAAAAAAGTAACACCATTAGTCCTTGATAGACTTCGCTCAATGTAGTGTGAGGCTGAAAAAAAAGGTCTCCAAAAACAAATAAACAATTAGGGCTGTGATGTTTAGTATTTTTTTGAAAAAGCTGTGAAATTCCTAAATAATCTTCTACTACGCATGCTTTGTCTTTCCTTGAGAGTCGAGTTCACTAAAGTAGGTGTAGAATTTCCTATTAAAACACGACCCTTGCTTTAAGTTCCTGAACTGCGGGATGCCTCATAAACTGTTCGTAATGAAGTAGTTTCCCTTTTATCTTTAACATTATTAATACCGCGTTGACTTAGAGCAGGAAATAAATATTTGAATTACAAGCAAGCGAATATTTGTACTAAAAAGAACAAAGATATTTGTATAATAAAAGGTTCTACACAAAAATACACCCAGTAGGCTTGTTCGTAACCGCTACAGTTGTAAAGGACTCGTAACTTCGGAAAAATATAAAACAGAAATGCGTAATGAAATGTAGAATGAATTATGTAGCTGTGTTGCCTGCCTTTTTTATATTATAGGCTCTTGGAACTTACGGGCAAGCGACTCTGGAAATACCTTTTCTAAAAGGGCTTAGCACTCAGGACCTTGTGTTTTGTCAGCAGCCTGACTATGTTGCCTTCATAGGGTACTGTACAGCCTAGGTAAAACCTTATGTGGTTGGTTAGAAAATAACTGACAGAATTCGACCTTTCAAAATGATAGAACAATTTGATAGTTTAAAAAAAAAGAAATGAATTGAGGGACTCTGGCAGTAGCCGTGTTACTGAACGCATGTATTCTTTGAAGTAATTTAATTCAATAGCTGCTGCCCCGTGTGTTTCGAGAGCAACACGAGCACTACCACTAGCTTTTAAAGTGAAGACTCATCTGTTCTTCACATTTAATGGTGGCGGCGGGTAGTGTAAGGAATTGTCCTTAAATACAAAAAAAAGCTGTATCATGTGTCGTCAAATACCTACACACGGGTCCCTGCTACAAAACAAATAGCTCAATGGAACCACTTCCAATAACAAATTTGGTTACGTAATTCAGACCGACACACATGAATGCGTTTCCAATTTTGCGTACACTGTTCCAATTTTGGGTAACTTGGAATGCATATTACATGGCAGATTCACAAGAAAAGTAAATTGTTCTATTGTGCCAGTTATCTAACACAACTCCTTAATTAAACCGGTCCCAAACAATAATTGACCGACCAACTTGAAATACGATATTACCCACTATGCTACACATGCTGTGTTACTAAACATTTGGAACCCGCCCTTAACGATAAACATCAACCCCTTTAAATTAACAGTCACGTGTAAATATTTCACAAAGTGGGAGTTCAGAACAAAGCGTATAAACCCGACGCAGAAATCCGAATCTCACCTCTTTTGTTACCACTATTTTGTATAGAGGGGAATGTTCGTCGTTCCTTTGTTACGAAGTTTCCACTGCACAAAATCCACAATACAACTCAATGTTGCGATAAAAATTTTGTGCGCGATTGTACCGCGCCGTTTATCCGACTGATTGGAAATTAAATTGCTGACGAAAAATCTGACGCACTTTTCCCATTAAATGTTAATTTATGTGTGTCATTTCACAACTTTGTTCCTTCTCGCTGAATTAATTAATTGGTACGAATTTAAATGGATTTCGTATACAGGGTGAAATTTAATTTATGGGCAATATTTTAAGGGATCATTGTACCTACTCATCATTATAAACAACTTTTACTATGGGAACACACCTGAAATCACGAAAAAAATCAGCTGTTTCCTGCATTTTGACGAGTTATGCGAGCATAATGTATGTAACAGCCGATTTTTTTTTCTCGACTATTAGCTGAGGAAAAACTGTACCATCAAGAATTTTGTATTAACAGTAGCATTGAAGTTTTTTAATTAGGCAGTTCATTATAACTTAGAAGGAAGTTTTAATTAATAAGTCATAATAAAATTCTGCTAAGTACGGATTTAAATACAGCGTGTATCAAAAATGTGTGTAAGGGTGTGGTATAGACCATCAGCCTGAAATACTTTCCCCATGGGACCAATAACGTAATCGAAAAAAAATTATCAACTGTGCCGTACAAAAGTTTTGTATCAACACCTACACGGCCAGGTATGGTCTGTACCATACCATAAACACATTGACGGACACTAAACTAAACGCTGCCAGACGTAATACCAATTAAACTTCTTTTGTGTCTCGATCGGATCCTTAAACCGATTAAATATGGCCACACGTTTCTGATAATAATTTTAATCTATTCTAATATTATAAAGATGAGGTTGGTTGTTTGCTAGTTTTAGTAGGTTAGGTTAGTAGGTAGGTAGTAGTTAGGTTTAGTAGTTTCTGAGCCTCTTCAATAAGAGGCTCAGAAACTACTAAACCGATTTGAAAAAATTCTTGCTACATCCCCGGGTAACATGGGCTATATTATATTTTCAAAAAAAGTTGGGATCCTTAAAGACTAGCTTCTGCCCATTATAAGAGTTTTATCTAATAACTAGCTTCTGCCCGCGACTTCGTCCGCGGAAAATTGCGATATACTGTAACTGTTTAGGCAGCGCATGCAAATAATTCTGTTTTCGGAGGTATTTCTTTCCGACTTGCTAGACGAAAATTGCGATAGCTCGGCTAATATGTATGATATAATTTATAGCCTATAACACTCAGGAATAATGTAGCTTTCTATCAGTGATTTTTTTTTGAAATTGGATCATTAGTTCCGGAGATTACCCCCTACATACAAACTTACAAATTTTACCTCTTTATAATATTATATTATATTATTAGTATATTAGAATTAGTATAGATGGGCAGAAGCTAGTCTTTAAAATTTTTTTTTTACTAAATTATGTTTGGCGCAAATAAACGTAATTTCTTTCTTTTTATTACATTAGAAAGTATTAACAATAGTGTGAAGTACCTTGTGCTACCTGTGTTATACAAGCCAGTGCCTTCTGCCGGGAGGAAATTATATACACGCTGTATAATCATCAAAGAGTTACAAAATATACAAAAAAATAAATAAAAAAAGCAATCACCAAAAGCAAGTGACATTCCCGGCATCCCAGCTCCAACACTCGTGTATTGAGACAGAACACGATGTTTGCCGACAAACAGATCGCGTCAGCCGAGCACAATAGATCCTTTGCGTTGTATTTGAAGAGAGTACCTCTATCAATACAACCCACTGGTTTTCAGTATTAGAATTTCTGTTTTCGACTACAGCGCGAGCAGCTGGAATTTTGGTATTTGTCCGGCTAAGCTTTTTGCTTCCGGATTTAGGTTGTCTGGTAGAGAATGCCTGTCCGCTTGATTACCGTTTATTTTAATTAATTTATAGAAACCCCTTGACTCATTTTAAGGAAGAATTTGTATGAGACTTTTTTGTATGAGATTACGGCATGTCAATGCCGACTGTCGCTGAAAATCAGCGCTGTGGCTCCGTCTCGCATGGGGTCGAAGCATTATGCTGAGCAATGGCCGTGTTGCGTGGATGTGACGCATATTTCACCACAACTTGTTTTTTGTTTTTTTACTGCGTCATGTTTGCCGGAAGTAAACGTATTTTATTTCTTTCTTTTCTTTCATGTAAGTATACCGTCCAGTAAAGACAGTGGAGCAAGTCGATATCCTAACGGCTTAAAAAAGTAGACAAGTACAGAGGCCAGCACATTAAGCTAACTACCCCAATCTGTTTTTCTGTGATAGATTTTCAACTTTATTACCATAAAATAAAATACATGTTCAATTGGGAATATTTGACAGTTTGGGATAGCTTGATGTGCTGGCGTCTGTACAACCCGATTCAAATTTTATGTCCGCTCGGAACACTAGGCGAGTCATTGCGCAGTAACGAATTCATATGTCAGAGGGGGTGAGGGGTGGGGTACTGCGCAGCGAGTAGCGCACTTCAGCGCCGCCATAAAGTTTGACGCGCTCTTTACCCACACTGCTTGTCCATTGCTGGTCTCCCCCAGCGACGCCCTAAGTCCGTACCCCACAGGGGGTGCCCTTAGCGTGTAGTCGCTCAGTTTGTGAGTTTGTATTAAGTCCTGGCTGGAAGCTACAATTATTTTCTGGCAGCCATAGGCAAGTCCGGTTAAGCAGTAGACAACCCTATGGTTGAACAGCCAGATGCTTGCGAGATGCAATTAACAAAAAAAAATACCCACACTGCACCGCAATTACTATACATTTTTTAAACGCCGAAAAACGCACTTTCTTTATTAAATTATTATTATATATCGTTATTTTATTTAATTTTTTTGTCATATAACGGCCACCACAGTACATGCTGTGTAAACATTTCAAGTGTCTTCATATCATGGTTCAAAAGATACAGCTCTGTGACGGACGAATAGACAGCGAGATATTAGTAATTGAGTTCCGTTGGCACCCTTTGGGACAGAACCCTAAAAAGTTTTTTTTAAGAACGCGGGCATTATTCTTTCTCTACTTTTGAAATACATTGATAGATAATTATGATGCGCTAATATAATAAACAAACATTGTTTAAAGTAACAACAACATGGAATGGAAATTTAATCAGAAAAAAATACAAAGTATACAGAAAGGTAGGTATACAGAATGGCCGGGAAACTCCACCTGATAATTAATCCCCTAATTGCAATTAACGACAAAGAGGCGGATCTTATGTTTATGAAGAGGATTATATGGAGTAATGACGACACCTTAAACAATCGGAAGTACCTGCCCTCTCTCCCAAAATGTAATGACATTACGAACTCAAATAAAATTAATTTGAAAATAAGCCTACCAAGCACTGGTTCCTAATTATAACAAAATTGCCGTTTATTATTGCAGAAATTCTTCTTTCACGCGTGTCGATGGCAAATATTATTTTTTTTCAAATATTATTTTTTTGTTTGGGCTAGTGCTTGGCACACCTCAGCCGGGGGTTGTGGAAGTATCATTCGTTCCCGCGACCCCCGGCTCAGGTGTGAGAGGGAACACCCGGAGTAGGTGACCCCTCCGCTTTCACGACACTCATTAGGAATTTACCCCGGATCAAAAAAAAAATTGCTTAGCACACCTAACACCATTCGCAGACATTAGACCCTTACACGTGCAGTCATGAGCACTAATATGTATACAGATACGCGGGTTCGGTAAACCTTTGGATTTGAAGATACATGTGTGCATGAACATACAATTTCATTAAATTATTGAGGGAAGAACCGCTTTTGTAATTAGCTAACCGTATACCTAAATATTTTTGCGTGTAACTGTACAGACGAAAGATGAAATGTGACCTTGGTGGTGGGAGGGAGAGACGCCGTATATACAATGATGATTGGAACCATCGGAAAGTGTGCCAAGTGCCTCGGAAAGCACGCTAAGCCGTTGGTCCTGGCTGTCATTCGTGGATCTTTGATAGTCTTACGTCTGACAGCCAGTCTTAACAAAGGGTATCGTATTGCCCAGTTACTGAGCGTGTCTTGGAGGCAGTTAGATAGGCGGTCGCTCCATATAAAATACTGGTAATCAGCTGCATCCGGTTAGACTGGAAGCCGACCCCAACATACTTGGGAAAAGGCTGGGCAGATTGATTGATCGGAACCATCAAAGAAATCCCATTTTGTGGAATTGTCTTTGCTGCGGCCGACCTGGGTGCGGAGCTAAGGTTGTCCAAGTCTTCTACAGCAATGAACTTCCAGATAAAAAAAACTCTTTGATGGCTCGATGATTGAATCAGGGTAATTAAGAACAGTTCACAAACTAACATTCAGTCCATCCCAAAAAGTGCTGACATTAAGCAAAAAATAAAGCTAATAAACATGATAACAGTTTTAAGGGCCCACCACACAACCTTTAAAATTTTCGCCCGCTCGGCTAACGCAGGATCAGCAAAACACTCGATATCTATTTTTACGGCCGCAGCCTCTATTCATCTTATAAGCCCCGGTCCCTCAAGTTAGGTTTCTTTAACGCTAACGGCGTTAAAAGTCAACGCGATGAGATCGCCGCCTTCCTCCGCGACCATCAGCTTGACGTCCTATTAGTTCAGGAGACCTTTCTGAAGCCCCATATACGCAACCCGAACATCGCCAACTATCGCATAGTTCGCAATGATCGGTCACGCTGTCACAAGGGCGGAACCCTCATCTATTTCAGAAGGACTCTCCATTGCATCCCGCTAGATCCCCCCCCTCTCCTCTCTCACTTGGAGATCTCTCTCTGTCGGCTCGCCATGACCGGTCATCAACCGATCACCATCATCTCTGGCTATTTCCCACCAGCCAACGGTAGCGAGGATCATATATCCATCGCCGCCGACCTCTCACTCCTCTTCGGCTTGAGCGACTCCGTCATCCTGGCGGGCGACCTCAATGCCAAACATCCCGCCTGGAACAGTAACCTCACCTCTACCAGAGGCAGATTACTGTTCAACTTAGGGGCCTCCCTTAACTTTGACGTCATCGCTCCGATGACTCCCACCCACTATCCCGGCGACCCTAACCAAACTCCCGACGTCCTCGACATAGCGCTCCTCAAGAATGTGAACCTCCGTTTGCAATCTTTAGAGGCGCTACAAGAGCTTAACTCTGACCACCGTCCCGTCGTCATGCACCTCACCCCCTACACGGGGGGTCCGCTTGACCCTGACCACCCGCCCCGCACCCAGCTGGTGACCGACTGGAGGAAAGTAAGCGAAAAGCTTAAATCCGACACTCTGTCACCACACCTGGAATCCATCCCTGACCTCATCGTCTCTGTCGATGACATTACTGGCGCGATCGCCTCGTTTACAGAACACGTGCAATCCGTTTTGACGGATTGCTCACGGGAAGTCCCGGTGGTGGAAGACCACCGCTGGAAACTACCCGCTGACGTACGTGAGCTGATAACCGAGAAGAACGCAGCCATCCGTGCCTACGACTCCTTCCCCTGCGATGCGAACAAAGCCCACATGCGCAATTTACAGCGTGCTGTAAAGAAACGCATTGCGGAAGCTCGTTCGGACAACTGGGACAAGTTACTCGGTGAACTTGAGCCCAATCACCAAGCCTTCTGGAACATTCAGAGGAAGCTTCGCGCTCCCGAAGAATCTTCCACCCCTCCACTCATCCGTCCCGACAAGAGCATCGCTTTCGATAGCTCTGAAAAAGCCGAGCTCCTAGCCGACAGTCTCGAGTCCCAATGCTCCCCCAGTTCCCTTCCGGTCGACCCAAAGCACCTCGCCAAAGTCGACGCCGAGGTCGAACGTAGAGCCTCTCTCCCGCCCGTCGAAGACCCTGATGATCCTCTGCCCCCCGTCACCCCTGACGAGGTGCAAGACATCATCAAGGGTCTTCAGGCTCGTAAAGCCCCCGGCTCAGATGGAATTACCAATAGGGTATTCAAACTCTTCCCCGCCCAACTGATCATGCTCATGACCGCCATCTTCAATGGCGCCATGAGTAATAACATGTTCCCACAAGCCTGGAAAGAGGCCTCTGTTATAGGTATCCCCAAACCCGGCAAACCCAAATCCGACCCCACCAGCTATCGCCCCATCAGTCTGCTCAACGTGCTCGGCAAAATCTACGAGAGGCTTATTTATAAGCGTCTCAAGGACTATGCTGAGGCAAAGAGCCTGATTCCGGACGAGCAGTTCGGGTTTCGTACCCAACACTCGTGCGTCCAGCAAGCGCACCGCATAGTCGAGCACATCAGTGCCGGCTTCCAGCGTGGCGCTATGACTGGCGCCCTGTTCTTCGACATAGCGAAGGCTTTCGACAAAGTCTGGCACAATGGCTTAATATATAAGCTATACCAGCTCGGCGTGCCCGACCGTCTCGTGCTCATCTTACGGGATTTTTTGTCGAACCGCACCTTCCGCTACCGCATCGAGGGCGCTCTCTCCTCCCCCCACCCGATTCGCGCCGGAGTCCCCCAGGGCTCCGTTCTCTCCCCCCTAATCTTTACCCTGTTCACTAGCGACATCCCTAAGAGTAAAAAGGCCCAATTGGCGTTATTCGCCGATGACACGGCCATTTACTACACGGGGACCAGTCCGCCAGCTATAGCTCAGACTCTCCAGACCTCGGCCAACGTCCTCGGCGCTTGGTTCCGGAAATGGAGAATCGAGGTCAACCCCGATAAAAGCCAGGCTGTTCTCTTTAGGAGAATTCGTAGGGCCCTCCCCAACCCCCCTAATCCGATCACCATGTACGGCAAGCCGATCCCTTGGGCGAAGCATGCCAAGTACCTGGGTGTCACTCTCGACCAACACCTCAGTTTCGCAGAGCACATAAAGCAGGTCCGTTCGCGGGCCGCTTTCGCTCTCGGTAGGCTCCAATTCATGCTTACAGAACGCAGCAAATTGTCACTCCGGTGCAAACTGCGTCTCTATAAGGCTGTAATCCGTCCCATTATGACATACGCTTGCGTCGTCTTCGCGCACGCCAAACCCAAGTATCTGCATCGAATGCAGACACTTCAAAACCGGTTCCTCCGTAAGGTCTCAGGAGCTCCCTTTTACGTCCGTAACATGGACCTTCATGTAGATTTTAAACTCCCCACAGTTCAGCAGTTCATGAAACGCCTCTCGAAGCGTTTCTTTGACACTGCCATAAAGCACCGCAATCCCCTGATTGCGGCCGCCTCCCGATACACCCCGTCCCGCATCAGTAAGGTTCGCCGTCCACGGCATACCCTCGTTGCCCCCGACGATGCCACCACTCTCCTCCAGGAGAGCAGCCCGGCTACTAGCACTGTTAGAGTAACATACAGATACAAATTTCCGTCGTTCCGTCCTCGCCGTCGAGGCCCGTCGCGACGACCCTGTCTACTCTCATCCTCCCGACCCTTGCTCGAGCCAGCCCGCGTTGCCGCTGAGCCAGTAGTTTTAAAAACCCCCGATCCAGCTGTCCCTTGCTGTCCCCCCCCCAGCGACGCCCTAAGCCGAGGTCCGAACCCCGCAGGGGGTGCCCTTAGCGCGTAGTCGCTTAGTTTTGTAAGTTAGGTTTAGTTTTTATTAAGCCTTGGCTGGAGGCTACAATTCTTTTGTGGCAGCCACAGGCAAGCCCGGTTAAGCAGTAGACAACCCTTTGGTTGAACTGCGAGATGCCATTAACAAAAAAAAAAAAAAAAAAATATTCATCTTATCTTGGCCGGGAACGGTAATGGTGTTTACGCACAGAGGGCTGCCCCCATCTGACTAAGGATTACGTTTTTTTTTATTTATTTATTTGTAAAGTAGCTTCATTATCGGACCTCTGTTTATTCTCGTGCGTACCGCTGCGACAGTTTTGTCTGATACTGCTTTTAAAAACGACTTGCCAGCTTCCTTTTTTATTTATAAATTCGGTTTTCTTTGTGGCGTTATTCAATTACAATGGATTTTTAAGAGGAGTGCGTTCTCTTGACCTATTTCGAGTTACGATCGTTTGAGAGGGCAATCAAAGTGGGGCTATTGTTGGTTTATTTTATTACTTTTGAAATTAACTGCGTCCCAGCAGATTTAACTTTTCATCTCTCTATAAAATATTTTTTTTCATAAAGTACAAGATTATTATAGGTATTGTTGGGGTTTCCAAATTGCTTCGTTAATCATAAGAAAGTTGGGCGGAGCACCGCCGTGTCCTCGTAGAGGCGATCGGCGGCGGCGACCTCTCGCGCCCGGCCCTGGTGCAAGCCATGGTCCGGGGCGAGAGGGAGTGGGAGGCAGTCACCTCCTTCTGCGAAAAAGTTATGCTCGCGAAGGAGGTGGCGGGATGGGAGAGAGAAAGGTCCTCCCGTCCCAGCCGCCGCGGGAGACGCTCCGGGCGTCGGGAGCCACGTGACGACTCCCGGCCACCGTAGGCGCGGGCCTGCGGACGGTGAGTAATGGGTGACTCACCGTCCGATCAGCACCAGACCCGTGCCGTACGGCGCGTATATGTTCCACGCGCGCCTCAAAGAGATGTCAGCATATGAAGGGGCCCCTCAGGGCCAAGCCTGCCGGGTAAGCGGGATTGTCCGAAAGGGTTACCGCTACCCCGGAACATAAAGGGCTACGGAAGGAACATGGATGGGTTTTAGTCAGTAAGAGTCTGACACTCCCTTCCGCTCCACCCAGAGCGGGAGCAGTCATTGGATGATTTCCCAGCCTTAAAAAAAAAAAAAAAATCATAAGAAAGTTAGTATAGTCTCAGAAGGATAATTACAATATTTGATGCTTGTTCTCAGAGCAGTGGTGTCCCAGTGGTATCGACTTACGAGTTGTTGGTTGTAAGTTCGAATCCAAGCAGGCGCTTCACTTTGTGTCAATACTATAGTTAATGATATTTATTTTATAGTTATCTATTCAATGTATATCAATGTTTTGTATGTTCCTACTATTTAAAGCACCTGCCATATAATCTCTTCACCACCCTTGGTTGACTGGTAGAGAATGCTTTTTTTTTTTTTTAAGGCTGGGAAGTCATCCAATGACTGCTCCCGCTCTGTGTGGAGCGGAAGGGAGTGTCAGGCTCTTACTGACTAAAACCCATCCATGTTCCTTCCGTAGCCCTTTATGTTCCAGGGTAGCGGTAACCCTTTCGGACAATCCCGCTTACCCGGCAGGCTTGCATATGAAGGGGCCCCTCAGGGTAGAGAATGCCTAAGGCATTAAGTCCGCCTTTGTACCTTTATTGTGTGCGAAAAGTTTAAATAAATGAATAAATAAATACTGCTCTAAAAATGGTGAAGGAAAACATCAAGAGGAAACCGGCATGTCTTAGAAGCAAAAATTCGAAGGCATGTGATACCCCCCCAACTGCACTGGGGACGCGTGGTGGATTATGGCCCACTCCCTCTCTTAGAGAGGACGCCTGTCTCCCAGCAGTGGGAACATTAAGGCTGATTATGTATTCTGTTGTGTGGTTTCCACGTGCTTGTAATACTAAAGAGAGGACAGAAAAATCCAATAACAACCAACATTTCTTTCTCTGAGTTAATGTACGCTCAACCACACGTAGTTGTTACAATTACAACGCGAAAAAACACTTCATTTCTATGAGAAAAAGGCGTTGTCAAACTCAAATTGGTCACATGGACGTGCGGTTGATTTTACTATAGCTTTGTTCTCATTTGGTTCTTAGATTTCCTTTGGGAATAGTAATTACTCTGATCACACTCAATCTAAGAGTAGTACTCTCTGCGGCATGTTTGCCTAAATTTATGCATCAAATCCGCCATTCGAATCTCTTAATATCTTGATTTTTTTTGTACTAATTTGCTCATATGAATAAGTACGAAGTTAGTCTTTGATTTAATGAATTTCTCAGATAAAAGAAGTTCGCACGCCTCGTCAGACAAAACTTGTATGGACTTTTTACCTATATTTAAGATCTTGCATGCTTCATTCGTTTGTAAATACATGTTTGACAAATGTTTATCTGCAAATTAAACAGTCGAGTAGTCTGTTTATCCATCTGAATGTTTCATATTCAAATCATGAACCAAATATCAACTTTATACTATGGTATAAAGTAGTAAAGGCATGGTAGATTAAACTTTTTTACGTTGCATTAAATAGTTAAAAAATAAACGTATTTATAACATATAATATCTTCAAATGTATATATATCTTCTAGATAAATATTCAGAAATTATTAAACATTTATCTTACACGTGTTGCGTCAGTGGAGATCAACAAAATGTTAGGTATTAAATTTTAATTGCTTACCCCTGTCATGTTTAATATTGTTTCTAATCACTGTGATACATGAACATAACAGAATTATATCTACTGCTAGCCTTTATTGTTTCAGGTCCACGTTCACAACGGATCACTGACTACGTTTAGTGCTTTATAACACCGTTTTGTTTCTGTCAATCGTTTGAAAATTACAGAGACAAATGATGTTCTAAATATGTTTTACGATAAACGCAGTTAGTTAGTTTGTGGTATAAACGGGCCTTAAAACTAAGAAAACCAATTTTCGTGTATTATTTGTTCTAGTGAAACTTTTAAAGATAAAAACTTTTTTACAAAAAATAAAACCGACTTCCAAAACAAACACTACAAAGTGACAAATAATTTTGATTTCGGAAGTCGGTGTCTTCGGTTTTGTATTTTCATTTTTTGCCACCGACTTCCGAAATCAAAATTATTTGTCACTTTGTAGTGTTTGTTTTGGAAGTCGGTTTTATTTTTTGTAAAAAAGTTTTTATTTTTCACTTTTTAGTTGTGGTACCTACCTACACAACCCCCCCCCCAAATCTTAATACCACTACCTGGTATGTAAATTACAGTGACAGGAACTTATTAGAACATCGTCTACATATATTAAGTAGGATTTTTTTTAGATTTTTGTTGATTTTTCAAAAACCGCTTATTCGATTTCGATAAAAATTTTATGGGACCATTTGGGAAGTATATCCTTTCCAACAAAAAAAGAATTTTTCAAATCGGTTGGCAAGCAACGGAGCTATGCGCGAACAAACATAAAAAAAAAAATACAAACATCCGATTTGAGAACCTCCTCCTTTTTGAAGTCGGTTAAAAATGACGCATCGCGTAGCAGTTGGCTACTACGCGGCGTAGCTAGTGTAGCAGTGACGTCATCGGTGATGTTAATTCGTAGCAAAACGTTGCGCGTCGCTACGTTTATTCGTACAATCAATCTATTTACGTCATGTGCAATGTACCACATGTAGAAAACTCTATCTGATTCGTGAGGGTGTTGTTAGCAAAAGAAAAAACAGCTGTTTCATACATTATGCCCGCATAACTCGTCAAAATGTAGGGAACAGCTGATTGTTTTTTCGCGATTATAGATTTGTTCCCATAGTTAAAGTTGTTCATAATGATGAGTACAATGACCACTTTAAATAACGCCCATGAATTCAATTTCACATTGTATATTCAAGTGGTGAATTGCAGAAAAACAATAAAAAAATACCCCACATTTTTTTTTATTGGGAGTTTTATCTGACTAATTACACATAGGGCGCGGGCGGCCATCGTATAGCGGGTGTTTACAAGTTATAACCTATTTTTTTTCATTCTGCCTAGCCTTTTCCCAACTATGTTGGGGTCGGCTTCCAGTCTAAGCGGATGCAGCTGAATACCAGTATTTTACATGGAGCGATAGCTTATCTGACCTCCACAACCCAGTAACTGGGAAATAGGATACCCCTTGGTAAGACTGGCTGTCACTTAACTGTAACTTATGAGATATAATAAATTGTTGAAAATTTTCTAATTTTAAATGAAATTGGGTAAATTTGCAACTAAAAACCTTAATGTTAATCCCTAATCATATTTAATTTTTAATAATAACAAGATTTATTTATTACTCTTTGGTAATGTAACACTGCAGTAGGTATCACCTATGTGCCAATTTCGGATTGGAGAAGTTTGTATTACATATAGAATAAGGGATGTATTTTATTTTATTTACATCACATATACCTACAACTACAGGCAAGCTTCATAACATTATGTATGATCAAAACGCTACGACCAATAAAGAAAACAAGAAAAATATTCTTCCCAATACGAGAAAATTATAGTGCTTGTGAGAATTCAAGTCAGTGAAGCGACTTCATTACCTGATCACACACAGGGGAGCCTGTATCCGTATATCGGTATCTCGGAGAGTATCGATACTGATATAAATTATACTCGATTAAACGAGTCTCAGGATGATGCGGATAATAAACTGTATCATAGGTATATAAAATAAAAGTGAGGGTAACTTATACAGTGGCTTTTTAAAGAATATGTAAAAGAAAAAGGTAGTCAGTGAGTCCATCGGTAAGTCTGGGGTCCAACTTTGCATAGGCGACACAGTTGGCGCATTGGTTGACTAACTGCTGCGCAGCATGTCGCGGGTTCGATTCCCGCACAGAACAAATATTTGTACGATCTGCAAGTATTTGTTCCGGGTCTGGGTGTTTTTCTATAAATAATATGTATGTATTTACAAAAAAAAATGTATACAAGTAGTTTATCAGCCATCTCGTTACCATAACACAAGCATTAGGTTGCTTAGCTTGGAACTATGTGGCGTTGTGTGACATGTCCTAGGATATTATTAACTGCCACTACTTCTTCTTCTTTTCGTGTGGTTAGTGACTAACCTGGTGTCAGAGTTTTTATGCTGCCCATGGGCCGCTGACTTAGCTTCACATGCTGTTGAGAAATATCTCTCAAACAAGCTGGTTTTCTCACGTTTTCCTTCATCGATTTTTAAGCAACTGATGCTTCCACTACAAAGATCAGAATTATTTTAATATTATACTTCAGTGTGAGAAAGATATGAAGCCATGCAAGTGGTATAGCTCCATCTCTTTCCTAATATGAAGCAATATTAAAATAATACTGCTATACGGGGTAGCGCTTGGCTCCCTTAGCGTGAAAGGAAATTTTTTGTAAGCGTAGGTAATCGTTTGAATATTGTATGAGGCCTAAATCGAAGTACTGAGTTCACTATCTCTTTGCGTTATATTTTATTTAAATATTTTAAATATGGAAAGGGTTAGTACCACATTATCTATTCTTATAACACTTCGATCAATAATACTCGTACACTAGATCAAGACAAACAACGATCAAAAATAACTCGCTGTAGTGGCCACGTTTATACGCACTAGCTTCTGCCCGCGACTTCGTCTGCGGCTAATACTGTGGAGAGCAAATCTTATCTCTGTCCTTGTGATCATAAAATAATTTAATTTAATTAATAAATAATATAAATACAAAAGATAGGAATATGGTGTCGCGGACGTTTTTGTAGAAATAATTAAGGCGAACCGGGTTACCTACCATACATTGCTTTCAATTTTAAACAACTGTGTAGGCAGCGCATGCAAATAATTCTGTTTTCGGAGGTATTTCTTTCCGACTTGCTAGACGAAAATTGCGATAGCTCGGCTAATATGTATGATATAAATATAATTCATAGCCTATAGCACTCAGGAATAATGTAGCTTTCTATTAGTGAAAAAAATTTTGAAATTGGATCATTAGTTCCGGAGATTACCCCCTACATACAAACTTACAAATTTTACCTCTTTATAATATTAGTATAGATAAATATTTACATTTGTTACTACGAAATAATATTAATAACATGATAGTTATTATGAATAAGGTACGAGCATTAGCAGGCGCTTTTTTGTGTATATAATTTCATCACTACAGCTCTCAAAACGGTGAAGGAAAACATCGTGACGAAACCGGCATGTCCTAGAACCAAACATTTGAAGACATGACACGTCCACCAACCCGCACTGGGCCCTGCTGGACAGCCCACCCTCGAAGAGAAGCCTGTATCCCAACAGTGAGAAGATTATAAGCTGATTATGCTATGTTAGGTACAGACGCCAGCACATCAAGCTATCCCTAACTGTCAAATTATATCAATTAAAAATGAACCTTATGTCTTTGCGATAAAGTTAAAATACTATCAAAGAAATTTGACAGATTGTGATAACTTGATGTGCTGGCCTCTGTACGTGTATTTTATTATCGTATTTTGAATAGTACAAAACTAACCCAAAAAATAATTTTAGGTTTTACTAGTTCACACATGCATACTTCAGCATAGACGTGACCACAATATGTATTCGGGAAAAGATGCTCAGCTTAGCTCAAGCTGTGCTGAGCCAACCAGGGTATGATTCAGCGAGGGTACATGCCGAACGGAGTTGGTCGATCGTCTTCGGTGTTATAAGTGTGTAACACGTCTTAGAAAACCAAATGATTATTTCTATCGTTCTACTTGATTAATCTCACGCCATTCAATTTATTTTCATCATCATTATCACCATTTCAGCCGAAAGACGACCACTGCTGGAAATAGGCCTCCCCCAAACTATATCAACTAGATCTATGCTTGAGCATCCAGAGGATTCCTGCGGCCTTTACAAGGCCATCGGGCCACCTCTTAAGAAACTTTCCAACGACTCATGTCATCTTCTAGTTTGCCGTTGCCACTCCAGAACCTTTGGGCCCCATAGGCCATCTGATTCTGTTCTGCGAGCAATGTGTGCTGCCCACTTTCAAGTATTTTTTAATCTATAATTAATTACACTTTACAGAAAGCATTCACGAATGCAAATTACTTACCCAAGATTATCTGTAACGGGGACATAAATAATTAAAAAGGCAAAAGCATTAGATCAAAGCCTTTATGGGTCTTACAGTAATTAAAAAAAAAAACACGTTTGGTAAACAAGTCAGTTCATAAAAATGATGTATGGTCTAATGAATAATGTATTAAAAAAAATATTATTCCAACAATTTTTTTTAGTCCTTCAGCTAGATTATTAAAAAATATTAAACACGTATTTTTCTTTTTTTACGTAATCCAAAGATTACGCCGATACATTGTGCTAAAATGTGGCATGACGTCGGTCTTATGTTGATTTATACTGAGTTATGACGCAGCGCGGCCCCACTCCCCAACTTTAATGCGTTTTTTTGCCCGAAAATCTGACAGCCAGTCTTACCCAAGGGTATGTATTGCCCAGTTACTGGATTACGGCGGTCAGATAGGCAGTCGCTCCATGTGAAATACCGATTTTCAGCTGCATCCGGTTAGACTGGAAGCCGACCCCAAAATAGTTATGAAAAGGCTAGGCAGATTTTGTGATCTAAATATTTTTTTATTAATATGAAAAAGCAAAAAGTACGCGTCTAATATCTTTTTACTATCTAATTGAAATAGGATATAATTTCTGTTTATTACCCTGTCATTATCCCTATTGGCACTCTAATTTAACAGCGTTGCCAGAATTTTGCCACAAATACAGTTTCAAACAATTAATATCTCAGCTATTTTTAGTAGGTAGACATTTTATGTGTATAGCCTAGAGGTACACATACCGATTTGGCATCTGACTGACATCACGTCCCATCACCGACCCATCGTCAACGCGGGAGCGTAGGATCGATTCAACACCTGAGAGGCGTTGTCACGCTTGCGGCTCGCGTTCGCGTGGGTACGGTGAGGCGTAAGCGAATTAATAGGTTCATTAAGTAAATAACCGTTACGAAATAATAATCATTATTATTTTATGACTAACATGCACATCATGTGAAGTTAAGTCAGAGGCCCATGGGCAGCAAAAAAGCTTTGACACCAGGTTAGTCACTAACCACACGAAAAGAGGAAGAAGACTGACATGAAACTAATTATGTCAGGATATGCTGTGTGTTATTATTGTAATATGTAATGCAAAAAGCTCTCGTAAATAAATATTTTTTATTTAAATCTATGAAAAACCAATCAGATCACACTGTTTTATTCTCTGATTTCCGTTAACAGTACAGAATATTCACTGATCTTCTAACAAAAACACTGCCACTATTTTTTGTGCTTTTCTAAGCTCAGTGCCATCAACACACATTGGTGTTCATGGCAGCGTATGGGCTAGACAAAAACCGGTGATACCCCTAAAGGTGACAACTCCATCAAATCACCGTTCTACCAAACAGGTACAGAACACTTAAAATTATACAACTCACGAATGCGGGCGGGCATTCAAGCTATTAACCTACAACTGCTGACCGCAAGGTGTACTGTCGCTTGTAATATGCAAATATGCGGACGACGGGCGCTTAGTACCCATGCATTGTAAATACAGTACCTACTCCCTGACTCCGCGAACCAGATCCTTGTTCAACAAATTTGATGAAGGTTATTGATGTGTTGGCCGTTATACTTGTAAATGAGGGAATGTTCCGGATAATTAATGCAGCAGGTAGTGTACTGTTGTGTCTTCTAGCTGATGAATACTGGATGAGTACCGTAAAATGCTGCAACTTTGCACGGATTTTGACGTTTTTATTCGATAAATCTTTAATCGTTAAGAAAGTCGTATGTTTTTTCAATTACTGTCCAATATTGGACTTTAAGCTATAGGAATACATTTGCTACTAGTAAAAAAAACACCTATAAAGCACCAAAAAATTGCTTTGAAAACGTAGGCAAAGTTGAGGTAAAAACTACAACATTGCCTGTCATAATATCTTTTTAAATGAATAGGTATTTTGGTAACGGATTTGACACCCATATTGCCATGAAGTTCTTTTCCACGTCAGACTTCACTGAATCTTGAATAGCACAAGAAATTTTTTTTTACAATGCTAGGCAAAGTTGTGCAGGTTTCTCTAAAACTCCCATACAAAAGTGAGTTCGGTGTAGGGCTGCCCCAAAGGAAATGCAACAATTTTTCTTAATATTCAAATATATTTTTAAGAAATCAAATTGTTGTACTTAAATTCTAATTACATTTTTTCATAGGAAAACAAATATGTAGGTAGGTAATAACATTTAAAATATAATAATGTTGGTACCTATTACGTATAATAAAAATTACAACAGCAGCCTGCAGAGAGATCAACAAATAGTTTTACATAAAATCAACAAAGAGTTTTACATTAGTGAGATCAACAAATAGTTTTCCATAAACATGTGAAAACATCTTAGTAGGTACCTATCTAAGTTCTAAGAAAACAATTTTATGAAGAAACTTCTTCAAAACAATATTGTATGTAAACTGTAAAAAAAATCTAATTATTTTGAAATAAAATTATCAGAAAAGTAGGAACTTGTATAAGTACTTAGCAAAAAAATCAACAAAATTAAATAGTTTTACTTACACACGTAGGTGATAAAAATATTAGGGACTAACTACACTTACCTACTCAGCTCAATTCAACTTATTCCATAAAAAAATAACAGTTCTGTATGGTGATTCAGCTTAAGTTGAACGGCACATTCGTTCATTTTAACGCTGCTGTTGCATCTCCATACAAAACTGTTATATTTTTTTTTTATGTAAAAAGCTGAATTGAGCAAAGTAAGTGTAGTTAGTTCGAAAGCAATATAAGGAAAAAAAATACTTCAAAAAATAAACTTGATCATGATCTTCCATTAAAACGTAAGAATTAGGGTTTTCAGATATCTGCAACATTTCTATTGCTTTCACAATACTATCTTCTGGAACAATATCTTTATCTGTGTTACGTTTAGGCATAATAAATTTTAAAGTACACCTGTTTTTATGCCAATAGTTTTATAAAATGAAATGGTATAAAATTTTGTATCTGGACTGATACTCTCTATCTCACCGATATAATACTTCCATGATTTTGTTTTGTAATATCTTATCAAAACTGTTTCTCCTATATTATATGAGTCTTTTACACAACTTTCATTGTTAACTTCAAAATCAGTCTTTTTCTTCAGTAAGTCTTTTTCTGTTACGTCAAACTTTGTATTACAAGCCTCATGATCATGCTGCACTTCTCTATCACGAGTCTTAAATAAAATTTGATCGTTTATTTGGCCAGCCTCCGTCCATTCTGATTTTTGTACGTCGTTATTTTTTATCTTCTCAACCTCATTATCATTCTCATTCATTATTGTTTCGTCGTCATCAGCGATGGGAAATAACTGTGATTTTCCTATTGTTGCTTCAATCCTCTCGTCGTTTTCATCATCGCATTCTAACATTGGTATTACGTCGATATCCATTAAATCGGAATCACTATGTATGCTCATTTCTATTCAGAAGTTGACAAAAGCATGTTCGACCATGAATTCCTTTTTTGCTTTACTTTCGAATGATGGCTTTCTTTCTTGGCAACCTTCTTTATTCTTTTAACTAATTTCTTCTTCTTTTGAGGCTTAACTATATTACCCGTATTTATATTATTTTCTTCATCAGTGCTACTTAAAGTACCATGAACGTTTACAAGAGTAACAATTTTATTTGGTAAGTTACACTCACTATTCTCATCTATCAAAGATTTTGTGTCTGAAGGTTGATTTAGCGTTGAAGTATGAAACAAGTCAGTATTTTTATCGATTTCAGTAAGCTGTAAAGGTGTGTTTTCTAAGCACCTAAATGGGGTATTGAGTGTACTAAATTTGATATCTGACAAAAGAGTTACCTTTGACTTTTTCATTTTAGAGTTGTTTTCTGAAATTTGTGTAATAGAATCAGTTTCACTGAGTGGTGCTGCTAATATGTTATTGTGGTTAATTTCCGAATTTGCAACATTCTTTGCTTTTACTTTTGTAGGTTTCACCTTTTTGATGGATATTTTTTCGGCATCTTCTGTTGATAATGACTTTCCTGGAGTAATTTGATATTTTTGGTTTTTACCACTTTTTAACGGTTTGGATTGTCGACTGGTCTGTAAAAAGTTTAAAAGAGCTGTATCAAATTTTTCTTCTTTCTTCTCCGTGGTATTTGGTATTTTGTCGGTAACTTTAGATGGATTAAGCGGATAATTGCCAGCTGCCAGAAATCCACTTTTCAAGTTTTCATTGTTATTCAGCTCTATTTTCTCCAATGATTTGTTGATGGCATTTGTTGATTGAAGAAATACTAGGGTTTGAAAGTTTATATTGTAGTAAAATTTTCCGCCATTCCCTCTTCAGTGGTCTAAAAAAAGCCAAATCCAGAGGCTGTGTTAGATGTGTGGCATTTTTCGGTAAAAACACAAATTTGATATCATTTTCCAGACATAATTTTATTGTACTAACACTGAGATGTGACGACAAATTATCACCAATTACAAGTTTTGTCCCATTTAAATCATTGGCCCAGGGTAGAACAATAGATTCAAACCAATCATCAAACATGTTCATGTCAAACCATCCAGACTTGGTTCTGTTGCACACCAACGTGCCCATAAATGATCGGATTTATATACTACGTATGGAGGTAAACACTGACCAGTTGCTGTACCAGCAAACATTATTGACACTGAAGTTTTGGTTGAATTTACTACGCGCTCCGGATGCTTAGTTCCTCTTTTAAAGATGGCTTTCGTAGTACCTGGGTCGTCACTAAGATTTGTTTCATCAAAATTTAGTATGTTCTGGGGAGGAATGTTTAGAAGAGAACTCTCTAGATTTTTGTAAAATTCGATCATTTCTGAAACAGATTTTTCAGCGCGACATCTTTTGATATTTTGTGTAGCACGCTGAGTAAAATTATGACGCGCCATAAAAGAACGTACCCATCGTTCGCCTGGCATTTTTCCATTAAAAACTTGCAATCGGTCATTTTTTTCTAAATAATCGTGCAGAACAATACGCAAGTCAATCATACTCAATGGACAACCGAACTCTGCTGATAAATTAACAACCTCAGCTATATGCTTTTCTTCTTCTGCAGATAATTTTGTAGGATGGCCCACAGATTTTACATGAAGATTCTTACATTTGTTAAGAATAGTACGCCTAGGAATACCGAATTGCTTCTCCGCCTCGTATGAAGATATTTTCTTACATGTGACTAAATCTACCGCCACATTCAGCATCTCCTGCAAATAATCGGAGTACTGTCTAGCCCCTGGTTTTCTTCTACTCTTGGGTGGGTTGCTCATGTTTAAAATCTGTCGAACAATATGATAACATAGGTACTATAAATGACTTAAAGAAAATTACATTCGACATCCTTAATTTCTGATGATGATAAATAAAGAAACAATAGTTCTAGCTTCTATAAAACGTTCTTAGATCAATTACAAAAAAAAAACAATTACACAAGCAAACCCACGGTCGATTTAGAGTTTGTTGAAAAAATTAAAAGTGGCAGCCCTAACCCTAGATAAAGTTGAGTAAAAAGTTGCGAAAATCTGACACAACTTTGCCGACCATGATTTAACGAACAGTTTTAATACATAAAAGAGCATATTTTCTTTGCTATATAACATATTACGCTAGAAAATAAAGCATAAATACTCACAAAATGAAATTTTCCTGAGAGCCGGTAAAAAGCGAGTATCCGCACTGACAATGAAACTGACACTGACAGTTTGTTAACTAAAATTTGGAGTGACGTATGATCGAATGTTGCCATACAGATTGCCGACTTGCTTTTAGTAATACCATAGACAATAAAAAACATTTCGCAGCGGGAATAATTTAACTTTTTTGAATTTAGGCAATGTTGAGCTATAAAGGCAATGTTACAGCATTTTTCAACACACATTGGTGTTCATGGCAGCGTATGGGCTAGACAAAAACCGGTGATACCCCTAAAGGTGACAACTCCATCGAATCACCGTTCTACCAATACAGGTAGAGAACACTTAAAATTATACAACTCACGAATGCGGGCGGGCATTCAAGCTATTAACCTACAACTGCTGACCGCAAGGTGTACTGTCGCTTGTAATATGCAAATATGTGGACGACGGGCGCTTAGTACCCATGCATTGTAAATACAGTACCTACTCCCTGACTCCGCGAACCAGATCTTTTGTTCAACAAATTTGATGAAGGTTATTGATGTGTTGGCCGTTATACTTGTAAATGAGGGAATGTTCCGGATAATTAATGCAGCAGGTAGAGTACTGTTGTGTCTTCTAGCTGATGAATACTGGATGAGTATTGGGTTGATTCAGATTATAGGTGTTATGTTTGTTAGGTTAGGTCACCTCAGCGGTCTTAAGGTTGTTGAATGAAAACTGTTATTTTGGCGAGAAATTGGGCTATAATGATGATATGCTAAACTATATTACTTATGTGAGCTGGCTCAATACATAACCTCTTAACACATCAAAATTATTTTTTTATTTAAAAAAAATTCTAAGCGACTAGTCTGAAATGAAAGACCAAATCAAACTCGAGAGATCACAGTCTCTTATAAAACCCAGACAACCTTGGTTGGGTCATGTAGATTAGTGTTCATAGGCAATAAGTTGTCAGTGTTTTGTCTGTAGCCAATCCATGGCCGAGATACTGATTGTCAATGGTTTTAATTGTTCTGAATACGAGTGTTTTGGCTTTGCACGGGTGTATTTAGTGACTAAGTTTATTTTTTAGAAATGTGCGTTTTGTTTGTGTGTCGAATATGGTTTTTTGAGGAAATAACCACACAAAGAATACCTAGACCTGTCTAGTCGGTGCAAGAATTTGTCACTCTCAACTTTTTTGTTTTGTTTCGCTTACTGAATAAACGAAACAAAATGTTCAGCTTGCACCAGAAAACCCATTAATTTATATAAAATGCTAATTGAATAAACTTTACCCACCCGCATTTATTTAAAACAGGCACTTGAAATAAAATACACCTGAACAAACCGAATTAATTTTGTTTTTCCACAACAAGTAGGGATGCAAAACATTTTTCCAAGCGCAGTAAAACTCCCCACATTTTGTTCCACAACAAAAGTATAAATTAAATACAATTCTAGAAAGATTCCTGTGAAACAATATTATGAAAAATTGGTTGCAACTTTCCCTTGTAAGCACTAGTGATGTGCCGGATGATTAAAAATGTAGACCAGCGGATACGGATCATTGGCGTCAAGATCCGCGGATACGGATATGCATACAAACGGATCTTAAATTTATTATTCAATCGGTGCGCGAGACCTGCAAACGATAGTTGACGACACTTGTCGCTTAACATTTGATTTTTAGAAATAAAAAATATTTCATTGAGATTTAATAGTATTTTATTGCTGATTATTTAGTAATAGAAACCTACAAATAGAATTAAATCTAGGTATTAACAATTAATAAGGTAAAATATCCATAAAATATGTAACGGATACAGTTACGGATCTTTTTTCTCCCGCGCATACCCGCGGATACGGATACAGATACAGATATCCGGAACATCACTAGTAAGTACCAAGTTTTGCCTCTTAAATTGCTCACTGTGCAAGATAGACGCAGGTCTTTCCGAATTTCAATTTAACTTGTAATAACTTGGCCAAGTTGTCGAAATTAGCTCGGGGGTGAATTCACGAATTGCCGACGAGAAAACGATACGCCGCCGTCTGTCCATTTTGAATAGATTGAATATTGTTTGTTGTAATTATTATGGTTTTTGGTCGGCCTTTGTGAAACTCCATTTTGCATTTATTTTTAAGGACTCCGCAGAATTTTAAAAGGAAATTAAAAAAAAGGGAGGTTTCACCGGCAATTCATTATGTTTTTTTATTTAATTTCCTAAGCTTTCGCATTAAATTTTGATTTGATTGATTTTTTTTAACCTGTGATGTGCTACAGCGTGGTCTCCAATTTTCTTTTGTTTACACCATAGTTATAAGTTTCTTTTTCTATGGTTTTCTCGTACAGTTGTATAATTCTTTTTTAACTGCACAACGGATTTTGATGCAGTTTTTTTAATAGATAGAGTAATTCAAGAGGAAGGTTTATACGTATAATACCATGCAATTTCCGCCATCCACGGTGGTGAAGCCGCGGGCAGAAGCTAGTGTTTAATAAACCGCCCCAGCAAGAAACAACATATCAGCGTGGCCCTATTTCAGCATTGTGTAGGTAATCGCACTTACCTATTTTTTCTGACGTCACATAACAACGAACACATGCCAACTTTGCCTGTTCTCAATGTTAGCCAATTTTCTAACTGCAAATAACAGGGATACGAATCAAATGGGGCAAACAAAGAAAGATTACTTACAAGGAAAACATTTTAGTATGTCGCAGAGGCATTTCATAGAACTATTTATGTGGGCTGAAATGTAACGCAAGCAACGCGGCAACAGTTTGGTAGCAATGTTTGTCGTTTGATTGGAGCTAATATTTCGTGATTTCCGCTTTCCAATAGGAATTATATGAGTTGGTACGTATGTAGGTATATTAATCATTTCAATTAGGTATAAATATGTTTTCACAAACACTTTAACACGTCAATTTCAACTGCCTAGCCTTTTCCCAACTATGTTGGGGTCGGCTTCCAGTCTAACCGGATGCACCTAAATACCAGTATTTTACACGGAGCGACTGCCTATCTGAACTCCACAACCCAGTAACTGGACAATACGATATCCCTTGGCAAGACTGGCTGCCAGATTTTTCGGGCTTCTGACGACCAGTAACGACTGTCGAAGATGCTCCAATCCGGGACCAACGGCTTAACATGCTTTTCGAGGCACGAAGGAGTTTCGGTATGTAAAGATATGCACCCATACGTCAATAATGTTTTTTAAACTAGATGAGGCCGGCGTTTCCTATCTGGCTACTCTAAGAAAAAAGGCCAAAACAAACTCAGAGGTCACAGTCTCTTGTTAAGTCCAGACATAATCTTGGTCAAATTATTTGAAGACCATGTAGGTTCGTTGGTATCTGAAATAGTCCTTTGAGAACCATACAGATTAAGTGAGCCTGTCTGGTCAGTGCACGCATTTGTCATTAATCGTGCAGCTCAACTCAGAACTTAAAGAGCTCAATGATTCGACGAACAATAAGTACCAAAGACAGGACATTCGGGTAGGCCATATATTCATACACATACTCAAACTGCCAGAATGTCATGAACAGTAGCTGAGGAAAAAAAAGATATAACCCATGAATAGATTAAGTATTTAAATATCGATGTTTTTTCAAACCAAGTTGAAGGCTAGTTTTTAACAAATTGATTGAAACCTACCTACCTGTCGTATAGGTATAGCAAATATACAGATACCGTAGTGAAAAATATCTGTTCTTTTTTAATAAAAAAATCTGGCAAAATTGATTTAGTTAAAATTCTACGCAAATAGTTTTCATTTTTTTCCCTCAAAAATGAAAAATAGCTATCAGCGCAGCAGTCAGATTATTCAACCGTATCAGCGAGTTCAAACGGCAATAAATTGCGCGTAGCATGTTCGACATACGTTACTGTTGCGGGCTATACAATCAAATATAGCCCTTATATTATGACCACAAGTTTTATTGGGATATTCATGAACGAATAAGAATTTTATGAAATAATAAACTGGTATTTATTTAATAGGGTGAGTTTAAAGGCGAAATCTAGCTTAGGGGAAGCAGCGAGAGCAATGCAGCTAAAGAAGTTATCAAAGATCGACTTTGTAGACAAACAACCACATTCAAAGTCAGCCAGGAATTAAATGCTGATAAAAAAAAACATCAACTTTATTATTAGATAAAAGTTCATATACCTGGTATATGATGGTGTTTTTGAACCTCACTTGGAGGGAAAGTACTCTCAATACTGGAGATAGCAAATTTTATTCGAAGAAACAAATCTGCATTCAAAGATTTTTGAAAATTTGCTTGTCACACAAGAATAAAATCCTGTACTTTGATGGCAGCAATCGATCGATCTCTAGCAAATATGATACATTTAATTAAAGGAAAACCATACAAACTTAACTTTGTGGTACATCTAATAATATTTACAATAATAAACATGGCATTTTACATAAGACACAAACATAACTGGTGAATTATGAGTGTACTATAGGTACACCTCTGACTAATCCTTTGGGGATTAGAGGCGTGATGTTATGTATGTATGTTATGTCAATATTGTATGTTACCAATCAATTAATCGAATAAACGGAATATCTATAACAACAACTAATTGAGATACTTATTTGTGAACAAGCGACTCTATTTGTGAAGTATTTATCAAATAATATTTGTTCTTAAAAATATAGGAGCATCGGCTGTGGACACTTCAGTGTTCACCGCTCCATTCGTGAGTAAGTGGTCCGTGAAAGAAGCGAAATCGTTCGATGAGGGTCTGTACTTTACAATGGTAGACCTCTTTGGCTCAGGCCTGCCCGGGAAGTACGTGATTGGTGTGATTTGTTATAAAAGAATGTGTCCATAAGTTTTGGGACTCAATGTTGCCTCTAATTTGTATAGCGATAAACATACTCACATTTAAATTCAACAAAAGTGTCTTAAGGAGCAAGTAACCACATCATAACAAAAGTCGACCAATTTTTAGGTGAAAGAATCAGCATTGCCATGCAACGTGGCAACGCTGCCAGCCTTTTGGGCTCATTTCCCACTGACAGTAATGAGGATGAACTTTTTGACGCCCTGTGAGGTCTTCCTTTTTTTAATTACTTGTACAGACGCCAGCACATCAAGCTATCCCTAACTGTCAAATTTTCTCAATTAAAAATGAACCTTATGTTTTTGCAATAAAGTTGAAATACTATCAAAGATATTTGACAGATTGTGATAACTTGATGTGCTGGCCTCTGTACATAATATAAATATTTTTTAGTTTTAGGTTGTATAGTGTATTTAAGATTTGTGTTTAATTCCTGAAAATAAATCAGATGTAATAAAATAAAGATCAATAATTGGTTGAACACTTCTTTAACTTAATTTACTATGTTATGTGTATTATTTATGTATGGACGGGAACTGTCCGGGAACCGGAACGCCAGTGTCGCCTTTATATTCACGTTGCTGTGGTTAGGAATTTTATTTAAATTCTTACCACGTTTCTAGTTTTATACAGCTCAAATTGGGTCCTTTTGCCTAGGTTCAAAGCAAAATATGGCAGTTGAAGATACAATTTGTGTACACGTTATTCTTTCAACAATTATGATATTTAGAAGGTAGCTCTGACAAATGGGTCTGTGGAATTTAATTTCTATTCTTACCTTTTGTCTCACATGTGTTATATTATCACCAATGGAACTGCACGCGATCAGTACTTCTAAACCGCGTTCAAGAAATGTCAGGGTAAGGCAAAGGTGTGCCTAAAGTACACTAATATTTGGCCAGTTACGTTTGAGGCCCATGTACAAGGAGGTGAGCCTATTGCCATCAACCGGGCACAAATCCAGACTCTGAGCTACTACTGAGAAATTCCAGATAACCAATAAAACTTTGACCGACCCGGGAATCGAACCCCAAACCACATGCGCAGCAGTAGCCGTCCGTGTACTTTAGAAATAACCTAAAAATGCTGTCATGCGAGTTAGTAATCAAAACACATTAGTTACTACGTTGATATCACAAGTAAACTAAAACAAATGAAGCTACATCACGAAAACCTACGTTTATAATTTACTTAGAATTTTACTAGGCCACCTAGTTTTAAAATAAGCGTCCTTGGATCATTTTCGAGCTAGAAAAAACTGGCCTAGAAACGGGGCCACAAAACAACACTGGGCTAAAAATTAAACTAAGTCAGAGAATCCTTCTCTGGATCTGTTCGTCTTTTGTTTTTGATCCAAAATGGCGTCTACTTAGAACGTAGGTACCTAAGATGTCGCAACTATTCTTAAGATTTCTTGGTAATGTATGCGTCTCTGAAGCAATTCCTTTTTATAATTCATGCCTTATGTGTATTATACCTACAATCATCAAGACGTTTATGCTTAACTTAAAGTGTATAATTGATACGAAAAGTCTGAATTTTCGTCCCGTGTTTGTTTACTAAATTGGACACTGTAAAAGAAATATAAATTTTCCAGCAATATTTAAGAATTTTCGTGATTACAAATCAACATAGAATAAATTTTATAAATAAAACCTGTCTAAAATAAATTGTAGCTGTAAAATAAAACACTAATAACATTTACTTACTGAAACCATACACAACTTAAACCAATTATAAAACCAACCAACTTAATTCACAGTACGACTTTTAAAATAAAAAAAACATACCATTTCAACATTTTCGCATTAAAATGCAACAGAAAGGTATTTAAGCAAATAAGTTCTCCTATAAACGAACATGAGGCATGCAGTCGAGGTGCGGTGTGGCGTGTGACAAGCCTAATGTTCCGAGGAGACAACCAAACGGAATATATTAACGTTCAACATTGAAAACCACGCTTGTTTAATGCAGAATTTATTGTTTTTTTTTGGCCTCTCTGATTTGTGTTGGATTTATTTTATAGTTTTCCACTCTTCTTCTTTTCGCGTGGTAATTGACTAACCTGGTGTCAGAGTTTTTATGCTGCCCATGGGTATCTGACTTAGCTTCACATGCTGTTGAGAAATATTTCTCAAACACGCTGGTGTATTCTGTAAAATCAGAGGTGCGTGTCTTGGGTCGAACTCGAGACCTATGACTGGCAGACCGACGGTCACACTACTAGGCTATCACAAAACTTTAAGTTCAAGAAAATACTGTATTTATGTAGTTTTATAAACGGTTTTTGATATTAAGAACTGGATACATGAAATGGAGATGTAAGGTTATTTTGGATATAGTTATGAGTATCTTTAAGGTGACAGCTTCAGGGGGCTAAATTCGAATTTTCTTTCGTTTTTTGCAATGCTCAGATAAGTATCAGGTTTTATGTTGATTATTTATGGAATTGTGATCTCTTAGCAGTCTAGTTTCAGTCACACAGACAGACAGACAGTCGTAATACAATAGTTCACGATTCCCACTTACAACTATATTATTGAGTAGGTACCTACTCTCAATGGTACCTACTTACACTAAAAAACCTTAGCATTGCACAGACGCCAGTACATCAAACTATCCCAAACTGTCAAATATTCCCAATTGAACATGAACCTTCTCCTTATGTAATAAAGTTGAAAATATATCAAAGAAATTTGACAAATTGGGGTAGCTTGATGTGCTAGCGTCTGTAAATATTTTTTTGTCAAAGTAATTCTACTCAGCTTCAGTACATTTCACGTGTCCTTGGACGTTACGTAAGAGAAAACTCAACGTATTCAGTATATTTATGTGTTATGTAAGCAGAGACAAAGGTAGACCTCATATACCAAATCATAATATGAATGTATCAGAAGGAATACTGGGTTTCAGATGAATTTTGGGAAACTTATTCAATCAAAGAAATGAACTGGACTTGTTCCCAAATTGGTTTATCAAAACCATTCAGGTTTTTTTTATCAATATTAACTTCAAGAACTTTACTTCTTAGTCTTCTTTTTCTCGTGTGTATAGAAGAGAAGAGAAAATGACTATCGAATTTCTTGTAACGGTTTTATTACAAGAAAATCGAGTTTCTTTTCTCTTCTCTTCCATAATACGGGTTACTGGGTATACCTACCCATTGGTTTGTCAAAGGGCATAATGCCATAATCAACTAGATTCGTTGACGGATTGGATTACAGAGGGCCTAGAAACAGTGCCATTCCATCAACGACTGGGATCATGGAAAAGACAAATATGTAGTGAACTGACATCATAATCAGCCTAGAATGTTCCCACTGCTGGGACACAGGCCTCCTCTCTAGGGAGTGGGCCATAACCAACCACGTGGGCCCAGTGTGGGTTGGCGAATGTCGCATGTAAATGTCGTTTGTAAATATGTGAGCACCATGTACTTTTGACATACTTAAGTTACCTACCATTACTATATGTGTTTTTCTTTTCACCTTTTGTGGTGTAGTGTTTTTATTCTGGGTGCATCGTCTTCACATATAATGTTATAATTCATGTATATACAAAACATTGTAAAACATTTTAAAAGAGTAACGGTGGAGTTTCTTGCCCATTCTTCTCCACACGAAACTACCTATTGGAAGGGGCGACTAGAATCAATTTTATTTCTTGTTCATTTTGACGTTCAAAAGTGCCATACTTGTGCCTATTTGAAATAAATGATTTGACTTTGACTTTGACTTTGCATGTCTGCGATTTTTTGGTTCTAGGACACGCCGCTTTCCTCAAGATATTTTCCTTCACCGTTTTTAGAACAGTGGTGATGAAATTAAATACGCAAAGTAAAGTACCTGCGCCTGAAAGATACTACTGGGCCACAAATGCTCCTTGTTGCTTGAACAGACATAGCTACCAAACATCAAAGCCTGTTGAAATTAGCTGTAGAAATATTACGTTCTTCGAAAGTGGTTTTCTAGTTTGCCAGGTGTTCGTTTCGAGGACGCTCTCGCAGTCCTGGTGACCGGCAACCACCTCTTATAGCAGTATT
This sequence comes from Hyppa rectilinea, assembly GCA_951799385.1. Classification (NCBI taxonomy): domain Eukaryota; kingdom Metazoa; phylum Arthropoda; class Insecta; order Lepidoptera; family Noctuidae; genus Hyppa; species Hyppa rectilinea. The sequence continues at coordinate 15,012,462 of OX637308.1, read as the reverse complement.
GTTTTAATATTGCTTCATATTGGGAAAAAGATGGGCCTATACCTTCTGTATAGCTTCATCTCTTTCTCACACTGCAGTAATATTGAAATAGAGCTGAGCTTTTTAAGGTGAGGTTGGACCCCTGCTGCCCTCTGCTAACAATATCATTATTTTCTGAGGTACCAAGTTGTGTCAATTTCATATAATGCATTCGGTATTTATAATCATTATACCAATTCCAATGATGGACGGCACATTAAATAAATTACAGGTTGCCGAAGACAAACTGCAGTAGCTTGAAATGGAAAAGAAATTGTAGCATTAAATAAAATGAATGAAGAAAATCGCGTGCTAGCTAATGAGAGCCAAGTTATTTCTTTAAAGTAAAGCAAACTGCAATAAGCCGTAATAACGCTGAATGTAAAAGATTAACCCATTTCCTTTGATGGTGGAATGACACACCTCTTTGTCTATCACTAACGACCCGCCCCTGGTTCGAATGTTTTTCAAGACTTAACAAAACATCAATATTTCTGTATTATAAATAAGTTTTTTAACATTCATGTTCAATACACATATTTTTTAAATGGCGGTAAAAATTCGCATCAAAAGCCTTTGTTTAAAAAAACATCACGGTCACACAGGTAGACACGAATAACGACTGTAAAATATGCGTAGATATAGAAGAAATGAAGTAATAATTAATTTTCAAAAAACAAGATCAAAAATTAAAAACCTGCTTGTAAGACCAGCCACAGCAGACACAATACTTTTCACATCGATTTTCAGAAGCTCAAAACGAGATTGACAAAAACCGAACTCAACGAGTCACCAACGCGATGCAATCGCGAGATCACCGATTGTCGATGCTAAAAGTAGCGCGTCTGCTATAGCCTTAACAAGTTTCGTTGACAAATACAGTAGGCATCGACGTTCCCTATTCGATTACTGTCAAAAAGAAAAGCTTAAACAAACACGCTCAAAAACCGAGGTCGTGAATCTCTCTTTTAAATTCCATAAAATTTACTGTAGGTTATTTATTAAGTTTCGGCGAGAATGGACAATGACAACACAGTTTGAGAGTACGCCATAACAGATAGCACGTTTGCTATCTTTTAAGTTGCTAATCTTTTTAGCCGTTAATATTGATGTCAAAATTAAATTATGTTTTAAAGCTAGATGTGTTTGGTAACTTACTAATCGGAGAAGATAGAACGAAACCAACTCAAAGGTCAGAGTCCCTTTTGAAGCCCAGGGATAATATTGGTCAGGTCATATGAGGACTATGCAGGTTAGGGCCCAACCACAAGGCCATTTATTTACGCATTGTCGACGCGCGTTTTGTATAATCCGCGTCGACAGTGCGTTTTCTTCCTAATTAAATATGAAAATTATGTGTTAGTAGGGCGTAATATGCGCAGCGATAGCGCGTCAACCTTCTGAACACAGAACAGTTAAAGAGGTTAGAAGGGCCTTGTGGGCGGGACAGGCGCGCCACACATTTGCGCGGGCGCTCCAAACCCAACCGAAATTAGAATCACCGGTCAACAGTCACGCTCTTATTGTGAAAGCGTTCAATTCTCCGCGGAAAAAAAGAATTATGCCGTCTTGCCCAATTAAAACGTGTCGGAAAAGAAGTCAGGAGTGTAATGTGGCCCGAGGAGGGATTTTATTTCACCGGTAACTCCAAAAACCTTAAAATACGAGTGATATTTGTAATTCTTACAAAAGTATTATGTAGTTTGTAGACAAAAACGATAAAATCGCATTCAAATGCAAAATTATACATTGCTTGCATTACATTGGTACGATCTTGCACGACGTGAGCGGTCGCGCAATGTATTGCGTTCACTGCGAACGTCGCGTGCGTCGATCCAAAGCTTCAATTCTGGGAAATCTATGCGCGTCGATAGTGTTGTTCCAAATTGTAAATAATGTCGATATTAAGATGTGTATACGAATGATTATTGTCAGTAATATAACAATGAAAATAAATTTGTTTATATTAACACCAATTATTGTATAATGTGGATTATTAATTTAGTTTCTTAGAGTTGGTTTTTCGTCTAAAATCAAATTTACGATGCAAACACTTTTTTTTTTAATTTTACAAAAGATCCAGCTACAAGAAAACTGTGGTTTGAAGCAACTTGTAGAATTTAATGGATACGTACTAAATGTAGCACAATTTATGTTTGCAACATTTTGCAGAAAATGATTATGTAACGCGGGTGAAACCGCCGGGCACAGCTATTATTAATAAATTAACTTGCCACAATTAATAAATACTTTTTCACGGAGTAGTTCACAATAAATTAATTAGATTATATTATGTTAATTCGACTTAGCATTCGATATGGACGTGAAATTTAAAATTTCTTTATAGTTTTTTTTGCATATTGTAGCGTTGTTTTACGTTTTATGTTATTCAAAATTCTCTTTTTCTTTCTTTCATAATTATGACGTAAAACAGAGCTGCAACTAGCATAAAACTAAAGAAAATTAAAATTTCGCGGCAGTATCGGATGTTCCCCCTTATTTGACTTTGATTTAAGTTTATTTATATGTAATTAGGAAGTTATTCGTACCGTATCTGCAACTTGAAAAAATGCAAAACTTTAATTAACTAAACTACAGTAATTTTATCGATATGATTAATCGACCTTTTGGTAGCCGTATAACATATATGAGAAATAAATTGCTTTTACACGTGTGTGACTGTACGTCCAGAGCCGTATTTGCGTTAGTGTGACAACCAATAGTAAACACGCGATCTAAGTGCGTGTGGTTTATTTGTGTGTGTAATGCGCGTACGTATTATCTCTTGCTTGTAGTTGAGAGACAAGAGTGGGAGACATGCGGCGACACGCGTTCTAATACAAATCAGGAACTACTTCCATTCTAACTTCTTTATCTGTTCTGTGCTTCTGAACGCCATTGTCACATATATGTACGTGACAAGCAAGCGCGTGCCCTGTACGCCAACGACACAAATAATGTGGCAATGCGGTACACTATCAACACGAAATAAACAATTAAATCATTACTTTTTTCAGTGTTTATATTATATTTAATGACATGAAGCAAATTAAAAGACACCATGGATATTGGGAAATTCATGATAACCAGAAGAAATAAATTTGTAGCTTGGCGTGGAGGGCACGCACGTGCGTTTATGCTATGGCATTCAAATGGTTAATTAATCGTAGTTTGCAGTTAATGTCTGAAATGGTATTTTGCAGAAGACCAGCACATAAGCACATTATAATACACCATCGTGTAATACTTGTTTCAGAACGTCAGTCCGCCATTTCCTCAGTAAAGGCGTCAGCTGTGCTTGCATTTAAGATAAATTCACTTCAGCCAGTTCAAAAATTTCTACGATTCCAAGCAGCAAAACTTTGAAACTTTAACTTGTATTTTTGTATTTTTCTTTCCTGCAAGTTTTATTTATTTTTGTATTGGTAGTTTCTTAATTGCAGTGTAATGTAGCGAAATGGTAGACGCCAAATAAATGAATAGCGACAGTTTCACTGTTGTGAATGTGTTGAAGTAGTAGCAACTAGGTATTAAACAATGTGTTTGTAATGGAAATATTATGGGCACATAAAAATGTTGGAGGCTTCTGCTTAGTAACCAGCTTGAAATTCTGCGTTTTGTTGCGTTCATATATTCTTTATCACTGCATAGTATAAAGCAAAGTCACTTCCCGCGTCCTAATGTAAGTACAGACGCCAGCACATCAAGCTATCCCTAACTGTCAAATTTTCTCAATTAAAAATTAACCTTATGTGTTTGCAATAAAGTTGAAATACTATCAAAGAAATTTGACAGATTGTGGTAACTTGATGTGCTGGCCTCTGTACATATGATTAGATCTTTAAAACTACACAACGGATTTTGATGCAGTTTTTTTAATAGATAGAGTGATTCAAGAGGAAGGTTTATATGTATAACTAGCTTCTGCCCGCGACTTCGTACGCGGACCCTGTTGCTTATGCCAGCGACAACGGGGTCGCCATTTAATTTTTCCCATTTGAATCTTTTATCACACTGAGCTTTAGTTTTATTCATTCCAACAACCACCAAAACATACAGTCCATTTGTTATCGTTTTCATTTTGGTAACCGCATTATTATATTCCCCACTTGTCTCTAGAAACCTAGAAGTCAATGCGTAGATACGGTTGAAACTTAAGCACAATTCTCTATCCGTGAACGTCTCCGACTCGCGAGACAATACATGACGTTCACGATCAGCGGTCAGTCGCACATCACGTGCCCCACTTGTCTCTAGAGACCTAGAAGTCGATGCGTAGATACGCTTGGAACTCAAGCGTAATTCTCTTTCCGTGAACGTCTCTGACTCGCGAGACAATACATGACGTTCACGATCAGCGGTCAGTCACGCATCATATTCTTCATTGGTCCCTAGAGACCTAATGAATACGCTGAGAACGCAGGCGTAGTTCGCGACCCGAAGAGGTTTCCACGGAGCGAGTTGCAGCCTAATGTTCTCGAACAGCATCAAGTCTCTCTCTCCTGACGCTCTTCGGTAGATTCTTGGGATCTTATGATCCTCAATCTTTTAGCTCTCTTGGAACATTGGGAAAGATTTGACCTCTTTCTAGGCATGGTCATAGTTTTATTGTGAAGATACCTGATCAATAAAAATCTAAATTAAAATGACTGCTCCGCTGCGTTACCGGGTAGGCTACCGTGTCACGAAGATAAATGGAAAAGGAAATTAAACACTCAAACAACATAAGGCATATTGCCGAAGGCATATTCATACGATAAAATAAAAAAATAAATAGGAGTTTTGGCCAGTAGAGTCAAATTTTCAATGATATACCATCGCCATCGAAAATCAGTCCTAAACTGTTACCGCCTTCACCGCGTGCAGGTACTCCCAGTTTATGTTATTTTATAATTACACAGTAAAATTATTGATAGCTTTGATTTCCACATCAGATGATTCTGATCTTCGATTTTTGTAAGTCAACAGGAAATCCCCATCAGATTGAACAACTTTTGCTTAGAAGTCATTCCTATATGTGTTATGTTGTAGCTAGGCTCTTGGAGTTCCACAACAGGTGTTCCAGATCTTCGATTTTTATAAGTCAACAGAGAGTGCTTATCAGATTGAACAACTTTTGCTAAGACATCATTCCTATATGTGTTATGGTGTAGCTAGGCTCATGGAGTTCCACAACAGGTGTTCCAGATCTTCAATATTTATACGTCAACAGAGAGTGCTCATCAGGCTGAACAACTTTTGTTAAGACGTCATTCCTATATGTGTTATGGTGTAGCTAGGCTCTTGGAGTTCTACAACAGGTGTTCCAGATCTTCGATTTTTATAAGTCAACAGAGAGTGCCCATCAGACCGAACAACTTTTGCTAAGACGTCATTCCTATATGTGTTATGGTGTAGCTAGGCTCTTGGAGTTCCACAACAGGTGTTCCAGATCTTCAATTTTTATACGTCAACAGAGAGTGCCCATCAGACCGAACAACTTTTGCTAAGACGTCATTCCTATATATGTTATAGTGTAGCTGGGCTCTTGGAGTTCCACAACAGGTGTTCCAGATCTTCAATTTTTATAAGTCAACAGAGAGTGCCCATCAGACCGAACAACTTTTGCTAAGACGTCATTCCTATGTGTTATGGTGTAGCTAGGCTCTTGGAGTTCCACCACAGGTGTTCCAGATCTTCAATTTTTATACGTCAACAGAGAGTGCTCATCAGGCTGAACAACTTTTGCTAAGACGTCATTCCTATATATGTTATAGTGTAGCTGGGCTCTTGGAGTTCCACATCAGGTGTTCCAGATCTTCAAATTTATTCACTCAGCAGAAAATGCTCATCACGTGGAACAATTTTTGCTGTGGTATCATTTTTGTATCTCTTATAGTTAAGCTGGTCTGTTGCGGTTCTGCATCAGGTGTTCAAGTTTCCAAGATAAATTATAGCCTATATGTTGCCCAGACTTAATACCTATACAACAAAAAAGAAATCATTCCAATCCGTACAGTAGTTCCGAAGATTAGCGTGTACAAACAAACAGATAAACAGACAAACAGACATACAGACAAACAGACATACAGACAAACAGACATACAGACAAACAGACAAATTTTTTTTTTTGGAATCTGACTCTATTACTGTTTCTAAACCCCCCTCGATTATTTTTTTTTTAATATATTCAATGTACAGACACAGTCTTTTTACTGTTTTATTATATGTATAGATATCATGCAATTTCCATCATCCACGCGGGGAAGCCGCGGGCAGAAGCTAGTTTAAGATAATTTACAATTTAATTTATAATTATGTAAAGTGAACGTTGCGAATATTTAAGAATTGTTGTCAAAAAAAATTCGCAATTCAAAAATCGTCGTAAATAACAGTGACAGTGAAATCACAGAGCTGTAGATAAAATAATGTTTTCCAATTTTGTCTCAAGCTATAATTTAGACGCAAATCTCATTCATTCGCACGCACGTCCACTTAATCCTAAGGGTGAATTTCACCAATTAAAGTGAAAGCGATTAGCACATAAACCCCGTTCAGGGCTATCAGTGTCATTATTATCTATGGAATATTGACACTGCCAGTTTTTAAACACGGTTTATATTATGTGCTGATCGCGTTCAGTTGGTGAAATTGGCACTAAGTGTTCTAAAAACAAAGTGCAAGCTCAACTCGATCAGTAGTAACACCATAAAATGTAAGCACAAAAAGATTTTACCACTTAACTAACTTTTAAAAGCACTTCATCATTATTAGAAACTCCTTTTTATAAAGTTCGCTTGGCCTTAAGTGATTCTGTAGTGGGTGTGGTATCGAGTACATGTACAACTAAACAAAGATATAGGTATACAGGCTATTAAATGTACAATGTTTGGGGTAAAAAAAATCTTGACCATTTAGGCAATACATAATCAGCCAGCCTATAATGTTCCGGGATGGCGGATGTCACAGATATTCCAAATTTCGGTTCTAGGACATGCCGGTTTCCTTAGGATGTTTTCCTTCACCGTTTTGAGAGCAATGGTGGTGAAAATAAATACATAAAGTAAAGCGCCTGCTTGGATTCGAACTCACAGTGGTCCGATACAACTGGTCCACTACAGTGGGCTACTATAATTTAGCAAATGGTCAAGTTAAAAGTGACAAAGAAAGGAAGCGGGAAATATGGAGTACAATGTGGATGGCTTAATAAAGTGTGACAAAAGTGGAAGACTAAAGAAACGATGGATGGACTGAGTGAAAGATGATACGGCTTAAAAGTGACATACTAAAAATGAAGACTATTGGCAAAGTACCTATGGAAGAAGGAGATAATAAATATCATGCTGTGCCGGCCGGAATAAATTTGAATAAAGCCATGGATGATGGTAATATGTATTTAAGTGTGTCAGTTTAAAAATTATGAAGTCAGCCCACACATATGGGCAGTGGACTAAATATTTTCCCCGGTATACCGTACTCTTTGTTTGACTGTACAAAGAGATTCGAAGTTGGTGTTGCCAAGTTTACTTGATTTCGTACCGTAATATCGGGTTTATGGTATTCTGGAGGCAAAGATCACGTAATATCGCGGGCCCATGAACGTCAGGGCACGAAACGAGATGTATGATTTCGTTTCTTTTACGTGTGCTGTCGAACGGATCTGTTTGTTTTTTCAGAATGATACGTAGATATTGACTTTGTTTATTGTCTTTTTTAGTCGTTCTGCTGTATTCGTACTTTTAGTACTGTAAGTAGGCGCTTCATTCTTGTAAGTGGAGTTTCTCTGTGCTATCCAAAGACGCCAAGCGTACTTTTTATACGCTCATTTTAATCAGAATTAATTAAAAAGTTAAAATATGTGTGTTTTTATGAAGAGGATAATCTTCAGAACTCCTAATTTTTTTTCCGAAAATTCTTTATCTAATAGGAAGCTACAGTATTCCCAAGTGTCATATTGATATTGTTTACCTGGGTTAACACATAGGGTACTTTTAATCCCGGTATTACTTTCCCATGTGATATTTTCCGACATTCACGCGATCAAAAGCTAGTAGAAGGCATACATCTCATAGTTAGTGTATTTTATTTATGACTTATCATAAAATAAAAAAATAAAAAATATATCCGTTTTTAATTTCTTTATCTCTAAAAGATTTTAGAAAACTCCCCCGTAAAGGGGTGTAATAGGGGGTGGAATTATGTATGATAATTTTATTCTTAGGTTATACTTTTCATCCCGGGAGATAATTTTCAACATTGTCGTGGGCGGCGCCGCGGGCAGCACCTAGTTAATCTTTAAGTGGCAAATTCACCAATTAAATTGAACGCGTTCAGCATACTTAAACTGCGTTCAAGACAAAATAGACTATCAGTGTCAAAATTCTACAGACAATAATGGCACTGACAGCCCTTACACGGGTTTTATGTGCTGATCGAGTTCAGTTTAATTGGTGGAATCAGCCCTTAGACTTTCAGATACTTTATACAATAATTAGATCTCAAAAGGTAATTCTACAGAACAAAATTAGATCTTCAGTCTGAAAAGATCTCGTAGCGAGTCTTAATTGTATCGTTTCATAAGTACAAAGTTGCTTTCTTGCCGATTCAATTATGAAACTCGTTTCTTTCAACTTGTTCTTTCAGCGAACGTTGGAAATTAGTACCTACTTACTTTTAATTAATTACAGCTACTAGGTAGGTAATAAAACTTACAGTAGGTTAAGTTAATAATAAACTTTTAGACCAAATTTCAGGTATGCGGGATTTTCCGAAAGGGTTACCGCTACCCCGGAAGATAAAGGGCTAAGGAATGAACATGGATGGGTTTTAGTCAGTAAGAGTCTGACACTCCCTTCCGCTCCACCCAGAGCGGGAGGAGTCATTTGATGATTTCTTCTCATACTTAAAAAAAATCGAATAATACTAATTTATTAACTGAGTTCGTTGCTGACCCAACGTAGTACCTACCACGTTGGGTCAGCAACGAATTGCGCTAGGTCGGTGTAATGTTCCGCGGAAACGCTTCCCAATCATGCTTTTAAATTTCAGTTTAATTCATTAAAATTTCACCATGCAACGAGAATTACTGCATATTGGTAATAATTCTTAAAATGGCTTAATTTTATACAATGGTATTTATCAAGATGAACCGAAATGAACCCTTTAATCCACGTTATTGTTTTATCCCCATTCAGAATTAAATTAAAGCGTTGTTGCAACGGATGAATCGAAAACTTGTTACTGTGGTTGTTAACTTTTATTTTATAATGCCCGTGGTTCATTATTATATCAATCTGCCTAACTTTTTCCCAACTATGGTGAGGTCGGCTTCCAGTCTAACTGAATACAGCTGAATACCAGTATTTTACATAGAGTGACTGCCTATTGGACCTCCACAACCCATTAACTGGACAAAACGAAACCTCTTGGCAAGATTGGCTGTCAGATTTTCAGGCTTCTAGCGACCCGTAACGACTGTCAAAGAAGCACAAATGACAGCCGGGACCAACGGCTTAACGTGCTTTCCGAGGCACGCAAGAGTCTCGTTATGTAAAGATGGTCACCCATTCACAACTAACCCTGGCAAGCGTAGCTTAACCTGGTGGTTTTTCTGTTTCCCTTGAAACATTTTAGGTACGTAATAGTATTCATGTTTTTCAAGGCCGAGTCGACTTTGACGATTGACCCCTTTCTCGGAGTTGGACAAATCAAACCGGACAGTTGGTCCTAAGTAAACATGATCCTCCGCAACTTCAAGTATGCTATACTTGATCTTCATGAGAGCGGGTTCTAAGCATTATAACTAAGTCTTTCAGCTTAAACCACACAATTGTGACTATAGCAGAATTTGTACAAACTCGGATACTTAGCCAGTTTAAAAGTCAAAACATAACAATAAACAGTTACTATAGTTCGACGGCCGTAAGCGTGACCCTCCTTTTTTTTGAGGGTGGGATATCATCAAAAGATCCCTCCCGCTCTGAGTGGAGCGGAAGGGAGTGTCAGACGCTCATTGACTAAAACCCGTCCATGTTCCGTCCTTAGCCCTTTATCTTCCGGGGTAGCGGTAACCCTTTCGGACAACACCACTGACCAAGCGCGACCCTCCTGCAGATGTGCTTTATTTCGTATAACGCGTTTAGGTAACCTAAATATAGAACAAAATGACTTTAGGTACTATATGTAAGTACCAACAGCACCAAAAGCCAATGAACCGACATTTTTTCAATAAAAAAAAACAAAAGAGCAGCATGATTAAACATGCCTTTCATTTACAAGCACTCAAGTCGATATATGGGGCACGAGTTCAAATCCGCGCAAATAATCCGATTGGACGGCCGACAGGATCGGAAGAACGCTTTGTTGCCCAGTCGGTCGCGTGTCCTGGACTAATTCAATTATCATAGCTGGTGACCCGCTATACGGTATTATGAGCAGCCGTTAGTTTCTAGTCCGTCCGGTATGATAAACTCCTATTTACGGACACTGGACGAAATTGCCCGCCCAATGGTTAGTGACGCTGTTAAAATTAAGTTGCATTTGAATTTGAGTGCCGTCTCTGGATATTGTTGTTTCTGAGAGTCGGAATTGAGGACACTATTTTTGGATGAACCAGGGAAGTGCATGAGATAGAACGGGTTATTTAAGTCTGCTCTGAATTGTACTGGGGAGATATTATAATGTCTAGTAAGGCGATTAACACACGGCAACGCTCGACCGCGCGGTAGGAGCAGTTTGCAGTAGAAATGAGCACCGATCGACCGCGCGGTCAGGCGGTGTACGTGTGTTAGGCATCAATGGATGGGCACGCCACGATAGTGGCGGTAAGGCCCCTCTTTGAGGAGTGGCTAGAGAGGCGTCACGGCGCCCTCACCTTCCGCCTGACGCAGGTCCTCACCGGACATGGATGTTTCGGGAGGTTCCTGCACATCATCAGGCGGGAGGAAACGCCGGGTGTCACCACTGCGAGGATCGCCCAGAGGACACGGTAGAGCACACGGTGCAAACCTGCCCCGCTTGGGCGGAGCACCGCCGTGTCCTCGTAGAGGCGATCGGCGGCGGCGACCTCTCGCGGCGGGATGGGAGAGAGAAAGGTCCTCCCATCCCAGCCGCCGCGGGAGACGCCCCGGGCGTCGGGAGCCACGTGACGACTCCCGGCCACCGTAGGCGCGGGCCTGCGGGCGGTGAGTAATGGGTGACTCACCGTCCGATCAGCACCAGACCCGTGCCGTACGGCGCGTATATGTTCCACGCGCGCCTCAAAGAGATGTCAGCATATGAAGGGGCCCCTCAGGGCCAAGCCTGCCGGGTAAGCGGGATTGTCCGAAAGGGTTACCGCTACCCCGGAACATAAAGGGCTACGGAAGGAACATGGATGGGTTTTAGTCGGTAAGAGTCTGACACTCCCTTCCGCTCCACCCAGAGCGGGAGCAGGCATTGGATGATTTCCCAGCCTTAAAAAAAAAAAAAAAACGCGTCAACGGATTTCTTAGATGCCAATGTGACATGAGATCCGCTTCACCGTCTACCACGGTGTCGTGTGTAAAATTCTCATCTTTGTTAATCCAATAGTTACTTCGGAAAAGTTCCCAAGATTTGGCAGCCATGACTACCAGGCATTTCGTACCTTTTCCTGTTGATAGCGATGTGGACGAATTTTTTGGTGCCCTTTGATGTTAATTTAATTCCCTCCCGTTTTATATACTTATACCTATATAGTTATTATTATTATTATAAGTATTTTTAGTTATGTGTACAGTGTATGTATAATAAATATAGAGCTTTTAAGAAAAAAAAATGTTACTTCGTTGATGATGATAAGTTACTCGCAGAACAGATGGCCGATGGGGTCAAAAGGTTCTGGAGAAGTGGAAGGCTTGGTGGCCTTGGGGCAAGGTGGACCGATGTCCTTGTCTAGACCGTAGGAATCAGCTGGACGCAGGAAGCACAGAACCGGTTAAACCGGTTGGGCATGGTGTATGTTCAGCAGTGGATTTCCTTGACTCTCGATGGAAGTGACTATGAAATAAGTTTGGTTCGTGCTACGATCATTCTGACGTTCAATGATTATTGAATATTCGAAACGGTCAAAAATAAAATATGAAATCACGTAGACAAAAGACCGCTCGTCTTAAAAACTTCCATCACCGTACAGAAATTAAATATTACACGACGATATAATTTTAGACGATAGACGATAAAAATTTGTGTCGTCACTTTGTTATATTTCTTACAAATCACGTATAAATTCCGCGTTTTGACAGTTGATAAAAAGTAACGTTATTGCCTACCCTCTTTACCCAATTGCCGGTTAAATATTCTACTTTTCTCGTAGAAAATATAAACTTGCAACTACATTTTGAACATGAACATTTACCACTTAAAGATCGCGCCTATCTACTGCAGTTTACCAGCAAGTGCCGCAGTTTCAAGTCTACAAAAATGTTTTCCACCGCGAGCTCAGCCATTACGGAGTACACCCAAAAATGAGCCTTTTTAGCACCGGTTTTTACCGGGTAAGAATGATGTTTAGCAATATGGACGTATGAAATGGGGAGAGTATCCTGAGTAGATATCAGGGTATAAAGCGACGGTTTTATCGACAAGCTTTCACATCTTTCGACCGGTAACTCCTCAGGGGTAATTCTGCTCTTGATGTAACGTTATGTATATACGCCAGCACATCAAGATATCGCAAACTGACAATTTTTTCGAATTGAAAATGAACCTTATGCTTTTGTAATTAACCCTTAATAGGGCAAGATCAGAGGCCCATGGGCAGCATTAAAACTCTGACACCAGGTTAGTCACTAACTACACGAAAAGAAGAAGAGAGAGACAGGAGGGCGAGATGAACATTATTCTCCCATATCCATTTTTAGTTGTAAACTTTCTTGCCCCTACTACTGGATGTGTATGAAATATATTTCCCATATGTAGGGAAATAATTTCCCACATATGATGATCTACATGGGCAAGAGGTATTATTTACCCACTAGTTTTCCTGAAGAAACTGAAAACACTTGGGAATGAAATAATTTACAATCCTACACTATACACCTTTCTTATTATCTCACACTGCATTTTTGTTTCAAACACCCACAGTTGCCCGTGCCCTAAAACTATTAAAGAAATTTGACAGATTGGAGTAGCTTGATGTGCTGGCCTCTGTACCTACGAGCCCAAAAGCGTTTGTGTATGTAAATTCGATTTGGTTACGTATAACATGAGTCGTTTGTCGTCATTAATTTGTTATGTGGATACGTTCATTACGTAGTCCCGATATGCGTCAGCTATTTTAAATGGAAGCAGTGTTGTGCTTGATTGTACTAGTTCGCTTTTTGTATTAAACCGAGTTTAACGTTCAAAGGTTCTTGATTTACGTAATAGGTTAGGTAACGATATTACGACTTTTGAATTTCAAATATGCTAAAATGATTTCTTAGTAAAAGGACAAAAATACTGATAGGTACAGTCGCCAGCACATCAAGTTACCACAAACTGTAAAATTTTCTCAATCGATTATGAACCCAACAAACTACGGACTACTATAAACAGATGCGCTGCCGACTGTACGTATCAGACTGAGGAAAATAACTGCATATTTCAAGAACAATTCATAAAGATTTTAATGGTAATACAGCTTTTAATACCAACTTACTTATGTCTAAGTAAATTGGAACTTGTGACATTAAAACGGGCTTCATTTTTATAGTTGTCAGGTAGTTGGAGGATCATGAAACATGGTTACGACGTTACGGTGCGGTAAATTTTCTTGCTCTACTTTGCACTTTAATATAAAAATAATTACTTGGAACGAGAATGTTGCTTGTTTTATAAACCACTATCTTTGATAAACTCTTTATTACATGTTAGTTTGTGTTTCTGAGTGATGTACTTGCTCTCTTATGTTTGTTGTCTAAACACTACATAGTATAAAGCAAAGTCGCTTCCCGCGTCCTAATGTCTGTATGTATGCTTAGTTCTTTAAAACTACACAACGGATTTTGATGCTGTTTTTTTAATAGATAGAGTGATTCAAGAGGAAGGTTTATGTATAATAACTGAATGCAATTTCCGTCATCCACGCGGGCGAAGCCGCGAGTAAAAGCTAGTTTTTTACAAAATAAACTCAAATGACAAAGGCATACAAATTCAGTTTGTGGCACCTGGGGGCCTAGACAAGTGCCAATCGCTCCGTGCCGATTCGTTTTCGAAAATTTTTGATCGAACAATTCTTTATCTCAGCGATTCGAATTGTCAAGAACGCCACTCGTCAACGCATTTGTATGGGAATAGTGATCGAGTTTCGTGACACAATTTGACATTGTATAGCACGTAGCGATCGAAAACGATTGATCACGTGACGTTTCGAAAGCTTAATGCCAATTCCATACATTTCAGATTTATCTAATTTCGTTATCGTTAGTGAAAATGTGAGTTGTCTAGGCCCCCTGTCTCATTGCCATTAACGAGAAACTAGAAGAGCTAGCAAGTAAAACGAGTTGGTGCACTTCTAGCAGTGACTGCACAACAGCGAGAAGCGATTTCTCGCATTTATGCATATACCGAGTTTGAGTTTCTCAGCGAGTGTTCGGCCCGACAAGCGAGCGCCAGTGAGCAAGTATTCTCATTGATAGTCTTTATCGCTGCTACAAACAAGTAATCACTGGCTAATAATAATATGGCTACATATCTATAGATAACGATACTTAGACATATTAATTACAGCGGAAGTAAAGGTAACCTTAATTATTTAAGGCATGTTTCACCAAAGAAATTGAACGTGATCAGCGCGTCTAAACCGCATTCAAGAGCTGTCATTGTTGTGGAACCATTGGTGGTAACTCTTTTTTTTTGGAGGGTGGGAAATCATCAAATGACCTCTTCCGCTCTGGGTGGAGCGGAAGGGAGTGTCAGACTCTTGGTGTCTAAAACCCATCCATGTTCCTTCCTTAGCCCTTTATGTTCCGGGGTAGTTGTGTTACCGTTGTTGTGGGATATTGACACTGACAACTCTTGAACTCGGTTTAGATTTGGTAAACGCTTTCAGTTTCATTGGTGAAATTGGCACTTACTTTGGTACTTTTACTTACGAAGTAATTCATATTGTGTGCTCAAGAGCGCGACTTAAAACTTTGTTGTATCGACAAAGTTTTCTATTTATGTTCTTTGTGAACGTGTGTTTTTCTGATTTTTGGTTTACCGCTATCGTTTTAATTCACGATAATCCTTGTCGTGAGATTTTGTTGATACGTTTTAAAACATGCAGAGGTTAATAATTCTCACTCACTAGTTTTAAAAGAACCACGGGTAAGCAAAGATGCTCGTGACTAAATACTAACAGCCGCATAGGTCGTTCCATCAGGTTAAGCTACGCTTGCCGGGGTGATCGGGTATAGGTGACCATCTTTACACACCGAGACATCTCCGTGCCTCGGAAAGCACGTTAAGCCGTTGGTTCCGGTTGCCATTTGAGCATCTTTAACAGTCGTTACGGGTCGTCAGAATCCCGAAAATCTGACAGCCAGTCATACCAAGGGGTATCGTATTACCCATCAGTTACTGTGTTGTGGAGGTCAGATAGGCAGTCGCTCCATGTAAAATACTGGTATTCAGCTGTATCCGGTTAGACTGGAAGCCGACCCCATCATAGTTGGGAAAAGGCTGGGCAGATGATGGTTAAGCAAAGATTGCTTTGATTGACAGAACTACAAGTAATTTGATTTGCTCATGGTCCGATTGATAGAAGCACCGAAAAGAAAAATACCTTTGGTCCTACTAGTAGAACTACGCGGTTGAACCACGGGCAACAAACGAAAATGTCTTAGATCGAATATCACCAATTAAACTAAAAGCGATCAGCACATGAAATCCGTTTAAAGGCTGTCAGTATCATTATTTCTATGTCATATTGACACTGAGGTCTTTAACGAGGTGTAGATGTGTTAATTGCAGTCAGTTTCATTAGCACAGTTCATTCGCGCTAGGGTCGACATAACTCAAAATGAGCAATATTTGTGTTTGATGATTTAAAAGTTTCATAGTAGCAGTAAAAGTGCGGCAAGCATAAAGATACAACCCGTCTCATTTTCAGGCTTTGCATAATGTCTAGTTTGTAGCCAAAAGAATTCCATCTTTTTAGTTGTCACTTTTGTGGCCAATGAGCATGCTCTTCTTCTTTTCGTGTGGTTAGTGACTAACCTGGTGTCAGAGTTTTTATGCTGCCCTGAAGCTAAGTCAGAGGCCCATGCCTCTGACTTAGCTTCACATGCTGTTGAGATATATCTCTCAGACATGCTGGTTTCCTTACGATTTTTTCCTTGAATCCATAAAATTAGAGGTACGTGTCTTGGGTTCGAACTCGAGATCTATGACTTGGCAGTCCGACGGTCACACCACTAGGCTATCACTGCTTGTGCTTGCGTGTATTGATAATTGATTAACAAATATTACACCAGCAGCGTAAATAAGATGATAATGATTTTTATTTTATAACGGACAGTTAAAAGTATGCAGCTCAACGGTAAAAGTATTTTCCTTCTATTCTTTTTTGTTTTTAGTACCAGGCACTACATACCTCTGTTAAAATGAAGGAGACAGCGTTAGATATCTTCGGAAAATATCAAAAATAGAATGTAATGGAAAAACCACAGATTATAGACAACACCAGCTTCCAACGATCATAAAAAAATATTCTCTGAGAGCCCTTTAATAGAGCGCGCTCGTCGTAAACTGTAAAATTCCTTTTACCGAAGGAAATGTTTCTGTTTTCTAACTCAAGGCGAGTTTTATGGTGGCACATAACGGACTTGGCCGGTCGTAAAGGCTTTAGAGTGACGACTTAGACCCTGCGCAGTGTGTTGACACATGGCTGAGAAAGGGTAGCAGTACCTACTGCTCGATTAGTAGAATCCGCCACGGATGACTGTGTGTGCTGAAGTTAGCTACAGATCAGATTTTCTCTACAAGCCATGTCCTGATGGGATTTCACATCGGCAAAAGGTAATGGCCCATTTAGTGTGAAAAATACCCACGGCGTACAGAAATAAAATATGGCGGGAATCAAAGACAAATGATTATACTTTTCAATGGTACAAATTTTTATCCGTTTTTGGGAATGAATTTTCAAAAATCTTTTCTTATGGGAAGTCTTGAGCAAAACTGCAATGATCTAGACCAGCATATTGCTGCGAGCCTATGTGATTCAGAGCTCTGGTCAGCTACAGCCGGCGAATTAAGTCTGTTGTGCAAAAGTGACAGCATAATGCTTATTGAAATCGTTTACTAAGTAACGTTTATCAATCTTGTCCTTTGATTATTCTTAGTATTTAGATTACGATCTAAGTCAAAGTCAAAGTCAAATCATTTATTTCAAATAGGCACAAGAAAGGCACTTTTGAACGTCAAAATTAACAAGAAATATAATTGATTCTAGTCGCCCCTTCCCTTAGTTTCGTGTGGAGAAGAATGGGCAAGAAACTCCACCGTTACTCTTTTAAAAATTGTGTTTTGTATACATGAATTATAACATTATATGTGAAAAAAACAACTCATAAAGAGTACTCGCAGCTAACTTCACGCACATACAGTTACGCGCGCGCGTAGGTACTGCCCAATGCTTCATTGTCAAGATTACGAGTCTGAACGGTTTTCGTAGATGAGAATCGAAAATGTTTGAACGTGTGATGGGATCGGAAACTAGATTTCTTTATGTGTATGGAGGCTGTACTAGGAATTTCGTTTGTGCTACATTTCCAAGGTAGGATAACGGATAAAATTCCCGGATTTAAAAGCATGGAGACCCGAAATAGCTATGAAAAATTTTATCTCGCTAGTGTAACATAATTATATTCGGACTTTTTTGTATACAATAACATTAATTTATTTCGCTGTTGTTCTTTATTCATATCTCAATCAATGTGCCTAGCCCTTTCTCAACTACATATATGTATATTGGGGTCGGCTTCCAGTCGAACCGTATGCAGTATTTTACATGAAGCGACTGTCTATCAGATTTCCACAACCCGGTAACTGGGTAATACGATACCCCTTGGTAAAACTGGCTGTCCGATTTTCGGGCTTCTGACGACCCGTAACGACTGTCAATGATGCACAAATGACAGCCAGTACCAACGGCTTAACGTGCTTTCGGAGTCTCGGTATGTAAAGATGGTCACCCATCCAAGGCCAACCCCGGCAAGCGTAGCTTAACCTGATGGGTCGGCCTGTATCGAATTTATTGTGCTCTGGCCTAACTAAGATTTCGATTTTTAATGAGCAGACGCTAACGCTGATTCTCTCAAAAACGGTGAAGGAAAACATCGTGAGCAGACATGAAAAAAACATGACAGTACAAAAATTACGAACATGCGCAACACTAAAATATGAAAGCAGTAATAGCAGTCGGCGCTGCCACCGACGCCGCTGTGGAAGTGGCGAAGATTTGGATCAACAAAGTCTGAAATACATTCGTGCCAGCGACACGTAGGAGAAAAAGAAGATTTTTGTCTATGATATTAATTGTGCTTGCTACATAAACTTAAACCAAAATTCTATAGGATAATTGTATTTTCAAAATCCAACCACGTTCAAGGTTAATCACTAATAATTATGAATGGGCATGTTATGCGGAAGAATGAGAAAAATGTCAGGAAAGTTGTGAGCATAAATGTGGATGGCTATACAAGTAGAGGGAGTCCAAAGAAACGATTGACGGATTGTGTGGATGACGACAAAGGGAGTGACTACCGAGATGACGAATAATAATAGATAATAATATATAGGAAGTGTGGAAGAAAAAGACATGATGCGCCGACCCCAAATAAATTGGAATAAGGCAGGAGAATGATGATGTTCAAGGTTAATCACATTTACTTCGAGCGTTCAAGCTAAAGCCTAAAGATATGTGAATGTTGCATAGCGTATTATCTAACTAATCCTTTAGCCAGCGAGAATGACGCGTTGTAAGGTATTTCAATTAATCTAGTTTTCCCCCACTGATTTATGCTTATCTTTAACTGGGTTAAACACAATAACTCAACAGGTAGACTTGAACTCACGAGCGCCAGTCAACGTCTTCAGTCAGCTTAGGCTAAGCTGTTTTCACTTCACGTATTGCTTCATCAAGCGGTCACTAGAATGGTTTACATAAATCACGGAAAAAAATGGTCTAATTCACTGCATGTACTATTAAGTTATACGCAGACTCCGTTAATAAATGGTTTCTATTTGATAGAAAATTGCCTCATGAAATCCATGATCAAAAATTCTTCTCAAGTCAAAACTGTCAAAATGTAGAAACTGTAAAACTATGTCATTTAAGTACTTTGCCTCATTTTCTTGAACTAAATATATTGCTAATCGAAGATTAATGAGTGTGATAGCATCAGATGGAACCAGAGATATAAATCGATGGATGATACCACGTAAGACGTTCAATGACGCAAGAAAGAAGAAATTAAGCGGAAACACACGACAAAGTACGAACATACCCGAAGCGTGCGACCGTAATGGGAGGCAATTCGAGGTGAATTTATTCTCATACTTCCACATTTTCATAGCAAGTCCCCAGCGAGCTAGATAGAGAAATGCGAGCACAAACGGTAATCTTTATACACGTCGCTTGCGTTTTCTACCTTCGTACGATATGAATGCAAAATACCATAGTGCAGTCTCGCATTTTCCAGTCCATGTTTCAAGAAAATATTATTAATATAATTACTTCTTTAGTATTTGAATGTAGCGCATTTTCGTATATTTTCGTGTTGTCACGTTATTTTCACATCTGCTCATGAAAATTCAAAATCCTCGTAAGGCCTGAGCACAAAAAATGCGAATAATTTCAGCATATTCATTTGAATTATCGTTTATTATACGGTGTGGAGAATGCCGCAGTGGATTATCCCGGGAACACAATATATGTTTGTGGATATTCAAAATGGGATCCTTTTTCGCGCTGGAGTCCTGGTAATTGTGAGGTATACACTCAATATTATTCAAATTATTACTGAGAATATTACGCTGTTTTTATTTTACCTCTATTCATTTATTTCTCCGGACATAGCTATAGAGCTGGATAATATTTCAAAACAAAACATTTAATCAAAGTCAAAAACATTTATTTCAAATAGGCACAAGAAAGGCACTTTTGAACGTCAAAAATTAACAAGAAATAGAATTGATTCTAGTCGCCCCTTCCAAAAGGTAATATATTTCATAGTTAATTTTGGACCTAATAAAATAAAATAATGTATATTTTCAAAACAAAACATACAATTAATACATTTCTTAGTTAATTTTGGACCTAATAAAATAAAATTATGTATTGTTTTGTGTTAATTTTGCCACTGGCATGGTATTTAGTAAAAAGAAGTATCGAATAATGTGACTAAACGTAACATCAACTTAGGTTTTTGCGTTGATACGTGTTCGCATACGTGTATCATATTTGAAAGAAACTCGATTGTTACCCTTTATCTCCTTTTATAAGGCACGAGAAACTTTGTCGAAGAGTACATCGTCGTACGCATATTACCGGAAAAGCTTCTCCCGGAGTATCTGGCTCATACAATTTTGGCGTTTATGGTGTAAGTTTTTTAAGAATATGGTTGTGGTAGTCATCTTTTGAGTATGTTCAAAAGCATTTGGTAATAATACGTTTCAAGAAAAGTCTATGGATTTTTATGATTTACACCTCCGTTAAGGTGATTCTAGTCCGCAAGTATTGGGTTCTGCAGCGAGTCTGTAGGATTCAAAGTAGGTCAGTCTGTGGGTAGCATGTTACCCCTTGGGAAGACTAGTTGTAAAAACTTCTGTTGATCAATTCTGTAAAATCTTACCGCGAAAACTTAGATGAAGTGAGCTCCTATCCTATAAGGGTTCCGTTTTTTATTTCGTAACCCAAAAAAATCCTCGATGAAAAATAGCAAATTCATTAATGGTAAACCTAAAGTTCCTTTGAACTATCCTTCAAAACTTTGGTTCCCTCACTAATGTATAGTGATTAATGAAAAAATATCCTCCAGTCATTCAAGCTGCCCTCCACGATCGAAGCGCGTTCATTCATTTTAATCCATTTACAAAGAATTTTAAAAATGTCTATTTATTATAGAAGTATGTTCCGTTTTATGTTGGCAAGTATTACAATGTTGTAGTAA
This sequence comes from Hyppa rectilinea, assembly GCA_951799385.1. Taxonomy (NCBI): domain Eukaryota; kingdom Metazoa; phylum Arthropoda; class Insecta; order Lepidoptera; family Noctuidae; genus Hyppa; species Hyppa rectilinea. The sequence goes on along the minus strand of OX637308.1, from coordinate 14,991,307 downwards.
GTGGTTGGCCAGATAGACAGCAAACAAACATGAATGGAAAAAGAATTTATTTATTTATTTATTATAACCAACTTGCATCAACAGTTTAACAACCACACAAACAAGTTATTGGTCTGTAAATGAAATGGGGAAGACCTTTGCTTAGCAGTGCGACAGCAGAAAAAATACTTGCCGAAATGCGTGGTACTCTTCGCATCTGGGGGCCTAGACAAGTGTCAATCGCTCCATGTCGATTCGATTTCCAAAATTGTTGATCGAACAATTCTTTATCACAGCGCTTCGAACTGTCAAGAACGCCACTTGCCAACGCATTTGTATGGGAATATTGATCGAGTTTTGTTACACAATTTGACTTTGTCTAGCACTTAGCGATCGAATACGATAGATCACGTAACATTTCGAAAGCTTATGTCAATTCCATACATTTCCGATTTATCTAATTTCGTTTTCGTTAATGAAAATGTGACTTTGTCTAGAACCCAGTTATTGTTGATTGTCAAAAGTTATTGCTGCCATTGCGCTACACAACTCTGCGTTAGTATTATAACAATTATCGAATTTATCATTGGTTCAATGTTGGAAAAAATCTTCCAAATACCAGGTTGCATCGTAATCATCGATGAATACATAATTAACTTCAAATAATTTCAGGTAGATATGTCTGTTAACTTAGACGTACAGACGCCAGCAAATGAACTATTCGCTTTTGTAATAAAGTTAAAAACTACCAAAGACATTAAACAGATTGTGGCAACTTGATGTGTTGGTCTCTGCAGGTACATATCGTATGACTAGGAAAAAAAATGGCTGACAATAGTCTATAATAGTGTTTCTAATCTGACACCACAAAATGTTGACTTTAAAAACTAGAATATGCACATTTGCGCAAAAAAAAACCAAAGACCACCACCATCCACTGCAGATCGCATTCCAGTTTTCATACAACGTCTGAACAATCCAGTCCAAACTACTGCGTTCACTACGTTCTATGAATTAAGTTGATGATGGAAGTATTAAAGAATAAAGCTCTTAGTTGCAGCACTGGCAGAACGCCAAGCTTCCTTGTGCCGAACGATTATTTCCATTTAGACTTATTATACAGTGTAGGAAACATTTTAATATTACTATCTTATGTTGGAGTATATAATTATATTATATGCAAAGCCATAGCGCATACCACGCCAATCGATTTCCTTTTAACCTTTCAGGACACTTTCAAACTTCTCATGAAATGAATGTGACAACACATCATCATCATCTTAATTCAACATTAATGTTGACCCAATACTGGTTCTTATTTAATTGGAACAAAATCCTCGTCAAATTTAATATTTACATACCTAAAACATTATTAATAACTATGTACAAGTATATAACAGGAGGGAAAAAAATAAAATAAGTCAAAGGGCATCAAAAAATTCGTCCACAAATTAAACAATTTTCATAAGAACCAAATAAAAATGAAGCCTAAATTGGGTTCATGTTTTTACTTGCGACAAGTTGTTTTTCTCAAGGAAAGAAAGTTTTGTACAACAACAATCTGAGGCAAAACAAAGATCCAGCTAATGTAGGTACAATTATTCTTCTCAAGGAAACTAAGTCTTACACAACAAATAAAAAAGTTCGTAGACAGTGCCAATCATAATCAGAAAACGCACACACTATTTTTGATGGAAACATTTTTAAATCTGCGGATACGGATGCAGATTTCAGGTTTTCTAAAAGATCACGTCGATTAGTAAAACAAAACCTGCGAATTAATGCGAATATTCCGCATTTTGCGGTTGCAGAATATTCGCATATCCGTAACACCCCTGACTGACATACTCAAAGGTCCCATTCCAACTTCCGAAATCAAACTTAGCCTAATAATAATCAATTTAAAGACTTGGGATCACCAGATATTGATCTGAGAACAAAGTTGGAGTCGAGTGAGACTACCAGGGAAGTTTGTAAGACCCGCTTCCAAAGTAAGCGTATGAACTTTGTTCCGTATTATCTATTCCACGCGATAGTTCGAAACTCAATCAATGTTTACATCAATACGCTCTTTTGTTTCGTATATTCAACTGTGTGATATTAAACCGACGACCGGTGCATGAACATGCGTTTAGAGCAGGGGTTCTCAAACTTATTTTGTGTACTGCCCACTTAGAGAATATATTATGTTTTAGCGCCAATTTTTTCACCTACTTAAAAACTATCTACATGAAATTACAAAGCGCCCCCTAAGCTTCTACACAACGCCCCCATTTTTCTTCGGGTCTCTTACTGTCCCCCTTTAGACCCCTACAGCGCACAAGGGGGCGTTATCGCCGACTTTGGGTAAGGCTGGTTTAGAGTGCAAATCTGTGATAATTTTCTACAGAGTGCATGCCAGTTCCCACACGATCCTGAGAACGTTGTGCGGTAAGTGGGAATAACTAATGTTCATCGGACTGCATGCATCTACGAGTACGGACCAAGCACAGGGGCCAGCACATCAAGTTACCCCAATCTGTCAAATTTCTTTAATAGTTTTTCAACTTAATTACAAAAGCATAAGGTTCATTTTAAATTGAGAAACTTTGACAGTTAGGAATAGGTTGATGTGATGGCGTCTGTACATACGTGGATATTATGGAGTTCAGATCTAGACTTTACCTAGTATAAGATTTATTATGTCGATCCTACAATAATTTTTAAGTTTTTTTGACTGGCGCTATTGTACGGCTACAATGTGGTCTAATAGCATAACGTCACGCCTGTGTTCACCGAAGGATTAGGCAGAACTGCACCTATACGGCGCAAACGTGTTCCACGCGCGCCTCAAAGAGATGTCAGCATTTGAAGAGGCCCGTTAGGGCCGAAGCCTCCCGGGTAAGCGGGATTCTCCGAAAGAACCCGCTGCCCCGGAACATAAAGGGCTAAGGAAGGAAAATGGATGGGTTTTAGTCAGTAAAAGTCTGACGCTCTCTTCCACTCCACCCAGAGCGGGAGGAGTCATTTGAAGATTTCCCACAATATAAAAATAAAATATAAGAGCTGTACCTATTATACCCACATTTCGCTAGTTACCTACGTTTAAGTATTAGGTCGGTGCCATCACCAAAATATTATTGACGTGTAAAAGTGTTTGTGAAAACCGATTTGCGAAAATAAAATAATTGATCATTTAATAGGGCACAAGATCCAAACTTGGAACTACTTCTGAGAAATTTCTGACGGCAAAACCAGTGCAATGTAGCGATTCTATGCACAATATTAGTAAATGGGACGAATGGCAGCAATCTAAGAATAAATATTCTCGTTCGTCCCACTTTCTTACTTTCTTTTTTGTGTCAGAGTTTTTACAATGAGTAGGTCTGACAGGAATGGTTTTTGAATGACTAACGGCAGTACATGTTAATAACATGCAACTATACCCAATTCACTTTAGCGTGGCAATAGCGGTCATTGCCCTTTGCCTAATATCTCTCCGTAGGAACCCAATTATGAAACTATGCATGGTTTTTAGTTATTGGAACATGTTGAATATCACAATAGATATATTGATTCAGGATGTTATCGGACTTTATTTCAGTTTCTGGATTAAAGAATGGTAGAAAATGTAGGTGGGTAAATGACCGCTATTGCCACGCTAAAGTGAATTGGTTATAGTCATTATAACTCCCATTCGTTTATTTCTCCCTCTCTATCTTATCCAACGGTCCACCCATCCTTATTTGAACATAGAACATATATTATTATTCCCTTTATTGCTTCTCAGTGCCAACTGTATGTAGTTCAGCTCAAACTAGTTTCTTCCCGTCCTTGACCCAGTTTACCTTCAGATGTTGTTTTGTTCATCTCCATGTATCACGTATGGATGGCCAGTTCAGAATAATTTCATGATGACGATGCAACCTACTTTATCTTGTCTGTTTTGGCCTTCTAAGTTAATACTGTAGTTATGTATTGAAGTTGTGTATGTACTAATTCTTTTGTTTTCTGATTTTAATGTAATGGCAGATAGTGTATGTGTGTCTTACTTTAGTTCACAAGGGTTTTGTCTTTTATTACCAGCTTTAATTTAATTTAATTTTTATCTTTTTTCGGCAAGTCTACGACCGTTATCAGCCAAGCAGTGCCCTACTGGACGACAATGCCAATTGTTATTAATTGAGAATTAACTGATAACTATATAACTTCTTAATTTCTGTTTAAATAAAAGTACTGTTTGAAAGGCTTAAGCTACTTCTATAGCGACCTGTTCGCAGCTCCGATCCGCCTTCCATTAGTAAATTAAAATTTTCGCATTCAAAAAAGGTTCAATGGCGGACTTAATGCTTTAGGTATTCTCTACCAGTCAACCAAGAGTTCACGGCGTCTAGTTCAGTTATTAAATACCATACTTCACACTTTACATATACCATGCGATTTAGCAGAAAGGATACAGTTCCTGAACGCTGTTTAGAAGTGCTAAACGCGTTCAGTATTATTGGGGAAACGCGCCCTAAGTAAGTAGATCTCTGCACGTTTCTAACTCTCCCGTGGAATGAACATGCAATCAACCCTGATTCGGAACTAAGTTTATCTTCCCAACGTAGCACGTTCCGATCACAACAGCGCTCGTCTCGGTTGAAACCTCTTAAGTTTTGTAATCACGTTTAGTCTTCTAATTAGCGGAGGCCTTGTGTTTATAAAGAGCAAATAAAGCGGTTCTAAATAAAAGGTAAAATAATGAGAGAATACGTTCCTGATATCTTACATTTTTTATAGTCCTTTATATTATTTTAAACCTTAGAGCAATGACAATAAAGATTACTGTGTTAGGACATCTCTGGAAACGGAAACTCATTGGAATGATTTAGTTCGAGTAGAAAAGGATCCCCTTTATTAAACAATAAAAATGCTAATCCCAATGTGGTGGATTCCAAACTAATTAATGGCATAGTTTGGTATCCAAAAACGTAAAAATACGTTACGCCCGTGTTACACAAGGCATGTTTTTCAGAATAAAGTGCTTCTAAACTAGCTCTGGCCTCGCGTCTGTAGACCAGACTCCATGTTTAAGTTAATAAGGTAGTTAGCAAGATAGTGTGATTGAAGTTCTAGTTTTAAGCTACTTGTGCCTCCCACCACTGATTTTAATATCCTGGTTTGTGTACTAGCCTCGTGTGGCTAACAAAGCCAGTATCCAATCGGATCAGTTTAGGAAACGGCCTACGTCACGTGGTTTAAAATTTGCTAGCATGGTGTACAGGTCTCCAAAAGTGATAATGCGCATAGAAATCTTCGCCACTGTTCGGCAACGGTCGTATTTCCCGAGCGTCGGAAGACGATATGTACTACTCTGTCAAGAAAGTACCGGGAAAAGATCAATAATACACAAAATGTCTGTTATTCATCCAAATTTATTATATCACCTTCAAAGTACGCTCCTTTAGAAACCATACACTTGCACCAACGAATAATCTATTCATCAAAACATTTTTTAAACGCTGCTTCCGGAATTGAGTTCAGTTCTCGCCGCGAATCGCCGGTTTTTTCGGTTTCGGTTCAGTTGGAAGGCGCCACTCCGAAGCTTGTTGACTAGTTTGCATGTCAAACTCGTAAACCCACGTCTCGTCACCAGTAACAATGCGTTTCATGAATGTTGGGTCCGAACTGACTCGTTCTAGCATGTCCTCAGCGACTTTCATGCGATTGAGTTTTTGGAGAAAATTCAGATCTTTTGGGACTAGCCGAGCAGCAACATGTTTCATACCCAAATGATTAGTTAAAATGGTACGGATCGACTCGTGAGATACAGAAAGTTCGGCGGCTATCTCTCTCAGAGTTGAATGGGGATTTTCAGTCACTATTTTCTTCACTTTTGCGATGTTAACTTCAGTTGCAGACGTTGACGGCCTACCAGAGCGAGGCAAATCTTCCATCACATCTCGACCGCTTTTGAACGCTTTGAACCACTCATAAGCACGAGATTTTTGATAAAGTCGATTCACCGTAAGCCTTCTGTAACATTTTCAGTGACTCCGAACACGAAATTCCATTGGCGATGCAAAATTTAAGACAAACTCTTTGTTCGATATTTTTGTCCATTATGAAATTCGCAATACACACTATATATGATATTACTAAAACCAGCACTGTATTTAATATAAATAACAGATGCAACTCAAACTCCGCGCCAAAATGGAAAACAGTTGTGCCAATCTAACAACTACAAAAAAAACAAAAATTTGAATTTGGAACCATAAACAAATCATCCATTCCCGATACTTTTTTGACTGAATGTATATAGAGTGGTTAAGTGCATTTTCTTCATGCATAATTTAGTGTGATTATGTGTTTTGTCCTAAAAGAGATAAATGTTGATTTATCAGTAACGAAATTTGATTCAATATTTCCATGTAAGTAAATAGCGAGCTATAATTCATATAAGCCTAAATCTGATTTTTAATATGCTTTTTCTAGTACTTAATATGTATTTTACGTTGGTATTTTTAATTTTTTTGTATTGAAAAAACGTGAAAAATGTTAGTATATTTATATATTTTACAAAATTAACTATTTCAATTTGAATAAGATAATTAAAGTTGAAATTAAATTCACCTTTAAAACAAAACCAAGAAAGGTGTGTAATAGTAGCTCTATATAATTCCAGACAAAGAGAACACGTGCAGTCACCACCAATATGACTAGACGACTGACGGACCTTTGACTGACCGCCGACCGCCCGAATTGTTTTCGATTGTGTACACATGAAATTGACTCCTATTTCTTTCGAACAAGGTGCAAAATGCAAGGGACTCGAACGATTCAATGATTCGGGTGTTTCCGGGAATACGACAATTAGCGAAGATCTGCATGTGCATTATTAATTTGGGAGTACTGTACCAGATTGTGTGTTTACCGCTACCCTGGAATAAAACGACTAAGAAAGGAACATGGATGGGTTTTACTCAGTAAGAGTTTGACATGCCCTTCCGCTCCACCCAGAGCGGGAGGAGTCATTTGATGATTTGCCACTCTCAAAAAAAAAGAAAATGGTATAACAGATAGTTTGGTACACACACGCTCAAGTGGATTGCCTTCATGCCACGTCTCGATCGCAACGCGCGCACGCCTCGGTGTAAACCTCTTTAGTTTCGTAATCACGTTCCCCACTAATTGGTCGAGGCCTAGCTTCTCAAATGAGGCGGTTACTTAAATAGACTTCAAGGCTTCTTGAGGACCGAAATGGTTAAAACTATTTAAGTGGCTTTTGGAACTATTTTAAGCCTCTCGAAGACTCATGCGACGCGACTCTAGTAGAGAAATATCTGTGATAACTTCTTGGAAATATTGTCTGTTACTAACAATAATTTAGTCATTATTACTTGCTCCACGCTTTTATTTTTCTTATTCACATTACATACTGATACACCCTCTTCTCCTTTAAACACCATGGCCTTCGTTTTCGCCACATTTATATTCGTCCCTTTCATCACAGTACAGCTACAGTAATCACCACTCTTTCGTTCTGCTAACGATGCAAGTAGAATTTGATGTCTCATTCATTCTCGAACCGCACATAGTAACTATCCATCAATCAATCAATCGGCCTTTGTCTCAACTATCGGGATGTTCTGCAGTCTAGCCGGATGCAGCTGAATACCTCCACTACCTAGTATCTGGGCAATAATACCACTTGGTAAGACTGGTGCTCAAACTTTCGGCGTTCTGACGATCCGTAACGACTGTCAAAAATCCAATAATCTCAGACAACTATCCATGTGCAGTACAAGTTATACAGCCGCTTTGACGCTACACAACCCTGTCTGTCATTTCCTGTGATGCAGAACTTGTTCGTGTTGCCCCATTTATCCTACAACTCCATCTTTTTATTTAACACTATTTTGCAACAAATCGTTTTACAGTAAGATACCAAACCACAAAGAACAAGAAAAACAACAATCTAATCTTAGCATAACTCCTCCGGCGTGCCTTTGTACCATCAAAGAGAAAAATATTCGAAACGTTACCAGAGATCCTAGCATTTCGAACATCAAAAAGTGCACACATACTAACAAAATAACAAAAATTCCTCCAGCTACTCATACACGGACAGAATTCCTTGCATAACGTAATCAGGAAAGTGGAACGTTGGGTACGGAATTTAATGCGTTTAATGTGTTCATGTGTGAGACATCCTCGTGTGCAGCATGTGTTAAGAATTTCTTTCTGATTTTCGAATATGTAAGTTTTCAGACGTATACTTATTTGCATTGTAAAACAAAACAAAATTCTTACCTACGACTTGCGAATTTCGGAACGATGGCTTTGCTACGACTCACTCGGCTTACACCTACGTTTCTGCTACGCGAGCTCAGCTACGTAGTCTGTGTAGCTACGCACTACAACTCTGCTACGCGATCGCAACTTCAAACTATTTCACCGCTACGCGACAAAGTATCAAACGAACAATAAAATTGCATTTATTTCTCAATCAGCTACGACCCATTTATCTACAATAAACTATTGGTTTTCGTTTAGCTACAAACTGTCACTCCGCTACACGTTCATTCGTTTATTTCGCTATATTCAACCGTGCTAGGAACTACCGTAGCCAATGCTACGAGACTGTCTTCGTAGCCACCTCTTAGTATTAACAAACTACTTGCGTCCTATGATGAGATGGAGCTCTTCAACTTGGCAAGAACTTCATAATTATGAAACCACATGCACATTGAACACATACGACTTGTTTCTTGAGATTAGGTCGTCCTAGTATTAGTAAAATGCAGAATTTATTACAGTAAGGGCTGATTTTTCAATAGTCAGATAACTTACTCACAAAAGCGAGGATCCCTGAAGTCAGCACTGGGTGGAGCAAAGCTCCCAATAATGATGATTGTTAATTAAGGTTTATACTGCTAGTACGTCTCCATCCAGGGTCTGTCTGGCTTCCACGTACAACGTGTCTGCCTTCAAAGCAAAAGTGAACAATCATCTTCTGAGTACGTTTGTTCCACCATAAACCCCATCCATCACTTTCTATCAGGCGCCATCGAGATCAAAAACAGTTAGCATTCAACAATAAAAAAAAATAGTAACCTAACTTTAATTA